>CM023952.1:18560658-18577589 GCA_013407115.1 Glycine latifolia | reverse complement strand
ATATATATATATATATATATATATATATATATATATATATATATATATATGTACATATGTTATTAATTATGTAATTATAATATGTGTATGATAATTGTATTATCGCAAAAATAAATATCATCATTTTCATAATCAATTTAATGAAGTTTTCATTAAAAGTTAAATCTTGTGTAGTAAGGGTTGATGATATAGTAGCGACGAGGCAGACCGTTACAAGGTCTACCACAAGCTCCTCCTCCACTTGAGGGCTCTCATGAAATAGCTGGAGTTGATGACCATTTGTAACATCCCAAAAATTTAAATATGTTAAGTAAAGATAAAAAGAGAAATTACAAAAAGTGCTTGATGGAGAATGACCATATTACCCTTTTCCTTGATGTGAGAATTACCATACTACCCTTGAAGTGGATATTACAATAATACCCTTGAGTAAGGATTACAATAATACCCTTAGATATTTTGGAGAAACTTGAAGAAGAAAGTGAGGTAAGCAAGACAATGTCAGCAAGATGATGTTAGCCTTGAAGAAGAAACTATAGTAATATCCCTAGGATGACAAATTACCAAATTACCCTTAGTAATAGATAAACATGACAATAAAACTAGGAGTACCTAGACTGACCGAAAATTTATGATTAGGTAAACCAGAAGATAAGTCTCTAAATTTTACTACTCAATATAATATATGCAAGAAAATAAAACTTACAGTAAAAATGAAGAAAAATCACATTAGACTAAGACAACTAATAGATTCAGATTTTCAACGAATTTTAACTCAAGTCCAAGAAGGATAGGATAAAAGCTAATGAATCCAAGTGGCAAGTTTAGAAGTGCCTAGAATAGATTTAGTCATGATTAGTTAATTTAAAGGATAGCATATTTAAGGAAACCACATGAAAGTATAATAAAGAAACTAAACAAAGGTGTAGTTCTGTAAGTGTGTGTGTATACGTGAATTTCATAATGGAAGTGATATGCATAAGACCAAAAGAAATAAGCCTCTTAAAGAAGAATTGCACGTGGACCTCAGAAATTAATGAAGCAATATTTGCTTTTTGATTAGAAGAAGACAATGAGACAAGCTTATCCTTGAAGATTTGAAGAATCTTACAAATATCTTAAGGACATGATTAGGTTTCATCCTAACTAATTTCTTTACATCCTAACTAGATTCTATCATATAAATACTGCCTTAGATTAAAATTTCTGCATATTTGTCTGTTTTTCTCTCAAAACTCATGGCTATACACTCACTTTTTCTCTCTTTATTTTTGCTTTCATTTTCTCTTCTTCTCACTCAAACCGTAGCATCTTCACCAAATTTACCTATCATTTCTTCATCCAAAATGTTCTATTAGAAGATAGAAACTTTACTTCTCAAGCTCTTGAAGCATTCCAATCAAATATTTTGGGGTTCAAACTCGAATGGCTTTGAGCTGCATTTTGTACTATTTTTAAAATTCTATATCTCTCTATGTAGTTAAACAACCAAGGTGTTTGACCAGTAATTTTAAAGCTTAGGATGTCCTCTATGTTGTACTAAAATATGGGACCAAACTAAGTAGTGACTCGTGCCAAGAATGTATTTGAACACAATCTCTCTGAAACTGTCCTCACCCAAATAGCTACTGCCACCTCTTTTTTAGAAATTTATATCTCTCTCATTTCTTACTCAAATAAGGCTTATGATATAGGAAATTAAAGATATAGATGTGAACTCTAACATATTAAAAATTCAGCCAAATCTAGATTGTGTACAACTTTCAATCGCGAAACAAGAAAGGATGTGAGTGTTCCATTTTGAGCCTGCTGGTAGATTTGAAATTTTGTTTTTTTAAAATACTAAATATAGAGTTTTAGAAATCTAATTGAGGCATGTGATAACTTATTAGAAAGCTTATGATTTCTAGTTTAACATACTAAAAGATGAGAATTTAATGACTTGTAGATTAGCACAAATTATAGGAAGAATCAAAACATATATGGTGAGATATCTATACTAAATTGTCTTTGAGTTAGTATATAGAGTTCTGAGTTCTGTGTTTGGGCCAAAGCACGTGAACTTGAGAGATCTCAAAATGACGCTACAAGGAGCTAACAAAGGGATATATATATATGTGTGTGTGTGTGTGTGTGTGTGTGTGTGTGTGTGAGGGGAGTTTATTATTCATTCATAGCTTTTGATACCATAGTTGGGGGTCAGGGAACCCAATTATGGAGATGTATGTTTGTCCCTGTTGTGTGCTGGTTTTCAAGAAAAACTATGTTTTAAACTAATGACATATGATATATTTATTATTGATGTATGTTTTTTCCTGTTGTGTACTCGTTTTCAAGAAAAAATATGTTTTTAACTAATGAGATGAGATGATGTTGTTGTTGTAATGATTGGATTTTTGGAAAAAGTCTTAATTACAGAGGAGACTCTGCCCAAAATATTATAATATGTTCTCCTATTTAAATTATTTATTAAATTCTTAAATGGGCATAAGAGTTTTTTTTTTCTATATTGTAGTCCTCCTCTTGAATGAATGAGGTTTGTGTTGTCTGAAGAACTAGGGAATGTGAATCTCATACATATGTTATGTGTATAGATGTGGAATGAGATTGCTTATGATTTTGATGATGTTGTAATGAGATAATGTTGATGTGGTTGATGATATTAAATGAGATAATGTTGATGTTGATGATGACATTGATGAGAGATAATCAATTTCCTAAGTGAGAGGCTATTTCTAGAGTGAATGGTACCACATTGCATTTGAGAGTTGAGTCAGGTGCATGCATCATTCTGAGCATAATTGATTTAAATTGTGGAAAAAAGTTGATGACTAGTTTGTTGAGTTGTGATGGACGATCAATGCAAGCTAAAGAGCTAGGACTCAAGCACTCCAAGAACATATCCAATCTAATTTGTATCTCTTGGAAAAGTATGAAGAAGCCCACAAAATTCAATGCAAATACATCAAAAAAAGTCCTGCCTGTGGTAATAAACAAAGTGTTGTCTATTTTAATCAATTACGACATGTCTGTAATCGATTACACAAGCAAATGCTGTCTGTTTCACAAAGTCTATCTGTTTTAATCGATTACGACGTGTCTGTAATCGATTAAATCAACCAGAAAAGTGTAAATAGCTCTGTTTTAATCGATTACATGTCGAATTAATTGATTATTTTGCTCATATATCAGTTTCCAGGAAGGATCAGAGTAAAATAATCAATTACGACGTGTCTATTTTATTATTTTATTGGATTATCAAATTACCCGTTGCTCGCATACTTTTTATAGTATATATTATAGTCATTAAGTGAAGATGTGAGGACTTTGGGCACAAAGTTTAGCAGAACTTAAAAGTTCTGAAGTGTTTAGTCTTTTGTTTTCTTTTTCTGTGTAAGGGTGAATGAGTTATGAACATGTGATTCTGATATTTGTAAACAGGGGTTTATCATCGTTTCTGGTTATAAAATACCTAGTATTTTTAGCAATATATGTCGGTTGATTACTTTCACTATTGGAGAGAAGCTACAAAAGTAAAACTACAAGACACAAAACACATCAAATTTGCCATAATGAGAACGAGACTGTTATCTAATTTTCAATTAGAGACATTTTAATGAGAATGAGACATATACAATACGAATATTTAGTGAGATCAAATACCCACAAATACCCCCTCATTAAACCTTTAAAATATTGAAGTGTGACCTCCACAAAGTACTCAAGTATTCGATCTAGATGAATAACCGAGTGTCCTCATCACCTTACCACACAAGATGATCCCTTTACAGAGCACTCAAGTATTCGACCTAGCTAGATACCTGAGTACAAGTGTTTAGATATTTGGCCTAGCTGAATACCTACGTACCCTCATCACCCTAACACTAAAGGTAATCTTTCTAGTAGTACTTAGGTAGTCGGCCTAGCTGGATACTTGAGTACCTTCATCGCCTTAACACTAAGGGTGGTCCTCCTACTAGTACTTAGGTAGTTGGTCTAATCGAATACTTGAGTACCCTCATCGCCCTAACACTAAAGGTAATCTTCCTAGTAGTATTCAGGTAGTCGACCAAGTTGGATACCCAAGTACCCTCACAACCTTGACACTAAAGGTGATCTTCCTGATAGTATTTAGGTAGCCATCCTAGCTAAATACCTGATTAGCCTCATTATTGTGACACTAAAGGTGGTCCTTTTAGTAGTGTTCAGGTATTCGTCTTAGCCAAATACCTGAATACTCTTATTATTTTTGTCGCTAAAGGTATGATCATAAAAGTGTTTGACTACTTGGCTTAGCCGAATACCCAAAGTAATTCTTATTACACCCTTGGCAGATTATCAAAGCTATCCTAATGAAAACATTTAGACATTGCCTTTAACCCCCTAATGATGATTAGGGACATATTACCTAATGTTGTAACAATTTACAAAGGCCAATGGATCCAAGGTCCACTAAGGTATGTATAAATAGCTATGAGAATATAGAGGAAAAACACTTCTCATTCTCATTTAATCCTCTCATTTATTTCTCTCGACAAAGACATTACTTGAGTGTTAGAGTGCCTTTTGTAGGTACCCCTCCTTTAAGATTTTTGAGTACCAAATTACGAAGAAAGAAGACCCACAAGAAGAAGATATTAAGAAGAAAGTTGCTTGACTACACTTGTGCATGTACATTTTGACACCAACCCTGGAGCCCAAGTAAAACTCCTCTACACCCCAAAAGAAGCATTGTTGCTACCAAATCGATGGAGAAAGGAAAATAAGCCATGCAATAGTTAAAAACTGAATAGTCGCAGTGGGTTCAGACCCCTTCCCCTACCTCAATGAAGACCATGGGGAGGCCATTCGGATTCTCTGGGAGGAAATATAGAGAATATGCAATGAAAGCATGACAAGGACATAATGGCATTATAGCAAAAGAACGCCGAGTTAAGGGATAAAACTCAGCTCCCACACCCTTCTCAGGCCAAAGTTCCACAACCATCTTGAGTAAAAGTGATTAGTATACCTCAGGCCAGCCATATGGGAGGATCAACTCTATCTCCAACTACCTAGATGGCCCCTGATCTCAGGAACCATTTCATGGTAGGCCTCATAGACAAGCTGTTACCCTTCACCTAGATGCGGTTAATGATGGACAAATATGAATGCACCACTAACCCAGATGAGCACATCAACATCTATGTTGCACAAGTAGGGCTCTACATAATGCATGACGTTGTCTTATGCAAGGTATTCCCCGCCTCACTCAAAGGGCAAACACTAAGTTGGTTCACCTGACTCCCACATGTTCCATAGATTTCTTTGAGACTTTAACTATGAGGTTTGGAATTCAGTTTACAACCAGTGGGCTTCATCATTTAACATCATCTTCATCTTGTTGTTGTTGCTGTTGCTGGTATTGGTCTTGTTCACCATGGAGAGGGAGAGCTTCGAGGAGAGAGAGAGAGAGACGGAGATTGGAATCCAAAGCGTTTAAGGAGAAAGAGTGACAGATAGTGGCCATGATTTGATAGGGGAGAAGAATGAGAGCGAACATAAATTAATGAGAGTAGAAACAATTTCCAAATCAAAACTGTTTGTAGAATAAATCAAAATACGTCAAGAGGAAGCTAAAAATAAAATTTGAACGGTTATACAAAGACGGTTTTGTCTGAAAACCATCTTTGGTGGAAAGCGATAAAATGTTAATAAAGGCAGCTTTTGTAAAAAACATAGTAAAATAATATTTTTATAGTAATGCTTCTAAGACAATTTTCGTAAAACCATCCTAGAATTGTAGTTTCTAAGACGGTTTTCTCAAAACCGTCTTAAATTGGTTGTATTTATTTACAAAAGTGTCACTGCGTGTCTTTCTAAGATGTTTTTTTATCAACCGACGTAGCATCACTGTCGTAAAAATGGCTTTTTGTAGTAGTGGTAGTTATTTTTTTTATCAATTTCAATTTTTTGTTTGTGTTCTTGTTACAAATGGAACGAGTACTCATTCTCTATCAAAGGGTCTCTTATACTAACCTTACTAGGCCTAGGGTGTGTGGACCTGTCACATCATGATTACCAATTGATTAATACTCCTCCTAATTATTTTTACTACTTCCTATTGAGTTATTTCCCTTAAGCAGATTTAGTGGTGATAATCATGGTCGAGTGGTGCTCGTTGCTCACACATGCTAAAGGCCGAGATGTACTGTTAAGCACATGTTGATGTGTGGCCGAAGGGTGTGTTTGGTTTGGGCTTGCCAAGTGTTTCTTTGGCCTAACCATGTACTTTATCCATTATACTAGGCCTCGAAGTCCCTTTTTGGCCTCGTCCAAAAAGAGGGGCTTTATGACATGTCCGAACGGATACTTCCTTGGCAGTTATGGGCTTTTTTATCGCCATGAAATGACTATTACATCGTTGACATAACGGTTTCTCTCCATGCCTTTTCACCTTCCAATGTTGGGCATCCAAACATCGGGTGCTCTCAGCCGTAGATCTGATTTGATTGAACGATGGGGAAATGTCGTTAGTTTGGCCTCTTTCAAGGCCCAACTCTTATAAATATGGGGAGGTCCCCCCTCACTTTTCGCCCCTAATATTTCTTTCTTTGCTCCGAGTTGAATAGTGTCTTTTAGCTCTTAGTCGAGTAGTGCAATCAATACTTTTGTAAGGTATGTAATAATGGTGTCAGTCAAAGGTTCGTCGTCAAGGGAATCAGTTAGAGGTGAGTCTGAGGTGCGAGGGTCCAATGATGAAGTTTTGGAGGTGTCATCCGATTCCCAATCCTTGAGATTGATTTCTCCTAGTTTGATTGACCTCTCGGCCACCAAGGGGTCTGGCGACCTTTTGGCTTTTTTGAGCCAATTGTCGTCCAATGCACTTAATAAGGTGAGTGAGAACGTGGCAGCTATAGTGGCCACTTCTCATCCCAAGAAGCGCTTGATTGAGCGATTTTAGTTTACTATTTTTCTATTCTTCTTAGCTTATTTGACTTCTCTTGGACTTTTATTTTCTCACTCTAACTCAGTTTTTGTCTTAGGCAAACAATTGGGCTTAGTTGATAATTGTTGCCTATATTCAAATTTTTTGCTTACTTGACTTATCTTCCTTGTGCAAGACTTATAGAGTTGTACAAAACTCCAAATGGAGCATATGAATAGTCCCTCAAATTATAAGGAAAAGAGCTACAAGTTTGTCAGAGATAAGCCGAGGCCAATTCTGTCATTTTAGGCTTGGAAGTCAAAACCTATGCACTTGAGTTTTGGATTGCGAATTGGTGTAATTAGTAATTAGTTAGATTAGATGGGCCCAATCAAGGTCCATCCTTTCTTACTAACTCAGTCACTATATATTAGTGTAATTAGTTAGTTAGAATTGGAATTTCATTTTGGTACAAACACAATTTTTAGCCTTTTTACAAGTTTTCAGAATTAAAATCTTGTCTCCCTTTTTCTCTCAACTGTTCTTCAGTTCTCTTCTTCATTTCATTTATGTTCTTCCATTTTCTTGCACTAATCTCGTGGCTCTTTCACTGATGATGATCATGAAAGGCTAAACAATCAATCAATCTAAGGATCCAATCCAAGCAAAGAGAATTTGAGTTCTGGTTTGGTATTTCAATTTCTGTGTGAATGTTCATTTTCTTCTTCAATCCTCTATTAGATTTTTATGATTATGAATGTGTTTAGGATTGAAAACAGATTATGTTATGGATTCATTTCCTAATTTCAAATTTTAATCATAGTTTTTTGGACGATATTTCAATTAGGTTTGTGGTTTCAATAAATTTAGGAGTTAATTCGATTGAACTGCTTCTATTGACATTGAATAAGCTTTCATAACAAGATCATTATCTCTAGAACTATGATAATTCACTTGGTTTGGTGAATTAGGTTGCTATTCTAATCTATTTTACAATACCTTTTATCAATTCTGTTAGTTTCTACATTTTTCTTCAATTTTAGTTTATGTTTTCACAATTTTTGTTTATTGCTTGCAAACTGTTTGATAAAAATCTCCCTATTGTTTATCAGTGAATTGAAGTTGGAACCAAATTGATCGTATCTTTGAGTTGACCTAGGTTAATATTGTGCTACAGAATTAGCATAGTTTTATTTGTTTGAAGCGATACGACTTTAGTTATAAGTGCTCGATGCTAAAGGAGAAGTGTCTACCTCCTCCCATGCCATCACCCTTTTGTGGTATACATAGGTCGACGGAGAGGTAGGGACCTACTTCTCGCATTATAACCATGAATCAGACTTGACCCACCTCATCAACTGGTGTCCAATCAGTGACATGATGGACCTAGAGCGTGATCGATCACTCTCCATGTGGTCCAGTTGGACACTACGCCCCCTGCGGTGTTCGTGTTCATGAACCTAGAGGGGATGAAGCTAGATTTCTTCTACAAGTATGATTTACTTATTTCACGATCTGCATGTGAGGGTCCCCTTTCATGATTTTACTATGGGTGTGGTCTAAATACTTAATGTTGCTCTAATGCAACTGCACCCGAATGGGTGGCCAGCCATGCAGGCGTTTCTATATCCAAACTACAATAACTAATCCTAATTGCTTAGTGATTAATCCTTGAGTTCTAAGACAATCCTTAATTCCTTAGGTGATTCAGATCTAAAAAATAATAGCTAGATTAGCGAATCTCTACAAATGCAAGTATTTGATCCATTCCTAGCATTAAAGCCTTGTACAATTTCAATTCAAAACTTGTTTCCACACAATCCAAATCCCTAAAACCTAGGTTTATCACTCTTGACATGCATCTAAGTATAGAACTAAAATATGATCACATTAACTACAAGAATTGATCAGAAAAATAGAGATTACATACTTGAATTCTACTTCAATCACTCAACAACTGTGAATTTTAGTTCACTTGGATTGTGAAAGATCAAAATAGAACCTCAAAAGAATAACAATGGAGGAAAAGAGACAGGAAGAGTAGGACTTCAAGATTCTATTTCTAAAATTGTCAAATAAACTAAAAGCCTACATAAATGATGTTATAAGCTCTTTAAATAGAAATGAGACTACGTTAAATTTGTGCCTTAGAGGATTTTCACTGCACTGAAAGCATAACTCGATGCAGCAAAACTACACTTATGAACGAAAGTCTCTGTACATGATCTTCATCCTTCTAGACCCTTATTCAGTGAGGCGAATAGACAACACATTGTGGCGAGTTGCTCTAATTCGAAGATCTTCAACTTTGTGGATTTGTTGTGGCAAAATGTACCTTCGCTGTAGTGAATCTCTGTCAATTCCAACAGATCAAACGTTCTATTTCGTTGTGACGAGATCATCTTTGCAGTTCCTCATCTTTAATGCTCCAAATCTGCTCTTGTAACATCCAAATTTACAAAAAAAATTATATTTTTTAGTTTGTAAAACTAGTTTATACAATTTATTAACAAAAACAACAATCGTGAACAATTTTTTTTAAGAAATCATACATAATTGTTCACAAAATAAAGTGTGAAAAACACTTATCGATAAGCTTACGAAAAACAAACATACTAAAACAATATAAAACTTAACAATTAAAGCATGATCTATTATCATCACATATATAATAGAATATGTACAAATCATACATAAAGCATAAGTTTTAGAATTCTCATACACTGCTAGAAAATAGGTTTTTAATATCGGTTCATTTCGACTTTCAACATCGGTTTATAACCGATGTTGAAACCACCTATGTTAAAAGTATCAATGTTAACATCGATTATGCAAAATCAATGTTAATATACACTATGCAACATTGGTTTTTACAAAAATCGATGTCATATAATAAGCAATAAACTAAAAAAATGTAAAATATGCAAAAACCAACATCAATTTTTTGGAAAATCGATCATGAAATTCACTATACAACATCGATTCTTTCTAAAACCGATGTTGTATAGTAGGAAATATACAAAAAAAAAGATGCAAAAAATGTAAAAACAACATCGGTTTTGGTCAAAACCAATGTTGTAAGGTGCATTCTGAAGTGCTTTTTACATTAGTTCTGAAAAAATTGATGTTAAATTGTGTATTCTGAAGCACTTTCTACATTGGTTCTAAATGTCGAAAGTCGTATACAGCATCGATTTTTGGAAAAGCTGATGTTGAATGTGCTGACGACATGGCCAAAATCAATGTTTTAAAGACACTTTCTACATCGGTTTTAGACTAATTCATGATTGTTTTTGCAATTTTTTTAATATTTTGTCTATTTTTACAATGAACCAACCATAACCAATTTATAAAAATATTAATTTTAAATCAAAAACATATTTTCATTACAATATCCCACACGATGTATGTAATCCTGTAGATCACAAGATCAGGAATCCAACAAATATAAAAAATGAAATAAATCCTAAAATGTTTATCTATTTCCATGATTCCAGGTCTTAGGTTAATTAAGATATGTCATGTGTTATTAATGTATTACAATGAAAACTAATTACTACAATACACAAGGCTAACTATGAACTTTTCTTTGTTTCTTTCTAGTACATATACATATACATATACATATACATATACATATACATATATATATATATATATATATATATATATATATATTTATATATAGTTTCTCTCTTCAAGTATCCTTAACTATGCTAGGTAATTGAGAAATAGCCTTTGTCATCAGTAATGGTCCAAAATTAATAACCTTGTTAAGTAATAATAAAACATGTCAATTTATTTTTTATGTAGTGTTTCAAAGTTGTTACTAATATTCTTTATTAAATGGTACAAGGAAGTATGTAGTTTAAATGTTACCTAGCTTACATTCTCTTTGCCAATATCCAACCTTTCCTATGGCTGTTAGTCCCACATAAGCACTGCTGACTGGGATGAATGCATCACTGATATACCTATACAGGTTTAGCTATTAAAATAAATATACCAACTCATCACAAAAAGAAAGAAGATATAAATAACCCAAATATCTAGATTTTTGCAAATAGAAAGAGGAGAATAAATTATGCAGTGTGTTAATTTTTTAACACCATTAGATATGTAAGTAAAATAATTAAAATGTAAGTAAAATAAAACTCTAGGTGCTTTCCAAAAACAAATTAAAACCAATTAGAACTTATTACGTAATGAGAAAATAGACGAGCAAAATAAATCTAGGTGCCAAGATAATATAACCCAAAAAAAAAAACAAAAAATATATGGAAGTGTGCATTTATATGATTATTAAGAAGGCATATTTTTCTGCAATAATTATCAACAATTTACCACCATCATTATTGATCAGTGGCATGACTCAAATATTTAGTACTGTATAAAGAATCAGTTATGGTGCCTTGAATGAGCTTTCCATACGGTATCTCATAAACATTAACATCAAACAAGTATAAAAGTGAGCCCCCTTATAATGCCCATTTCACAAATCACCTCATTTAATTGCATGATAGCTTCCTTTAACTTGGAATAAAGATGTAACGACCCGCCTCGTCATTACTATATCATTAACTCTTATCGTACAAAATTTAACTTTTAATTAAAACTTCATTAATTTGATTATAATAATGATGGTAAATTTTTTCGCGATAATACAATTATCATACACATATTACAATTACCTAATTAAACACATATGTACATATATATTAAATCAGTACATGTCATCCACATGTTAGAACTTCCTTTAGTTTTACATGTATATACACCTGAAATTACATATCAAACAAAAAGCCAAAGACTAACTAAGAAAGAGTTGATTAACAGAATACAACTCTTTCTCCAAAAAGAAATACAACTTCATCACGTCGGCTTGGTGGCTCCAACAAAAAAGAAGATCTCCATCCAAGGTCACCTACTGCTGCTCTTCTGCTCACACGAACGAAAGTTCGCGATCATCACAGGTACCAACCACACAGTACAACAAATGTAATGGTGAATTTATTATATAAAACCAACAAGCATCAGATAACAACAATTGGAAAGGAAACAACATTAACAATCACTATCATTACCAAAAGTCCATCAGTCCAATAGACACTCGACAAACCCATCATTCCATTACACATTCAACAAAACAATCATTCAATGCATTCCACAAATCAAACAATCATGTTTAGAATTATGTATGCATCTGACTCATCACTCAGCATGCAATGTGGTACCATCCTCATGGAAATAGCCTCTCTCAGGAAAATTATGCAGTAGCTCGTCAAGGTCACCCTGTCGTGCACTAGTCGCTCCCCCCATGATGATCAGCCTTGAGTCATAAGGGAGTTCCAAACAGAGTGATATGCCCCCTAGTTCCTACGTTTCAGCCCATAGAAACTCAGAGGTACTTACTGCCACCATTCTATTTCTATCAATGAAAATATGAAGTATGAAACATGGTCATCATCAATGCATGACCTGGCTAGGAACAAATCCTTCCTCGCAAGGGTAACCAGTCATGCACCCCCCATGTACATACATAACACACCAATATGGACTCACCGGTACACTGACCATGGATAGATAGGGACCAAAATTTTAAACAATCCTTTTCTCTCTAGGATGCTTAAAATTCGTAAACCCACCCTCGCAAGGTTATTCGATCGGTCAATGTACCCCACATGGACATACACAATATACAACCATAGGCACCATCAATGCACTGACTATAGATAGCTAGGGACCGGAATTTTAAACAATCCCTTTCTCTCTAGGATGCTTAAAATTTGTAAACCCACCCTCGCAAGGTTATCCGATCGGTCAATGTACCCCACATGAACATACATAATATACAACCATAGGCACCATCAATGCACTGACTATGGATAGCTAGGGACCGAAATTTTAAACAATCCCTTTCTCTCTAGGATGCTTAAAATTCGTAAACCCACCCTCGCAAGGTTATCCAATCAAGCACCCCCCATGGTATTCATGTGTATCCACATCACACGTTTCAATATCATCATACTACATACTAAACTCAGCTCATTTCAACATCAACAACCAATTCATCATCATCTCATTTAAGCATCATAAACCACATAAACATCATCTCATTTCATTCACAATCCATATTACCACAATACTGGTATTTTAGGAAAATTCTAAATTAAAGAGGAGGACTACAATATAGAAAGCACACTCTTATGCCCATTTAAAAATTTAATAAAGAATTAAATAGAAAAACATATTATAAAAGTTTGGGCAGAGTCTCCTCTGTAATTAAGACTTTTCCCAAAAATCCAATCATTTCGACAACAATATCATTCACAATTTTATCCATCAACAAACCAATTAATCACATCCCATTAGTTAAAAACACAATTTTTCTTGACAACGAGTACACACATGAACAAACACCTATCAATCATAAATACATCGCATCCCATTAGTTAAAAACGTAGTTTTTCTTGAAAACCAGCACATAGTAGGGACAAGCAGTTATTGTAACGACCCGCCTCATCGCTACGATATCACTAACTCTTAATCGTGGAACTTTAATTCTTAATAAAACTTCATTAATTTGATTATGAAAATGATGGTAAATTTTTTCGCGATAATACAATTATCATACACATCTTACAATTACATATTTAAACACATTATGCATATATATTAAATTAGTACATGTCATAACTTCCTTTAACTTTACGTGTATATACACCTGAAATTACATATCAACAAAAAGCCAAAGACTAACTAAGAGAGAGTTGATTAACAAAACACAACTCTTTCTCCAAAAAGGAATCCAACGTCATCACGTCGGCTTGGCGGCTCCAACCAAAAAAGAAGATCTCCCTCCAAAGTCACCTACTGCTGCTTATCTGCTCCCACGAACGAAAGTTCGCGATCATCACAGGTACCAACCACACGGTACAACAAATGCAAGGGTGAGTTTATTATATAAAAACCAACAAACATTAGATAGCAGCAATTGGAAAGGAAACAATATTACCCACCACAATCATTAACAAAAATCCATGATTCCAATAGACACTCAACAAACCAATCATCCAATGCATTTCACAACCCAAATAATCATGCATAGAATGATGCCTACACTTGACTCATCTATCAGCATGCAATGTGGTACCATCACCGGAAATAGCCTCTCACAGGAAAAATGATTCACCGCTTATCAGGGCCACCCTGTCGTGCACTGGCCATTCCCCCACCCGGTGATCAGCCAGCGTCGTAAGGGAATTCCAAACCTGATGACCCCATAGTACCTGTGTTCTCAGCCCACTGAAACCCACAGGTACGCGAGTGCCTTCATTCTATTTCCACACATACAAATGAAGTATGAAACATGGGCATCATCAATGCATGACCCGGCTAGGAACAAATCCTTCCTCGCAAGGGTAACCCGCCATGCACCCCCCATGTACATACATAACAAACCAATGTGGGCTCACCGATGCGCTGACCGTGGCTAGGAACAAATCCATCCTCGCAAGGGTAACCATCTGGTCATTGCATACCACGTGTACATACACAGCCTACAACCATGGGCACCATCAATGTATGACCTGGCTAGGAACAAATCCTTCCTCGCAAGGGTAACCCGTCATACACCCCCATGGGTATCCATGTATATCCACACACATTCACAATTCATCATATCACAAGACTGATATTCTTAGGAGAATTCTAAATTAAAGAGGAGGACTACAATATATAAAACACACTCTTATGCCCATTTAAAAATTTAATAAAGAAGGAGGACTACAATATATAAAACACACTCTTATGCCCATTTAAAAATTTAATAAAGAATTAAATAGGAAAACATATTATAAAATTTTGGGCAAAGTCTCCTCTGTAATTAAGACTTTTCCCAAAAATCCAATCATCACAATAACAATATCATTAACCCAATAAACATATATCTCATTGGAACATTATTTCATTCAGACATCACCAATCACATAAGCATCACCTCATCTAAATCATCACAAATTATGTAAACATCATCAATCATTTCCATGGTATCTCAATTTCACTATCATCTACAACATTAGTAATAAATACACCACATCCCATTAGTTAAAAACATCATTTGTCTTGAAAACAAGCACACATACAGGGACAAACACACATCAATCATAAATACATCGCATCCCACTAGTTAAAAACATAGTTTTTCTTGAAAACTAGCACACAGCAGGGATAGGCAGATATCCTCATAGTTGGACTCCCTGGCCCCCAACTATGGTATCTAAACTATAACTAAATAATAAACTCCCCTTACCTATCTATGTCATTCCATTAGCTCCTTGAAACGTTGTTTTGGGATCTCTCTACTTCACGTGCTTTGGCCCAAACGCAGAGCTCTATATACCAAATTGAAGATAATTTAGTATAGATTTCAAAAACAAGGCTAACGTTAGCATTTGGGGTCAAATACCCACTCAAATTTAAAAAGAGGTTAAAATGCTGTTTTAAGAGTCCACATCAAAAGACATCATTTTGAAATTCCGATCACACCAATGTGACCAGGGTTCAACAAAGATCACAGAAATGACATCAGTTTCATAAAAAGGAGACTTTTACAACATCTCATTTTCAAAGGATTATCAAAGGAAGTATAGAAACAGCCAATAACGGTACCCGAATCATAAGAGATATCAAGAGAGACTTAAACTAGCTAGAAGAAGACAAAAGAAACTAAGATTACCTCAAGGAAACCAAGAAAGGAGGATTGAGAGATCTGTTCTCTACTGAAACTTTGAGAAGAGTTTCGAAGATTCCGCTCCGATTAAAGGTTTCTTCTCCATGCCGGGGTCTCGTGGCAAGCAACGGCGGCTCGTGGGTGTCTCTGATGGCTATGGGTGGTGGAGGTGGGTGGTGGGGGAGCTTAGATCTGTTTGGAGGAGGAAGAACCTCCATTTTCGTGACTTGGAAGCTTAAAAACGTACTCAGAACCGCCTCCACTCGTCCAGGTGACCAAAAATGTCTGCAAAACTCGCCTGGGCGAGTTGACCCGATTCTAGAATTTTCTGCTTTAGTTAAAAATTAATTTATCACGTTATAGGCATTATATTGACAATCTCAACGGTCAAAAGTTAAATATATGGGTTATGAAGCTATCTTTAAAATTTTAAGATGATCCAACAGTTAAATAATCCATAATGATGATTTTACTAAAACAGGTTTTTGGGTCAAACTCGAAATCGCTTAATTACAACGCAGCTCGAACAAACTCTACATACTTGACATTTACACCAAGCAATGACACATGGATAATTCACATAACATTTCAAATAATCCTAATTAATAAATTAATCAAATCATACAAGGAATACATCACACATATTTTAAGTTACCGAAATTTCAGGGTGTTACAGTTATCTTCATAGTTGGACTCCCTGGCCCCCAACTATGGTATCTAAACTATCACCAAAATAATAAACTCCCCTTACCTAACCAGGAGTTCTCCCAATTACAGCCTAGCGGTGTAGTTTCACGATCCTTCAATTACGCGTGCTTGTCTGACACAAAGTTCTACATACCAAATTGAAAACAATTTAGTATAGATTTCAAAGACAAGGTCAAAATTTGAAAATGATATGAATACTTCACACTTAACCAAGAGTGGGGGTGAATTGGTTGAACCTTGGTATATTAAAAATTTCTTTAATCAAAATCAGAGTTTCTAGGATCTTTATCACTTTTCAAAACCAAGAAATCTTATTCAATCAAGTAGCTTAGCCCCAAGGAATTCAATGAATCAAAACTGACTTTGTTGGTCAAGCAACTGAATCAATAACAATTAAAATGAAGAGGATAGAGATTGAGAATCAATACACAAACAATTTATACTGGTTCACTTCAAAACCATGAAGCTACATCTAGTTTCTTCCAACCAACACTAGATTAGAGTTCCACTATTATAATTTTTAGTTCTTACAATCAATTACAATGTCTCCCTTTATCAACCCTAGATAAAGTGCAGAAATCTAAA
>CM023952.1:18505779-18559596 GCA_013407115.1 Glycine latifolia | reverse complement strand
AGCTTTCATGAACACTTTAATCGATTACCAAGTAATGTAATCGATTAAAGTGTTCATGAAAGCTTTTCCAGTTTTGAAAACAAAGCAGATAATCGATTAATACGCTGTGTAATCGATTATTACAGTGCACTTTGCATTTTTCCAAAAACAATTGAATCAGTTTAAAAACTTTAGTCAAATTATCAAAGCCTTGTGATTTTTATGAAACTAATTAAGTTAATTATGGATTAAATGAATGCACTTGGATCACCAGAATTGCTTTTCTTTTACACATTTCACACTAAATTATCTTCAAGGCATCCATTGCATGTTGAAAGCTCAAAACCAATGCTTGAATCAAAGTTCCTTTGCATTCTTTAAGTAGCTCCCCCTAAATCCAACAAAATTAGCATTTAGGGTCAAATACCCACTCAGATCAAAAAGGAGATAAAAGGGTGTTTTGGGAGTTCACATCAAAAGACATCATTTTAAAATTTCAATCACACCAATGTGATCGGGGTTCAACAAGGATCACAGAAATGACATCAATTTCATAAAAAATGGACTTTTACAACATCTCATTTTCAAAGGGTTTTTCAAAGGAAGTGTAAAACTCCCAACAATGGTACCCAAAACACAAAAGACACTAAGAGAAGCTTAAACTAGCTAGGAGAAGATAAAAGAAACTAAGATTACCTCAAGGAAATCAAGAAAGAAGGATTTGGAAGCTCCATTCTCTACCAAAACTTCGAGAAGAGTTACGAAGATTCTGCTCCGATTAAGTGGTTCTTCTCCGAGCCGGGGTCTCGTGGCAAGCAACGACGGCCTGTGGTGTATGATGGTGGTTGTGAGTGGTGGAGGAGGGTGATAGGAAGCTTGGGGGCTGTTTGGGAGAGGGACAAGATCAATTTTCGTGGTCTGGATGCTGCTATACATATTTAACGCCGACTTCACTCACCTAGGCGAGCAAAAATGCCTGCAAAATTCACCTGGGCGAGCTAACCAAATTTTAAAATTTCTACTTCTGTGAAAAAGTTATTTTCTCATGTTCCAGACATTATTTTGACAATCTCAACTGTCAAAAGTTATATATGTGGGTTAGGAACCTACCTTTAAAATTTGAAGGTGATCCAACGGTTAACCAATCCAGAATGATGATTTTACTAAAATAGGTTTTCAGGTCAAACTCAGAATCAAACAATGCAACACAACTCAAACAAACTCCACATAACTTGACATCTACATCAAGCAATAGCACAAGGATAACTTACAAAACAATCATTCAACTAATCCAAACTTATCAAACAATCAAATAACACAACAATCACATCAAACATCTATTTTCAATTATCGAAATTTCAAGGCATTACAGAAGACGTGATCCTGAATCTTTCACACTTTTAGGAGGTCATATATGTATGAGGTATTTCATCAAATGAGATAGAGAGAAAAAAAAAAGAGGGAGAACTTTTTCGTACTAGATTATGAAGAAATTTTTAAAAGGTAACACATAATAACAATAATAGTTGCATAAGTCACATGTATGTAGCTAATACTTAATAGAGCATCTATTTCCAAAACATAATCCTAACGGTTGTAACAATAACAATTTTAATATTAGACACTACTAGAGAGAGGCATGCTACTAATATAGCATTACAAACAACTAAATGACAGTTTAAAGCTACTAGTTAGATAATGATCCAACATCATAAGGTCATTTCTTTAAGTAATAATATTAGCATTACAAACAACTAAATGCCAACACATATAAGTGTATTTTTGTATGGATTAAAATGTCATCCCCTGACGATGAATTTGGACTCTGATAGAAAAACCTTATATTTTTGCAATTTTTTTGTGGGTATCTAAATATGATCCAAGTGGGGTATCTAAATATGATCCTAGTGAATCTTACAATCAGATAAGTTATTTTCTTAATAAAATCTTGAGACATTTTTATGAAGATAAGTTCTATGAATACAACTTCCAGAAGAATGTTGAAGTGTAAATAAAAGTTTGAACAATTGAAACATAGCAAGAGTAGAAGAAAACCTTATTCGAAAGAAGTTAGACATTGGCTTTGCTTCAATAGTAGCAGATGAGATAATCAACCACAACTCTGGCCGACGTTTAGTCTAGAAAAGTACCAAACAAAATTCATACAAATTAAAATTTTAAAAAAAATTAAAAAAAAGGACAATTTTAATTACAAATAAAGAACAATATTTCATTCCTATACATATGTTAGGCCCATCCATCTAATACCTTTTTCAATAGTCCAAGCAAAATGTCAGTTGATATTGACCTTTCATGAGCCTCATCCACCATTATTACAGTGCAACAAGTAGTTATGGAGATCAACATAAAATGAGTTCAGAACAGGTATATGGAATAGTCTTTTTTCAATAGAAACAAATATAAGGTCCTTGCTACTTGACATGACCATAAAAAAGGAATAAAATTCAGTATAATGAACACTATTTATATAACAATTTAACAATTAGTGTTTGCATGGACAACATTTAAAGTCTCAATAGTCAATTAACTTGTTTTGTATAAGAGCTAGACTAATCTCCCTTGAAAATCTTTATTGCTATACTGCTTTTATTTTTTAATTGGAAAAAAAAGCAAATGCACAAGGAGAGTAAAAAAGGTTCTCGACATCTACTAGCGACTTCATAAAGAAGGAAAAGAACACCATTAGCCTTGAAGTTTTAAAAAAGAACATAACAAAACATAGGATGTTGAACTGCTTTCATACAACTGCAGTTTCTCTAGTTCAAGCTCAATTGCTCATTCAGGCACTTTGACATCTGACTCACAATTAATGGACACATAATAATGTCATTATACAGGTAATGTATAGTGTAACATTTGATGTCAATATTTCATCAAAATGTTCAAAAAAAGTTATAACAATTACCTATATTTGGTCAAAAGAGGATCGTTCATCATCTCCATTAGCAGCACTTTATTGGTTAAGAATTTTAGCACCGTTGCATCCTGTGCTGCCACAAAACAATAAAAAAAATGGATAATGTGGAAAAATCATCACGTCATAATAGAAGAAAAATGTGTAAAATCAAGAAACAACTTGTAGGAAGCAAGAAAATGCCAAAGAAAATGTTTAGGACGCTCGACTTGTACAAAGCGATCTCTGATAACCATCAACAAATTGAATCCATCTTCTTGTTAGAATCAACCTTCTCCGTCAGATCACAGGTACTTCCTTCTCAGGCTAGGCTCGGTAAGGTCGTTCGAATGATGCTAAAAAACTTCGAATCCATGATTCATAAAAAACCTCTAAGATTCCCATGCCTAGTTGCAAGATCCACCTGCTCGCGTGTTACGTCATGAACTACATCACATTCCTTACCGATTACGGTGACACACTTGCCGAGATAGTCACTGATAGTGTAATCGATAGGGTTAAGGTTATAGAAGTAGGGGGAAAACGAAATAGAAAGAAAATAGTGTACCTTGAGGATGCGAATCATCGATGGTTATATTTGTGAGTTGGTCATCTTCGAAGCTCATCTATGTCTTGGATCTTTGCCTTGACGGTGTCAATGGTGTTGTTGCTCTCCATCTCGAGAGTGAATGGTCTTGCCAGTCTCTGCGAACTTAGAGTGACGAAGAAGTAGAGAAGCGCAAAGTGGCAAAGAGTGAGCGCAATGTTATTATAAAGACATTGAGTCACTTGGATTTTAATTTGGTAAAAACTCAACATCGGTTTTTGAAAAACCAATGTAACAAAAATTGATTAACATCCTTTTTTAAAAAAAAATGTTAGCAAAATCAATTTATTTACAAAAATGTCACCACCCTTTTGTTAACATCGATTTTTATCAAAAATCGATGTGCAAGTAGAAATGTTGAAAGAATTCTTTCTAGTAATGATAACAGGGTATCTCATAATAATTATCAGTCATTAAACATTACATAAAGGTTCTACAATCATACACCTTCATCATGAATTAGTCCATCAATCATTAGACATCAAAATATTTTCATGACTCATCAATTAACACATCATTTTCAAGTCACAATTAAGTCATGTTGACTTTTCACTCCCAAAAGATTTCACCTTGAGTAATTAACCCACGTACATCCCTTTTCATAATCACACCTTGACCATTCAAGGAGACTCGAATTAGCTCTATAGAAGAAGTGTGATCTTATAAAAAATGAATGAGCGTGGATAGTGACTCAACGACCTTAACCTATTTAGGGATTAGGGATTTGCTCATCCATTCATTCTATAGACCCTTTCACCATTAGCCACCATCAACAACCTCCAACACTAGGTTGAGGGTCTTCTTTGTACCCCCAACTTACGTGTCTACTCACATGCAATGTCATTCATCAATGCATGCATGTTATGATCATTCATATCAATATCATATGTCATCACAAATTCATTAATCAATCTCAACATCAAAAGAGGTTATTCTATCATAGATTCCCCAACTACAAAAAAAAAACATGGTTTAGCGACTGCCATGATTGGTCGCTAAATCCTTTAGAAACCAAAATAGCAACTGAATTAGGTGAGTGGCCAAAATCCTAGTCACTAAGGCTTCATCATCCGAAAGAGAATTCGGTGACTACTTAGCAATCCAAATGTTGGGTTGCAAGAACATAAAATTCGATTGCAATGTATTGGGTTGCTATTTTGCTTGGGACAAATCCACGACGGAAATAATCAGTCTCTATTGAATAATTAAATTTTAAAGATAAATTTGAGTAATATGAAATTCAGTCCCTGTTGAATAATTAAATTTTAAATTTAAAAATACTTCTGATAGCTAATTTTATAATATAAAATGAAGTTAAATAAATTCGATGGCCAATTCGGTCACTATTTAATATTAATTTTTAAATATAAAATAAATTAAAAATACAATTCGTTCACAATTTAATATTTAATATCTAAATACAAAATACAATTTGGTCGCTAAGTAAGGAAAACCCAACTTTCTTTTTTTTACAACTATCTTTGAAAGCGTGCTTTTTTTTGTTTTACAAATCCAATAGTAACGACATCAATCATCATATAATATGCATCATATTTTTTTGGGTTATTCCCACTATGTTGACCTAAATGCACCCGAAAAATAAATAAATAGGTCAAAGTTCAAATGGAATTACGTGTACAATCAATCACTCATTGCCAAAGAATATTATTTATTCAATTTGTTCTAAAATGTTCTAAAATGACATATTCTAGATGATTATTGAACAAAAATTACGTTTTGGAATAAACAACTCAGTGGCATACAAGTTAGTTTTATTTTTTAATACATAATACCAGACAGTAGTGAACAAAACGATATTTTGGAATTCAAACTTTGCTTCTAAAATCTTGTCTGACTGCTGCTACTTGAAGGGGCATCTGAACAATAACAACATCGTGGCAGCGACTTTTTAGATTGTGAGTCTCACTGCAAAAAAAAAAAAAAAGCATTAGAGGTAAGTTTCATCATTCAAAATGAGAGAAAGTTAATAAATTTTAGGGTGCCAACATGATCAATCCATTTAATATTGTAACACTTTAAGACCTAGCCATTACAATCAATTTCAATGTCAATGACAAAGTAAAGTTGATCAAAGAGAGAGAGGTGCACAACAACTTAAAAAGCTTTAGTGAAAACGAAAAGTCACCTAATGAGTGCAAGTGTGAAACAAAGGAAAAGAAAAGAAAAGAATAATACAACTCGTGTTATTTTGTTATTTGAGATTCATAAGGTGATTTAGTGCTTGGAAAAGGAACATAGGGATTGGAGTGATAAGGAGGTCATGAGATGAGTTCAAATCCTCCAAGTGTTATAACATACTAATTGTCGAGAGAAAAAATAGTTTTGGATTAGAATATTATGCATGGTATATGGGTTGATTACAAAAGAACACTATACTTAGGAAACACTATACAAATCCCCTAGGAAAGTGATGTACTCTGGATGTGGAGAAGGATCCATTGCAAGACAATAAGTTCCCCAACTATTCTCTTGTGCACTAGATGTAGTTGTGACAAAAATCTTTAGATCCTTAGGCATTATACCCTCAAACATGCTCCCACTTTCACAAGCTTCCATGTATATGACCTACATGATCACATGATAACTCCTTAATAACTTAACATAAGTAAAGTGACATTATTTCCGGTCATGATATACTACAAATACAAATCAAATAGGAAATGACCAAGCTATAATGTCTTTATCTAATATGAACATAGTTCTGGATTGATCATTTTTACACCCTTAGATAATTTTATTTCATACAATTATATTCACATATTAAACTATACCTCCATGAACCAAAGAAAGAAAAAAGTCTTTAGGATGATATTTTTTATTTTTTTAACTTAAAGTCACCCTTAACTCACCAAGAACCCCTGAACCTCCATGATCATAGTAGTATATAAATATTTTGTCATTAGATTTGCTATCAATCACTTTATCACTTCCTCCCTTCACTTTATTCTAGTCCCCAAGAATAATAACAAAGAGGTTCTGGGCCGTCACATTCTCACCGATGTAATTCTAAAAGATAAATCAATCACATCCCATCAAAGGGATAAATTTTATGAACAGAACAACTAAGCAATTATCTTATAATAGGTAACAACTAACAACCTTTTTCTTCTATTTGGAACTATGATCATTTATGACTAATCTGTTTAGACAATGTAGCTCGTGCTAGCTTATGAATTGACCATTAAGTTATTACTATTTGAAAAATATCATCAACAAGAACACACAAACTTTACACATTTATTTTATTTGTCAAGACGTCTCACCCCGCAATGTCTATCAACAACACAATAATTACGTTAACCAATGTCCTCTTCTAACTTTTATCTAGTCAAATATATTAGATTTTAAATTACTCTATTATGATGGATATGCACCACAATTACTCTAATTAATTCAATTGCTAGCAACAAGGGTTTCAAAGGGAGTTTTTTTTTTGTCCTTCTTGAAAAAGTTTATTTGCGGGTCAAGTATATAATATCAACGTACCTTTCCATAAAAAAGAATTTCAACTTACAAAGATGCTCTAGCCCAATGGCCGACCATGAGTCCATGACATAAAAAAGAATTTCAAATTTATTTTTTTATATATAAAGTCTTACATATTTTTATTTGACACCAATAAGATTTTGTTATGGTTCTAAATACTGTTTAAAGCTATTTATTCTTCCATTACTAATGATTTTAACTACATTAAGTCATTAAAAAGGTGTAAAAAAAGGGTAAATAATTTACATATTAAGAAAAAATGATTAGCACGAAAAAATGGAGTATATACATGCAATTGTTCTACTCTGATAATAGCCACGAAAAATGGATCTAAAAAAAAATACTTTCTAAGAGTTTTTTTTACCTCATATACGAGCTACAATAATGAAGCCAAAACATACACAACAATATAAATAGTAGAAGAAATTTGCAAGCAAAAATAAGAGGAGTTAGTTGTTTATTTATAAAAAAATATTTGAATAACAATCACCAGATTGAGAACAAATGTGAAGAGGGAAAATAAATTTTTCAAAGGCACAAATAGCTCATATCAGGAATAAAGAAATGAATTGAGCATTACTTTTGCACGATAGTGGATTAAAAAATGCTATTGTGAAGTATTCTTCAACGTGACCAAACAACATAATTTTGGTTCTGGTAAGAAAAAAGTTAATTTGTATCATTAAATAAAATTGACAATGAATTAAATGGATAAAGTGAAGTGCTATAAAATGAAATGTATGAATAGTGGTAGAAAAACACATGAAACTAAAATGATCAACAATTACTAGGTATACTCAAGACCTTCTATTACAAAGTAAATAGATGTACAAAATATAGGGTAATTGATTAAGACTATCAATAAATAAAATGTTCACAAGATGACAAATTTAGAGCCTTTTCTTTTAAGATAACTTTTTATTTTATTTTAGGTTCAGTTACAATTTTAAACTTTCATTTGCAGTTAAGGTATACTTTTAATCTCTTGATAATTTTTTTACTCAAATTTAAATTCTTAAATTTTAAATTATTACCTTAAAAATTTCAAATTATTGTAATCAAATATTTTAATGTTTTTAGTTAGAACAATCACATTCGTCTCATCAACTTTTGTTAATTTAGATTATTGAAATTTTAATTTTTTGTCTCAAAGTATTAATTAAATGAATGCAGTAAATATATTTTAACTTATAATATTATTAATGATTTTAATTACATTAAGTCATTAAAAAGGTATAAAACAATTTTAGTTTATAAATTTGAGTCATTAAAAGGACATTAAGAAGGTAATGTTTAGTTATTTTATTATGTTTTATAGACAATCTTATCTTAATATTACGCTTCTTAAGCTTTTTTATTTTTGTTTTATAAAATCAACTCTCACGACTAATTTAATAAAAACTACTGTTGTTGGGGCTAGATGAGTTTAATTTGTTTTAAAAATAGTATTTACATTATACATTAGAAATAAATGTTCAAAGGATATTGTGGGAAAAAAATGTTGATATATAAGTTAGAGATTTAACAAAAACCAAAAGGCTCACCTTAAGAACACCAACACACATCTTGTCCCTCAGGGTGGTTGATGATGACTCCAAGTTTGGGATTTAACATGGGAAGCATGGACACGTTGAAATGCAGGGCGTGTCGAGTCTGACACGCTCCGACACGTCGACATACTCCGATATGCCGATATGCTCTGACACGATGTCCAATACGCGGTCAACAAATCCGACATGTTGACCATTTTCAACATGCGAATTTGACCGTGTTCGACACGGTCAAAGGGCATTTTTGTGAAAACATAAAAAATTTAAAAACCTTATATTTTTGGACTTCTTCTGCACGAGGCTCACATGACTTTGCTTCTTCACTGTTTGTCACTTCTCGCTTCTCACCGCCGTCGGCCCATCGTTCGCGTCTCACTAGTCACAGGTAAGTGCTCTTGCTTTGCTCTGACCTCTCTCTCTGATCTCATCTCATATGTTTCTCTGATATGTTTGCACCTTCTCTTTCTCGATTTGCTGCACCCAAACAAACATCACTCACAAAACCCTCACTTTTGCTTTTCACTCTCACAGTTCTGAATTTTTTAGGTTGTTTTAAAAAAAATATCATTAATCTATTACTCTTTCATTGTTTCACATTTATGTAGTAAAGCACTAAAGCCAATTTACTCTTTAAAAAAACCATTAATATGTTTCTCTTTAAACAACGTAAATAAAGCCAATTTATGTTTTTTCATTTGATTGATATTTTTGAGTAATCATATCAATTCTCAACTGATTCCATTTTTTTATACCTGATAATTTTATGTGTTTGGGACTGAATCTTGTGGCTTGTGCTATCTTTATTTTTTAGAATGGATTCAAGTATTGGAATCAGTGGAGATGATGAATTTCTAAGGAAACCATTATCGAAATATGTTACTAGATTAGGCACCAGAACGGAAGCTGGAGGAAATATATCTTGAAAATGCAATTTTTGTGAAAAGGATTTTAAAAGTTTGTATAATAGAATAAGGGCTCATTTGTTAAAATTATCAGGTAAAGGAATTGCAAAATGTTTACATGTGCAGACAAAAGACTTGCTAGAGATGGAGAAATTAGAACAAGAAGCTAGTGAGAGATTGAAGAATAATGCACCCAAAAATGTGCCTTTTTAACCCCTTCTAGTTTTTCCATGGATTCAAACTCGAAAAAAAGAAGTGGGAGTGGGAGCGAGGGTGGAATTTCATCTAGAAATCCTATTAAGAGGGCATTAAATGTTGGGGTGTGGGAAGAATTGAACCACTTGATTGCTAAGATGTTTTATTTAGCAAGATTGTCATTCACTTTAGCAAGTAATCCATACTTTCAAGCCGCCTTCACTTATGTCGCGGATAATAATATTGGAGGTTATTTGCCACCAGGATATAACTCCTTGCGAACCACTCTTTTGCAAAAAGAGAAGGAAAATATTGCTAGGTTGTGTGCACCTATTCAAGTTGGCTGGAATGAGAAGGGTGTTAGTATTGTGAGTGATGGATGGAGTGATTCACAAAGGAGGCCACTTATTAATTTCATGACAGTATCTGATGGTGAAGCTATATTTTTTAAAATCAGTTGATTGTTCAAGTGAGACTAAGGATAGGCATTTTATTTTCATGTTACAAGAAGTAATTCAAGAAGTTGGGCATGAAAAAGTGGTTCAAGTAATCACAGATAGAGCTGCAAATTGAAAGGGAGCAGGGCATCTTATTGAGCAAGAATTTTCATCTATTACTTGGACACATGTGTTGTTCACACATTGAATTTAGCTATGAAAAATATTTGTGCTGCTAAAAATGTGGAGAATAATCAAATAACATATGAAAAATGTAGTTGTATTTCTGATATTGTTGGAGATGTTTATGCAATAAAGCATTTCATAATGAATCATTCTATGAGATTGTCAATCTTTAATGAGTTTGTGGGATTGAAGTTGTTTTCTATAGCTGAAACCCGCTTTGCTTCCATGATTGTGATGCTAAAGAGGTTCAAATTGATAAAATGTGGTCTCCAAAATATGGTAATCAGTGAAAAATGGAGTGTGTATAAAGATGATAATCTAGGGAGGGCGAGATTTGTTAAAGATAAGATATTGGATGATCTTTCGTGGGATTCAATTGGTTACTTACTTGCTTTCACTGCTCCCATTTATAATATGATCAAGAGTTGTGACACTGATAAACTTTGTCTTCATTTGATTTATGATATGTGGGATGAGATGATTGAGAAAGTGAAGAAAGCTATATACTTTCATGAATTGAAGATGATGGATGAAACCTCAACTTTTTATGACATAGTGCATGACATTCTTGTGGATCGTTGGACCAAAAATTCAACTCCACTTCATTGTTTGGCTCATGCGTTGAATCCCAAGTAAGCTTTTAAATATGAATGAATTTAATACTTCTCTTATTTGATATAATCTGTTAATTGTTTTTCTTTTTTTTCTTTTAGATACTATAGTGAACAATGGCTTAAAGATATATTTTCCTAACTTTGCGGACCAAAATAAAATAAATTTGGAGTATGTGGACTTTGCTAGTACAAGTGGGGATTTTAGAGATTATGATGCCATCCAAAATCGATATTCTATGGAGCCCAAAGCTTGGTGGGTGCTTCATGGTACATGTTCACCTATGCTTCAAAAGATAGCATTGTGACTTGTTGCACAACCTTCTTCTTCATCATGTGCTGAACGCAATTGGAGTACTTATTCTTTTGTGCATTCTATAGGGAGGAATAAGATGACTCCAAAATGTGCTGAAGACTTGATTTATATACATAGCAACCTTCGACTCTTATCAAGAAAGAGTCCACAATATACACAAGGGGAGAATAAAATGTGAGACATTGCTGGAGATACATTTGATACATTTGAAGATGTTGGAATTCTTGAAGTTGCTACTCTTTCACTTGATGAGCCAGAGATGGAGTCAAAGGTTATTGATGAAAATGCTCCATGAAATTAATCTCCATATTTTATGTTTGTCTATGTATAAGTGAATATTCTTTTTTTTTTTTGCTTTCTCTTAATGATAATATGGACTATTTAGTTCTTATCTTTAAAAATAACAAATTGAAATGCAACATCCTTAAATTTTTTTTGGTTACATTGATGGGTATTATTAGTTTAGATTAATTTTTTTGTTAAATTATTGAATATTAAATGAAATATACACTATATAAATTTAAAATAATATTTAATATTAAAGCGTGTTCCAATATGCCGAAATCCATATTTTTTTAAAATTGACATGTCGAAGAGTCGAGTAGTTTCGTGTCACGTGTTGTGTCGATGCTACATAGGATTTAACTAATTGGTAATCCCGCATCCTCTTAAATACTACACTTTTTCAATTTCCATGATCTTCAAGTCAACTAGTTAGTGAGAGTGAAATGACTATAGACATACTTGAGATGGTTTGAATAGACGCTGCAATGTATCAGCATCATTTTTGGCTGCACTTAGTTCACTTAATTAGGATGCCAGACTAGCATCAGATGTATAGATATGAACCTTTGCATCTAAACTGGCCCAATTAGTTTCCTTGTTCGAGCAACTTCCAAGACTCTATTTACTTCTGTTCTCAGCTGGCAAAAGAAGTTTTCATTAAGTAATAAGCACTAGCTTAAAACAAATATCTGATGTGATTAATTTCATAATTGTATAACTTTGCAGGGAGAAAGAAAACGAGATTGAATTTACGCGATAAAATAGTAAAAAGAAAAATCGCGGTGGTCACACATAATACAACAATACACATGTTACCCTAGAGACAAAAGTCTTTTATTGTTCAACATAAGCATATCTTACATGAATATGAAGCAACACGGTTGCAATTTTGATGTGCCTTGCTTCTCAAGGTGAGACACCATCAGACATTTTTTTATTTATTTATTAAAGATAGAGCCTCATAACATAAAGATATAACTACATAAAGCAGAGGCTCCTTACCAACAAATTCAGGAGAAGAAATTGCATGCTCTGTTGTAGTTTTGTTCTGTCCACCTTCTCCACTTGGTGATGCAGTAGGCCTCTTGTCGGAGGAAGGTACCATCTGAAAATGTTAAGGGTCAGCATGCAAGACTACGTATATAACATCACCATGGAAGAAATTATGTTGAGAAAAACTTGATTAAATCTTAGAAAGACAGCGAACTAATTAAAATTAAGGCTTACTATTTCATTTGGTCATGCCATTTAATGATGTCTTGTGTTTGTGTGATTAGCATTCATAGCATATGTGCACAGTAGAAGTCACACATTATCAAAGCTACAATACCATTTTTTGGTCTCTGAAGTTCATAGTTCATGTTGCTTCTGTCTTGGACCCTAAAAAATTGCTGTGATTACATAAGAAAGGGACAAAGCCTTGGTATGCTCACTTTTGTAGTCCTTCAAACACTGCAAAGTTCATTAACAACTTTTTTAAAAATTCTGCCTCAACAATCAACACTTCACATTCGGTTTCATTTTGTTCGCTTATATCACGACAACTATATTAAAGCCCTAAACCAACTTTGGGGCAACAGCTGAATACAATCATCTTAATTATAAAACACACAAACATAACAAATGGTTCTAATCCCTTTCATACCTGACAGAGAACATCCATAGTGCTCTGGTCCCCACTTTCGGCAACTAGCTTGACACGAAACTTTTGCATGCCACCACCTTTGACATCTTCTTGTTAATTACATTAAGCACAAAATATACCTTCTGTTAATCACTGTAAGCACAAGAAAATCCTAACATTGTTCAATTAATTTTCTTTTGCTTTTTCACGAACTTACTATCTTTTGAAAACAAAAAGTTTGTTACTTTATTTTCTATTGTATAAGGGGGGAAAATAGAACTAAAAGATGTCTTCTTTTCCCAAAAGAGATCAATAAAATTATAAAATAAACAGTGCCCACGTTGAACACAAAATGATGTAATACATAACATAACAAAAACCAAGGAAAAGAACTCCAAAGAACCAAAAGGCTAATAAAGGTCTAAAGCATCAAAATGATCCAAACCAATATATATATATATATATATATATGGTTATACCTGGGTAGAAGGTTGAGCAACATAATTCTGGCAGAGGCTATGGCAAAAGCAACAACGTTTATAGTATCTAAAGTGTTGTTGTTATCAGCTCTTCCATCATTCCCATTAGTTCCTCTCATCTCTTTGAGCGATAAGAATAATAATCTATGTACACCCCATAGGGTTCCACCTTGCCCCCTTCATAAGCAGACACCCCATCTTTGTATCCATCATTAGTGCCACCACCGTGTTGAGATAGTTAATTCAGTTAAAAATGTTAGTTAGTAACTGACTTGTGTAGTTAGCTTTATATGGCATTATATGTGATACTTGTTGTGAAATCGGCAAGTGTATCATTCGTTTCAAGTAATAAAGTGAGTAAGTAAAGTATCGTCTCCATAGGGATTGAATGCAATCTTATCGCAACTTATTATCTTAGAAATTGGAAGACAAATAATAAGTTTGAAGAGAATATGATTGTATTTTAAGAATTACGCAAATTAAATAAATGACAAAAAATTAGCGAGCATTCAAAAACGAATTTAAATTAATTATTATGCAATGATGAGAAATAATTGTGGCCAGAGCACATTCCCCTTTGTTCCCTACCTTCTTTACTTGGATTGGTTATTAATTTCAATTACTTCTAATTGTTCAGAGAATGTATTTCCATATAATTAGTTAAATGTTAATCCCTTAGTAATTTAACTCTTTAACCCAATTAGAAATCCTAATTCCTTAGCAATTCCCTATCAAGCTAAGCATTAAGAGAATACATCATATAAATTCTGCAATCATACATCCCTATCCCTAGGAAATGTAAAAACTGTTATTTTACTGCTTTCAGAAATTAGCGTTCCAATATCCCTATTGTAAACTCTAACCCTCAGAACTTTACTAGAATGGCCAAAACTAATAAAGAATAATCTAATGAAGAACAAAGTAAAATAAAACAATTATCAGAATTTCGTATTAATACCAATCAAGTTACAGAGGAGTTCACATTGGTTCTGTCTCTAACCACAATAAGAGAAGATAGCCAGACATGCTCATAACTAACCTTAAATGCAAAACTAGCATGTATCTACCAGAGAATTACAAAGAAAATAGAAGAAGAACAATTGCTCAGTCTTCCTTCGATCTTCTCGTAGTGATTCCAATCTTCTCTCCCGGTTCTCTCTGTGTGTTTTTCTCTGTCAAAAAGTGTCATTTTTCTCCTCTCTACACGTTCATATATTAATTAGGGTAACAAGCCCCTTTTCTCCCAGTTATTTCAATGCCAAATCTCTTAAAATAGGTAACAGCGTAACTGTGGCGCTACCAGCGTGGTATCTCACGCTAATCGCGTGAGATAGTCATGATGAGGGGATCCTCAGACATCCTAGCGCTGATAGCGTGGGTTTGGCGCTGATCGCGTGGCATGTTCGAAAAGCCAGAATGCTCCTTTTTGCTTCTTTTCCTCTCTTGTTGGTTCCTAATTAACCAAAAATCATAATAAGATGAGATAATAACAATAAATAAATAAACCTGACTAATTCTAGCCTATATTACTAATTATTGAATGAATTATTGATCAATTAACCCTAAAAACTAACATATGCTAGCAGCATATCAATACTCTATAAAAGAGTTGTGTAAAATTCTGCAGTATGGGTGAATGAATAATCTTTTCTGAAATAAAGAAGCTTCTGTCCTAACAAGTGGTATCCAGAGCTATAGGTTATTGGTTGAAAAAGAGGGAGAATTCCACTGTGTGAGAATAGTGAGTTGTTGAAGATGGCCACCTCCAATAATGGTGGTTTTCCAGCCACATTACCCATTCTTGATGGAAAGAACTGGGATAAGTGGAGCAATCAAATGGAAGCCATTCTTGGTTTCCAAGATGTGCTCGAAGTGATTACAGAGGGTATCGAAAAGATCACTACAGCAAAGATTGATGATGCTTATGCCAAAGAAATCAAGAAGAAGAATTACAAAGCCCTGTTCATTCTCCATCAGTGTGTTGACACGGGTCATTATGAAAAGATTTCTGGAGTCAAGAGTGCAAAGCAAGCATAGGACATTCTTCAACAGGCCTATGCTGGTGCTGAGAAGATCAAGAAGGTTAGATTGCAGACCTTGAAGAGACAATATGAGTTACTTGAGATGGAAGAAACTAAAAGTGTTGGAACCTAAATCAGTCGGGTCCAAACTCTTGCCAATCAAATGAAGAGCTGCGACAAGAAAGTCTCAAATCAATCAATTATTGAAAAGATCCTGAGAACATTACCCACCAAATTTAATGTAATTGCTGTGTCAATTGAAGAGACCCGAGATCTTGAACAAATGAAACTTGAAGAACTACAAGGTTCTCTTGAAGAATTTGAGATGAGATGTGTTGGAAATAAAAGAAAACCTAGTGAACAAGCTCTACAGGCCAAATCAAGCTGGAGAAAGGAATGAGACAATTCAAAGATTAAGAGGGGAAGAGGCAAATGGAGAGGAGGAAGTAGTAGAGGTAGAGGCCAGTCAAATTGGAATAATCAAACTTTCAATTCTGGTAGGCCTGCATTTGATCAGAAATCAAATGACAACAAGCAGAAGAGAGGAGGTTTGTGTAGTTCAAGAGGAAGAGTGAAAGGAAAGGAGTGGACAAGAGTGGCATTCAATGCTACAATTGTCAAAAATGGGGCCATTTTGCAGATGAGTGCTGGCACAATGACAAGAGGAATTCAAGAAGTAATGAAGTTCAACTTGTAGAAGAGGAGCAAGATGATTCAGACCAAGTCATGTTGATGGCAACCATTGAAGTAAGAGAATCTAATACTGATTTCTGGTATTTGGATACTGGCTGTTCCACTCATATGATAGGGAGAAGAGACTGGTTTGTGAATGTTGACTCAACTGTAAAGAGCAAGGTCAAGTTTGCTGATAATAGCACACTCACAGCTGAAGGTGTTGGTAAAGTGCTAATTAGGAGAAAAGATGGCAAGCACTCCTTCATCTCTGATGTTCTTTTGGTGCCAGGGATTAAAAGTAATTTGCTTAGTCTTGGAAAATTACTTGAGAAAGGTTATGTGATGTTCATGGAGAATAAAGAACTAAAAGTATTTGATGGAAATAAAAGACTGATTATCAGAGCACCTTTATCTAGTAACAGGACCTTTAAGGTGGGAATTCAAGTGATTGAGCATAGCTACTTTGAAACTTCAGTGAATATAGAAGAATGGTTGTGGCATTACAGGTTTGGGCACCTAAATTTTAGGGATCTACATCTGCTATGCAGAATGGTGAATGGTATACCACAGATACATGTACCAAAGGAGATGTGTGAAGAGTGTTTGGAGTCAAAGCAACCAACATGCTCATTTAAAAATCAAGTTCCAAGCAAGACAAAAGAAAAACTAGAAGCTGTCTACTCAGATGTATGTGGACCAATGCAAACAGAATCTCATGGAGGAAACAAGTATTTTGTGTCCTTCATAGATGACTTTACCAGGAAGATTTGGGTGTATATGATTGCTAGAAAAAGTGATGTATTTGAGAATTTTAAGAAATTTAAAGTGCTGGTAGAGAAACAGTCTGGCCGTTGCTTGAAAGTTCTTAGAACAGATGGAGGAGGTGAATATACCTCATCTGATTTTCAGCATTTTTGTGATCAAGAAGGTATTGTACATGAGATCACACCACCATACACACCCCAGCATAATGGTGCTGCTGAGAGAAAGAATAGAACTCTCATGAACATGGTGAGAAGCATGCTTAAGAGTAAGAATTTTCCAAAGTTCTTATGGGGAGAAGCAGTGTGCACTACAGCTTACATCCTAAATAGATGTCCAACCAAAAGCTTGAAGGGTATTACACCAGAAAAGGCATGGACAGGTTGCAGGCCAAATGTGAGTCATTTGAGAGTTTTTGGCTCAGTGTGTTTCAGAAATATCCCTGATCAGCTGAGACAGAAGCTAGATGACAAGGGAGAGAGACTGATACTTGTAGGGTATCATGCCACTGGAGGTTACAAGCTGTTTGATCCAAAGAAGAAGCAAATGATTACAAGCAGAGATGTGGTAATAGATGAGTCCAAAAGCTGGAACTGGGAAAATGATGAAAGAACAAGCAGAATTGCGTTTGATTTTGAGCCAGAAGAACAATCAAAAGAAAGTATGGAAACATATGTAGAAGTGAGAAGATCACAAAGAACTAGTACTATTCCACAAAGGCTGCAAGATTTTGATATTGTGTCTGATACACAAGTGAATGCAGAAGGGGATTTAGTACACTTTGCACTACTATCAGAAGTTGAACCAGTGAGTGTGGATCAGGCCTTGCAGGATCCAAGGTGGATTTGTGCTATGGAGGATGAACTTTAGTCAATTGAGAGAAATAAGACCTGGGAACTAGTGTCTTTACCTATTCATAAGAAACCTATAGGTGTGAAATGGGTCTATAAGGTGAAAGTGAATCCAAGAGGAGAAGTAGTTAAACATAAAGCTAGATTAGTTGTTAGAGGTTTCCTGCAGAAAGCTGGTATAGACTATGAAGAGGTATTTGCACCTGTGGCCAGATTGGAAACTGTGAGATTGGTGGTTGCAATAGCAAGTCAAAGGGACTGGAAAATGTATCAAATGGATGTAAAGTCAGCTTTCTTGAATGGTCCACTTGAAGAGGAAGTGTATGTGACACAACCACCTGGTTTTGTTGTGACAGGAGAAGAAGATAAAGTCTACAGATTAAAGAAGGCTTTGTATGGCTTAAAGCAGGCTCCAAGAGCCTGGAATAAGAGAATAGATGGATTTTTGCAGCAGATTGGATTTATGAAATGCAGCTCTGAATTTGGAGTCTATGTGAAGGGAGAGAGATCAAGTCTACTAATTGTTTGTTTGTATGTAGATGATTTGTTGGTGACAGGTAAGAGTGAGCATGAAATCTGTTCATTCAAACAAAGCATGATGAAAGAGTTTGAAATGACAGATTTGGGAGAATTGTCATATTTTCTGGGAATTTAGTTCAAGAAGGTGAAAAATGGTTATGTCATGCATCAAGGAAAGTATGCAAGTGATTCTCTAAGAAGATTCAAAATGGACAGATGCAATCCAGCAGCTACACCAGCTGAGACTGGATTAGTGTTAGAAAAAGATGGAAGTGAGGATGTTGTGGATTCAACTCAGTTCAGACAAAATGGTTGGCTCATTGAGGTGCCTTTGCAACACTAGACCAGATATTGCTTATAGTGTTGGTTTGATCAGTAGATATATGGGAAATCCTAGAGTTCCTCATCTCTTAGCTGCAAAGAGGATCATGAGGTATGTAAGGGGAACTCTGGAATATGGGTTGCTATTTCCAAGCAAAATGGAAGAGGAGAAAGCTGATCTAGTGGGATACTCGGATGCTGATTGGTGTGGAGATAGAAATGACAGAAAGAGCACAGCAGGGTATATTTTCAAGCTTGGTGAAGCACCAATTTCTTGGTGTTCAAAGAAGGAGCCTATTGTAGCTTTGTCATCATGTAAAGTCGAATATGTGGCAGCATCCATGAGTGCATGTCAGGCAATTTGGATTGATTCATTGTTGAAAGAAATGCATATTAAAGAAGAAGGAATTGTGAAGCTGTTTGTGGACAACAAATCAGCAATAAACCTGGCTAAACACCTCATTGCACATGGAAGAAGTAAACACATTGAAACAAGGTTTCATTTTCTAAGAGACCAGGTTAGCAAAGGCAAGCTGAAGCTGGAATTTTGCAGATCAGCAGATCAAGTTGCTGATATCTTGACCAAGCCATTGAAGAAGGATAGTTTTCTAAGGCTTAGAAATGATTTAGGGGTAATGAATGTTGTAGAACTTAATTAAGGAAGAGTGTTGAGATAGTTAATTCAGTTAAAAATGTTAGTTAGTAACTGACTTGTGTAGTTAGCTTTATATGGCATTATATGTGATACTCTATAAAAGAGTTCTGTAAAATTCTGCAGTATGGGTGAATGAATAATCTTTTCTGAAATAGAGAAGCTTCTGTCCTAACACACCGCTCTTCCCGCAAAAGTAGGATCCCAAATCAGAATGGCTCCGAGTAAATCCGGCTCCATACCTGTCGTCAAAGTAGCCTCCAACTTGATTAGGCCTCACGGGAGCCTCTTATGAAGGAGGAACGAAGGAGGGTCTAGAGTAGCTAGGGAGCAGGGGTAAGGTTGTATGAGGAGGGAGTGGAATTGGGGTTGGGAGGCGTTTGATGTTGATCATAAGATGGGAAATAGGGTTGTGTGGTTGTTGCTGTTGGTAGGAGGGATAGATTCAAAGGGAGGATGGAAATGAGGGGTTTTATTTAATTTTTAATTTTTAATTTTTAAATTTATTTGTAAATTAATTTTATTTGCTATATAATTTTTAATTTTATGAATTTATATTAAAATAAATCAGTATAATTAAAATAAAAACATGTAAGCTATTCTAAATAAAAATATGTAAACTTATATAAAATAGAATTAATTATTTAAATAAAATTTTAAACTTAATATAAATTTATTGATTATTATTTTATGTATATGTATAACACATATTATTTATATTTATCATCTAATTATAATTCATATAAATCAATATTCTTAACTATATAAATTAAGATTATAATCACAATATTTTTAAATATAAAATTTATATTTTGAAATTGTAATAAATAATTTAAATTATGGTATAAAGTTTTTTTAAAATTTAAATGATATACTAGTTAAAAAAATTAAATATATACAAATAAAGATAAAAGAAAGGATAAATTGATGGAGAGAGATATTTTTAATTAGTTGTAATGATACAATTGGAAAAAAAAAGAATTATTCAAATAGTTTTTGACACTAATATATTTTTTACACCAATTTTTAAATTACACGGTAACATGCACTAGTAATTTTTAATTAATTATTAAATTTTGGTTAGTATATATATTACACTTAAGTCATATTGGGCCTTAATTGGATCTTATTGGGTTTCAATCAATCATTAGTGTTTATGTTATACTAAACTCATATATTGAGTCTTGATTAGGTTTCAATCAATCATTAGTGCATATGTTACACTAAAGTAATATTGGGCATTGATTGGGCCTTGATTAGGCCTCATTGGGTTTCAATCAATTATTAGTGCATATGTTAATGTTATTACAAAAATCTAGAAATTCCACGTATGAGGATCCAAGTGGGTTTCAGACTCTGGACGTTGAATGAAAGGTACCCTTGTTAAGTGGGGGGACCTACAAAACAAATGAAAGGACTCTGACGCTCAAGTAAGTACATCAATTATATGACAGTGATACATATAAAGAGAGTATGAGAGTGAGTATCCGACGGTGAGGAATCTCGGAATATTTGTGTGTCTTCGAGTGTGTATCTAAATGAATGTGTTAAAGGGTTAGATAGAACCTGTATTTATAGGATAAGTGTAAGCCTTGGGTCTTTGTAGATAATTAACCTTTAGATAATACTAATAGATAATTGCAGGTTATAGATAATTAAGTTATAGATAATTCGTACCTTGTAGATAATTTGTTACTTATAGATAAGTAGGTAACTATTATTTGAAAGGTTGTTACATCATTATCAATAACATTTGAATAAATAGGATTAGAGATAGCTTGTTAATTTGTAACTACCCGACTCTGAGAGAGTGTGTCCGAGTTCCTGTAACATGATTAACGAGGAGGATGGACACATGTACAGTGGTTCCACAATAAATGACCACGTGTATTTTCTAGGTTTTGTGCAGTACAATTACACTAAAGTCATATTGGAAAGTAGTGAATGCATAAGTTATACATTGAATGTTAATAAATCATTATTGGGCATTGGTTAGTGAATATGTTAAATTAAGGCTTAATCACAAAATTTGTCCCTCTATTTTGCCTATTTCACCAAATTCGTTCCCCTATTTTTAATTCACTATCTAAGTTCTTCTATATTTAAAAATTCACTATCTAAATCCCCAAATTTGATTTTAATCGTTGTCTGTTAAATTTTAAACGTTAATTAGACTAGAAAGTTGACCAATATTTTATTAAAAAAAAGGAATTTAAAAAATGCTTAAAGAAGGACAAAAATCATGGTCCTTTGGAGTGAGTGACACACTCCTTTACCACTATACCCATGTGCCTATTTGAATATTTGGTATAAAATATAATATTAATATAAATTTTATGCAAAAATATTTCAAAATTTAAACTTTATTTTTTTTAATTTATTGTATTTTTAAAATATAATACATATAAGATTAAATTCTATTTTCGCATAAATTAGATATGTATACTTATATAAGCTTTATTTTTTTATATATATTATATTTTTATAATCTTATTTATTTTATCGCATTATTCAAAACTTATTTTATATAAATTATAATTTCATAAAATGACAGTATTTTATTATATTTTAAAATATTTATATATATGATTTAATGATAGTATTTTTTTTACTTATATTAAGATATTATTGTTATTTATTATAATAGTATTTTTTAATATTTAATTTTATTTAATCGTGTATGTAATTTTTTTAAGAATTAAATTATATACTAAAGACACCTAATTAAATAAATTGACAGTATTTTCTATTTTTTAAAATATTTATATATATGATTTATTGTATCTATATTACAATAAATAACATGAATAACTTAATATAGATAAAAAAATTTATCACTAAATCACAAGCATTATTTTAAAAGATAAATATAATATATAAAATGAGTGTGTTTCTCACTCAAAATACCATGGTTCTAATCCTTCCTCAAGGAGTGTGTTGGTCAACTTTTTAGTTAAGTCAATGTTTAAAATTTAATAGACAACGATTTGGTGAAATAGGGAAAATATGGGAACAAATTTGATAATTAAACCTTAAACTGAAGTCAATTTAAGATTTTAGTAAATGCATAGGTCTTCATCAATACATAAATTCCACTTATATCATATTGAACCTCAATAAATCATTAGTGTTACACTTATGTCTTATATTTTAAAATAATTAATTTTAAAAATTTTGATTATAACATATTTACATAATATAAAGGGTATTTATTTATTATAATTTTTAAATAATTATATAAAACAAACAATAATCTGTACAAAACAAGAATTAAAACAGTAATGATAAGAATGGTTTATTTATCCTACTCAAATAATTTGAATATTGGTTTTTTAATTTTATTAAAAATTATCATAATATACTTAAAAATATTAAATAATGTATTTTTGTAGCGACCAATGTGATTTTCGTCGCTTTCATCATGTAGCGACCGAGCGAGTTCGGTCGCTATATTTAAGTCAACTTCGGTTGCTAATTCCGTCGCTACATTACATTTGTATTTATAGCTGTAGAGACCGAAATAGCACTGATAGGTTCAGCCACTCTCACTTGCGGTCGCTATTTCAGTCGCTGAGGCAAGTTAGCCACCACCACTTTTTAGTCACAATTTCGGTGGAACAGAGACAGAAATATTTCGGTCGCTAAATTGTATTTTTGTAGTAGTGTAATGAATAATAAGTTTTTTAAAGAAAATAACAAAGATTTTTTTTATGTTTTTCGAATAAATAAGCAATATTTCCTCTCTTAAATAAATCTCTTTAAAAAAATTACTAGTCTTAAGGTAATACTATATTGAATAGTATTTAGTAATTTTATTATTTTCTTTTAAATTAGGATTATGCGTATCTAGAATAAAAAATGTATTTTGTTAAGTTTTGTAAAATTATATTTGTGCTTGTTTTAATATATTATTCTACAAATTGTGGATTGACAACTTGAATCATTTTTTTAGGCTTAAATATGTTTTTGACCCGTAATAAATTTTTTTATATTTGTGATTGTTCCTAATAAATTTTTACTTTGTCTTGAGTCCCTAATAAAAAATTCATTTTGTATGTGGTCCTTTACACTTATTGGTAGTCCTTGATAAATTAGCGAATTTTGTGTTTAATTTTTGATACAAATTTTCTATTAGTTATTAGCCGGGACTAAAACAAAATTTACTAATTTATTAGGAAGCAAACACAAAATTTTCTAATTTATCAAGAACTAAAACAAAATATCAAGAACCAAAAACAAAAGTGTTGTTTTATTAGGGATTCAACGCAAAACAAAAATTTATTAGGGATCAAAAACATTTTTAAGTTTTTTTTATCGTCTCATGTTAATCAATTGAATTATCTTTTATCTATTACTTTACTGTAGTCTAAATTGTAATTTTGGTTTATTTTAAATCAATATGTGATTTTGCTCCCTTATTTCTTTTTCACAATTCCAGTTCCCATATTTTTCAAAATTTGGTATTTTGCTCAGATCTTTAATTTTGGTTGTGTTTTATTTCTTTCTTTTGGTCAAATTTGACACTAGATCTAACATATTCATTTAAGCTATCATCAATAAATAACTTAATTAATTGAAATATAAAAAAATGAAAGCATATGTATGAAAAAAATGAAAAGTGGACCAAAAGTGAATATTTAAACAAATGCGTACCTAAAATCATGGAAAAGAATTGGAGGACCAAAATAGTGAATTAGAAATTAAAAGAAGATCCAAATTACAATTTACGAATTAATTTAAAATGTATTGAAAATTTTCATTTTCTATTACTTTTTTATTTCATTTTAAGTTATATAATTATGTTTTCTCAAAAAATTATGTTATTTTAAAATTAAGTATATGATAAATTTCTATTATTTTGGTCCCCAAATTTATTACTAAAGTTTTATCATTGTATTTACTAGAAGAGTACTAGTAGGAGAGAGGCACAACACTCTTGTGGTCTTTTTTTCTCCCCTACTAGATGTTTGAGTTACTAAAGACTCTTGAAGAAGAGGAAGCAACGTAGAAAGTGCAGTATCAACAAACTATCATTGCTTATGTGATCTATCCTTTACTTTACTGGACTATTGAAGACAATGAAGAAAGGAAGGTAGCTTGTGGAGGCTGAAAAGGTCAATATGTTGTCTGACGTATCAAGAGTAGTTATCTTACTCTTCAGTCTTATAGACAAATAGAAAAGTTATTTTTCTTTTAACTAGCCAGTGTGGAGCTTTAAAAAGAGTTTGGAGGAATAAAATAATTAAGAATATAATATATAAATTAAATGAAATAATATTAATAATACAATCATTTATGAGTTACTTTAAGTATTTCACGCACCACTACAAATAAGGTTTTTTAAGTCGGTTCTTTGCTCCATACAAAGACGGTTTTTCAACCGTCTTTGTACCTAACGTCGTTGAAAGGTAAGATATTCAAAGACGGTTATTAAACCGTCTTCGTAGCTAACAATTCTAAGACGGTTCCATCGTTGAACCGTCTTAGAAAGTGTTGAAAACCAAAAAAAATAGAAATAGTGATTCTAAGACGGTTCTTAGGTATAACTGTCTTAGAATGTGACTATTCTAAGACGGTTGTATGTTAGAACCGTCTTAGAGTCACTGTGTTAAAAAAAAAATTAGAAACAGTGATTCAAAGATGGTTCTTGGGTATAACTGTCTCAGAATGTGACAATTCTAAGACGGTTATACCTCAGAACCGTCTTAAATCATTGTGTTAAAATTAAAAAATATATATATAAAAACAATGATTCTAAGACGGTTCTTAGGTAAAACCGTCTTAGAATGGACCATTCTAAGACGGTTTTACCTAAGAACCGTCTTAGAATGTCTTCTTTAAATAAAAAAATTAAAAAAAAAATAAGGAATCTAAATTCCCCTCAACAACAACCTTTTTCTGAAATAAACTGTACAAAAACAAAATTAGAGAAATTTTAAGAAGATATAAATAACAGACATTAAAACAGACATTCTCAACAATTAACAATATTTAGTATGTTCTGAATAATCCATAGTTCAGAATTTTCTTATCAATAGAATTTTTTTTTTACAGAAGATAAAAAAGAACTAAAAGTCTCTCTCACACACATATATTCTTCACAGGAGAGTATACAATCAGTGAATAAGAAATGAAATTAAAGAACTAAAACTCTCTCTATATATAATATAATATATAATATATTCTTCACAGAAGAGTATAAAAGCAATGAATAAGATTTTACCTATCGCATAATTATCGAATGCTAATAAGATCTGTTAGTGACTTATAATGCTTGCCAACAGTAATGAGTCCCTTGTTCCCAATCTAGAGAGCAAACAATAAGCATATAAAACTCTATCCTAAAAAAGTTAATTAATCAACCATATAAAGTAGGTTACATTACTTATATAACAGTCTATAACATGGATCTATCATTGACATTCATTTTCAACCACTACCCTTCCAATTTTTTCCTATATTCCTTAGGAGGGAGAAAGAAAGTAAATAATGCAACAAGATCATGGTCGTTATGATGGACATAGAGTTAAAAATGAGTGAATAATGAAATTAAACATGGAGACAGTTAGCTAAGATGCAAAACAACCAAGGATAGTATGTTGTCTTAAAATTTATTTTAACACAGTAAGGAAACAATACACTAATTAGCTTGTACAATTAATTGATTATAATCTGTCTTGGGAGTTAGAACGCAAAAAAATGGTGACATTCATACTAATTTTGTAAAAACTACAAAATCCTGAAGATTTGTTACCTTGTAACTGTTGGACTTACTCCTCCAATGCTGGCCCAAGCCCATTAAGGGTTTCTAAAACCCTAAACCCTATTCTGTGATTATAAATACCTTCATTAAGGGTGGAAGCAAGAACAGATAGAGACGTAAAAGTGTGAAATGGCACAGACATCGAAGAAGATTGAGTGTTGAGTGCTACTCCGCATTTTGAGAGCCTCAAGTGACATTCTTGAGTGTTATTGTTGAGCAAGCCTATGTGTCTACATATTTGAGAGATCTAGAGTGAAACACTTAGAGAGTTTGAGAATCACTATTGTTGGAGAGGCTGAGTGTACCACCACCTTGGTGTGTTTGATTCATTGTAACTGCTATCAGTTATAGTGGATATTTGATCTGGACTAGTGTCCCGTGAGTTTTTCCATTCTGGATTCAAGGAAGGTTTTCTCATGTAAAACATATTGATCATATTCTTCTCTATCTCTACTCTCCTGTATTTGATTGTTTATGTTTCCGCATTTGATTTGAGGGTTGACGATAACCAACCTTGGTTTTGAGGGTACGATCGTGCGCCGATTTCACCCAACAGTGGTATCAGAGCCCAGTTCGACAGGTTCTAAAGGAGACGAGATGGAGACCAGTGGTATCACCCACGACGGAGATATGTTCAGGTTGACCGCATACAACTTTGCTTATTAGAGACCGATGATGGAGGATCACCTCTACTGCAAAGATCTATTTGAGCCCATTACCCTTGCTGTGAAACCGACTAGCAAAAGCTACAAGGAATGAGAGATCCTGAGTCGAAAGGCAGTTGCCACGATCAGGAAATATATTGATAAAAGCCTCTTTGAGCACGTGTCCGAGTTCACGAATGCGTACGAATTGTGGAACAATCTAGAGTCCATGATTTAGAAGAAGACTCCCAGGAACAAAGCACACCCGATTTGTCGACTTGTGAAAATAGAATACAAGGATGGGATGAGCATGATTGAACACCTTAGCACCTACAAAGGGATTGTGCATCAGTTGACCAAAGCCAAGATGAAGATTGATGACGAGTTGCAAGCTTTGCTGTTATTGAGTTCGTTGCCGGAAAGCTGGGATACTCTAGTAGTGACATTGAGTAACTCGACTCGTGATGGAAAATTGAAGATGGATGTTGTGACGGACAGCCTCCTGAATGAAGAAGCTAAGAGAAGAGAACAGGGTGTAACCAGCACGTATGAGGCTAACGTTGCTGAGAATAGAAGAAATTTCAATTCCCGGGGTCGTAGCAAGAGTCGGGGTCGAGGTGGACGAGATAGGTTCAGAGGCCGATCAAGGCCAAAGCATGACTTGAAGTGCTTCTACTGTGGGAAGGTCGGACACAAGAGACCGGACTGTCGAGCTCTGCAGAATGATGAGCAGAACGGATGTGTGAAACCATATCAGATTGTTCCCATGAAGAGAAATGAAAGGAGCACCACAGCTGTGGCTGCTAACCCGAATGTCGAGATATTCCTCCTTAGTGAGGAAATGTTGAACATAGCCCATGATGATTGCACCTGGATTGTTGATTCTGGTGCCTCGTTCAACATTACCCCACATAAGGGATTCTTCTCTGCTTACAGGAAGAGAGATTTTGATGATGTGAAGATGGGAAATTAGGTGACCAGCTGGATTCCTGGTGTTGGTGATGTGTAACACCCCGTAGGCCTCCGACGTGTTATCATTAATAATATCAGATTAGTACATAAAATACACATTAGATAGCACAGCGGAAGTATAGGATCATTTTCTTGATACATTATGTGTGGAATAAACACATGCAATAAAACATATACTTCACACCCCTGCTGATCCAGTTTAACATTACTATAATAAAGGTAGGCAGATAAGCAAAATAGCCAACACTATGCTCGGGAGGAAAAGTATCACATATCAGAACCAGTCCTATACACAAATATATATACATCAGAGTCCACAGCACATCGTGGGGATACCAAAAGAATATAAGCCCTCCAGGAGGGAGTACAGACTATACATAAAAATGAAAGTCAAAACAGAGCTTCCAAGCTCTCCATGCGGCTCCTACATCAAGCAGCCTAGTCTCGACTGGGCCTCCTGCCCTGAGACTGCTCTTCTCTTCCAGAAATATCACCTGAAATCATATAAATCCCCACACGGGGTGAGATAACATATCTCAGTAAGCTCAGGGTCCTTGGGAAATCATTCCCACCCTGGCTCACAATCCATAAAGCACACACAAGGCAGTTACACAACCAAAGGGCCTCCTGGCCTTCATATCAACATATCAAGCATCCAAACATGGCGGATCTCATCGACGCCTAAAATCATATGGCAGAGAACCCTCAATGCCTAGCGGAGAACCCTCAACGCTTAAGTCATGGCAGAGAACCCTCAATGCCTCATATCATGTGGCAGAGAACCCTCAACGCCTTAATAATAGCATAATCAGTTTCAAGTGCATACAAATCAATTTCAGTAATGCAACAACCAAATGCATGCATTATGAATTATGACCAACACTCCCCCGGAGTGTGGTGTGCAACCATGCGGGAATTCATTCCCAGGGACACAGAACTTACCTGGTACGGTCTCAGTCAGTGATTCCTTCCCAGGTCTGTGGCTTCCACCGCCAACAGTCTCAGAATCAATGCCTAATCAAGGCATAAGTAATTTCATATCAAAATCCATGTCACAAACATTCAATTACAGAATGTATCAGATCTCAAATCCCCTATCCTAGGGTTTAATCAATATCTGCCCACACAAGGCTTTTTCTCAGACTCAACATAAGCATAACTAAGGCTCTGGTATCTCAACAGATAATCATAAGTGACCATTACACAGGTCACACAGATACCACAGAGCCAAAATTCAAAGTCATCAGAATTACAAACTGAAAGCTAATCCTTCATCATTACATTGCCCTGAGTAAGTTTCTCTACAGGACCCTGGGCTAATTCTAGCCCCATTTCACTGTGGGTCACATTACTCAGGAAATCCCAAATTCACAAATACCCAAAGGAACTTGAGTTTCTTACCTCAGTGGCGGCCCAAAAAACTAGAGAACAGCTTTCCCAAGCTCTGTCGTTCACTATATGCCTCTGGTCCTTGCCAACACTCAGGTTTCTGAGGTTTCTCTGAGGGATAGGATTTTGCTTAAATATAGGGAATTGATGAAGGATTTTCGTTTTCAATCGGTTAAAACTAGTTTCTAGGACAAAGGAAGGTGTTTAGGCTAGTATATAAGGTACTAGGGAGCTTGGAACGTCCATTAATGGAGGCTGGAGGTCCAGGGAAGAAGAAAACCTTTTTCCCTCTCCATTTTCGCGTTCTGCCCTTTATATACTCAGCCTGCCCGAGCTCCCGCGCGATCCGCGCCACAATGTCGGTGGACTTGGCGCTGTCAGCGCCATCCCCGCGCTATCCGCGCCATTCCTTCCCTGACCTATGGCGCCATCGGCGCCACACTTGGCGCTGGTCGCGTGGAATTCCAGTGAGAAAAGGTTTTCCAGGCCACTTGCCGCGCGATCCGCGCCACCCATGGCGCTATCCGCGTGGGCTGGAAAACTTTGGCGCCATCAGCGCCAGACCTGGCGCCATCCGCGCCACACCCTTAACAGGGTTTTCTGATGTGAATCCCCGCGCTATCGCGCGGGGAGGTATGGCACCAATCATGCCATAACTCTGGGTTATCACATGATGTAACCCTGACCATAGATACAGGGTGCCGGGTTACGCTAAAAGATGTAATCCATGTACCTGACATGCGTTAAAATTTGATATCGGTTGGAAAGTTAGATGATGTCGGGTTAGTGAACTACTTTGGAGAAAGTAGATGAAAGCTGGCCAAGGGAAGCTTGGTTGTGGCCTGAGGTAAGAAAGAAAGCTCCTTGTATGTGATGCAAGGAAAGACGATTGATGGAGAAACCAATGCCATCTGGGATGGACAGAGCCTGGAGCTATGGCACAAGCGCCTCGGCCACATGAGCGAGAAAGGACTCTAGATTTTGGAGAAGAAAGAACTACTGACTGGGTTGAAGGGCCAAGTGTTGGAGAGTTGTACACATTGCCTAGCTGGAAAGCAGCACCGGGTTTCGTTTGTGAGACCGAATCAACCCAGACGACGAAGGCAGATTCTAGACCTCATTCATACTGATGTTTGCTCTATGTCAGAGAGATCGCTTGGAGGAGCTCAGTACTTTATTTCTTTCATTGATGATCATTCCCGCAAGGTGTAGGTTTATTTGATGAAGACTAAAGACCAGGTACTCCAATGTTTTAAAGAATTCCATGATATGGTGGAAAGGGAGACTAGCAAGAAGTTGAAGGTGGTTTGATCAGATAATGGTGGTGAGTACCGGGGTCCCTTTGAAGCTTACTGTAGAGAAGTTGGGATCCGACTTGAGAAGACGCCCCCAAAGACTCCGTAGTTGAATGGGCTTGCTGAGAGGATGAACCGGACTATTGAAGAGAAGGTCTGGAGTATGCTATCCAATGCCAGATTGTCAAAAGCATATTAGGGAGAGGTCGTCAGAACTGCGGTTGATCTAATCAACCTTTCACCATCAAGACCACTCGAAGGAGACATTCCTGAAGAAGTCTGGACAGGCCAGAAAGCAACCTATGATCACCTGAAGGTGTTCTGATGCTGAGCTTTTGTGCATATTCCTAAAGATGAAAGGGTAAAGCTTGATTCAAAGAGTAAGGAATGTATTTACCTCGGTTCGCCAAAAACTGAGTTCGGGTTCAGACTTTGGGATCCGATCAACAAGAAGATAGTGAGAAGCCGAGATGTGATCTTTCATGAAGATGAGACAATTCATGACATCTCGAAGCCCAAAGTCCGGGTTGTTGTACGACTAGAAGAACTCGTCCCTCCTGTCCAAGATGAAGCAGGGGGAGAGCCCAATGAAGGAAATGATGACCAGCAACAAGCTGATGAGGACCGAGATGCTGAGGTCTGAGTTGATGTGGAGAACCGTGATGAACCAGGTTCTCAAGCGGCTGAAGAAGAACAGCAGAGATACCCTACTAAAGAAAGGAGACCTGCTACAAGGTATTCTTCTGATGAATACACCATCATTGCTGAAGATGGTGAGCCTCAGAGTTATGTTGAGGCCATGACAAGCTCAGACAAAGAAGAATGGCTTAAGGCAATGCAGGATGAGATGAAGTCCCTGCACGAGAATCGGACTTATAAGTTAACCGAGTTGCCTAAAGGAAGACGAGTTTTGAAGAACAAGTGGGTGTACAAGATCAAACTTGAAGAGAATGGGAAGAAGCCGAGATACAAAGCCCAGATTGTGGTGAAAGGCTGCAATCAGAAGAAATGTGTTGATTTTGAAGAAATCTTCTCTCCTGTTCTGAAGATGACCTCGATCCGGACTATGTTAGCCATGGCGGCCTCGATGGACCTTGAGGTAGAACAGAGGGACGTGAAGACCGTATTCCTTCACGGTGAGTTCGAAGAGGAGATATATATGGAGCAACCTGAAGGGTTCCAAGCTCCGGGATGCGATGGGCTAGTATGCCGATTGAAGAAGAGTCTTTATGGCTTGAAACAAGCACCTCGGCAGTGGTACAAGAAATTTGAATCCTTCATGAACGAGCACAAGTTTGTGAAGACCAAAGTCGACCACTGCGTATTTGTGAAGAGGTATAAGACCGGTGATTCCCTGACTCTGCTGCTTTATGTTGGTGACATGTTGATTGTAGGGCAAGACAAGTTGAAGATCTCTGCCCTGAAGAAGGCATTGATTTTAGCCTTAGCGATGAAGAACCTCATCCCTGCGAAGCAGATTCTCAGAATCAAGATTATCCAGGATAGAAAGAAGAAGCTATTGTGGCTAAGTCAAGAGAAATATGTTGAGAAGATTCTGAAGAGATTCAACATGGATAAGGCCAAAATAGTCAGCACCCCCTTAGCTGGGCACTTGAAGCTAAATAAGAAGTAGTGTCCGAGATCAGATAAAGATAGAGAAGAGATGCTAAAGATCTCGTACCAATCCGTCGTCGAAAGCTTGATGTATGCAATGGTTTGTATTAGACCCGACCTAGCGTTTGTTGTTGAAATGGTGACTCGATTTCTTTTGGACCCCGACAGAAAGCACTGGGAAGCAATGAAGTGGATCTTCAGGTACTTGAAAGGTACATCCGATTTATGCTTCTGTTTTGGAGATGGTGAAGCCGAGTTGCAAGGTTACTCGGATGCTGATTTAGGGGGAGATTCCAACTCGAGGAAGTCAACGACCAGATATCTGATGAAATTTGCTGGAGGAGCAATCTCATGGCAATCAAAATTGCAGAAGTGTGTGGCACTTTCGACGACCGAGGCCAAGTACATTGCCATGACTGAGGCAAGCAAGGAGATGCTGTGGATGAAGAAGTTCCTCATGGAACTCAGCCATGACTAAGACAAGTACGAGTTGAAGTGTGACAACCAGAGCGTCATTCATCTGGCGAAGAACTCGACCTATCACTCCTGCACTAATCATATTGATGTACAATATCATTGGATCCGGGATGTGGTGGAAGATGGACAACTCGCACTTGCCAAAGTGCACACTGACCATAATTGGTCTGACATGATGACCAAGCCGGCATCAGCAAGGAAATTTGAAGATTGTTATGAAGGTGCCGGATTGGTGAACCCGTCTCATTGAAGAGGCCGGCAGATGATACACCTGTCGCATTGACAAGTTGTGTCGAACCCGCACGATAGAGAAGTTGGGTTGTTTTTGAAGAGTTAAAGTAGTTTAGCCATCTTTCACAATCATAACTCCGCCTATGTGTGTTTGCATGCATGGTCTGTCTCAAGCCAGGATAAAGGAGGAGGATTGACGTCAGGAGTTGCGAACTGACCGTAAAAACCAGCTATTTTTATGTGATGAACCTATATGATATTTTAAATAGGTTTGATATGTGAATAAAAATATTCAAGGCAACACAAACTAACACTGATTTTCTAACCAGTTAGACCATGCTAACCAACTCCAGGTATTTATCTCCTTTAAAAATTAATACCTTAAGAACATAATTATTCCTCTTTAAAAAACAATTTTAAATACTTGAATAATGTAAAACAAATTACAACGAGAACCAATCAAACATACTAGTATGATTTTTTTTACACTTTCGGTAGATAATATATTTTCTCAAGAATAAATTAAAGTTACTCATGATGTAAATACACTAGTAAAACTTGTAGATATATAGAGGATTTTACTTGATGCTTTTACGGGTGGTTTGAGAGGATATTTGAGCATACTCCAAGTTTTATGGGTTCATTTTGAACCTGATAGACTGCAATTACGGAAAGCATGTTGTGATAAAAAAGAATAATTGTTTTGTAAAAAAAAAAAAAAAAAACAAGGCTGGGAGAGAAAATTAGCGAAGAATAAGAGACAAATTAAAGCAGGCATTTAGGGATTCGGAAAGAATGAAATTATCCCTTGATTCAATTGTAGCTGGGGTTGAGGTCATGAATGAATCATAAATCAAAAGGGAGAGGGGAAACGGCGTTATCCAGTAGATCCGGGTGCATGTAACCAAATATACGCATGAGTTGGTTATCGGCAAAATTGAGAGCCTTGTGCATTCCGTTCCAGTAATCATGAGCGGAATACATAGCATTATAGTTTCCACTACAAGGTTGACAGCCGGTGAAGTGCGTAATGAAGGGTCTCCTCCAACTCCCTTTACCGTTCCCCGCATCCTTCAAATACACTTCCCTCATCTCCACGTAAGTTTCACTCACCTTCTCCCCGTGACGCCTCGTTAACCTACAAAAGAAAAATAAATTTTGAAAGACTTCTTCTTCTTGAGGCTTCCAAGCACGGTGAAGACGTTGGTGCTATTTATGGTAGGCGCCTCGTCCGTACTGCTCCCCATTTCCACTCCGGGTGCGAGGGGCAAGATTGAAAATTTGAATTTAGGGTTTTGCGATGGTGTGATCTAATTCTGAGTGAGAGGAATGTGAATGAAAAAACGGTGAAGGACACAATTGAAATATGGAAGAGGAAGCTCTGGGCGAGGGAGGGAGCTAGGTGTCTGGGGTTGGGGGAAGGTTTTTGAGACTTGGGGACGAGTTTCAGAAATGTGAGAGCTGAAGTAGCGCTTAGCGGTACCATGACGGTTTTAGATATGATCGTATTTAAAGTTGTTCCATCTAAGACTGTTTTCACCAAAACCTTCTTAGATCCGAGTAAACCTTCTAAATGCGTCCATTTATTTAGGAAAATGCCATTGGCAATTTTTAAAAACGGTTTTGATAGAACCCTCGTTGTTCTAACGTCGTAAAAGGCTATAATATATGTCAACATGTTTTGTCTGACGTATCAAGAGTAGTTGTCTTACTCTTAAGTCTTATAGATAGATAGAAGAGTTATTCTTCTTTTAACTAGCCAGTGTGGAGCTTTAAAAAAAGTTTGGAGGAATAAAAAGAATTAAGAATATAATATATAAATTAAATGAAATAATATTAATAATACAATCATTTATGAGTTACTTTAAGTATTTCATGATACAATAATTAATTTTAATTGTCTTTTATGATTTTATAATATTTTTCTACTTTATTAAAACTCTTTCAGGTTTTATCTTAAAACTTTTATGTTATTGTTTTACAGAGTAAAAAATTCAGAAAATTTATTTGTAAGTTATTTTTGTGAAAAAAATCTATAAGGCCTGTTTTTTTTATACAAAACGAAATCTGTACTAAAATCACAATATATTAAAATTTTCTATCAAATTTTCAATTAATTTAAAGTTAACAAAATTTCAAAAATAAAAGAAAATTTTGCAGAAAAAAGTTACATGAAAATCACAAAATTCATAGAATTTGCTTGAAAAATCCACTATTAAAATCTACACAAGAAAAATATGTACATTACTACTTATGTGACTTTTATCAATATTTTTCCCTTAACATTTAGTAAAAATATTACTTTTTTAAAAAATATTTAAAAATTTACTAAATATGAATAAATATTAGTAATATGTTTTTGAAACATTTTATTAAGTGTTGTGTTATAGCCTATATAGCTAAAGGTTTGAGCAACATGGATTATATACATTTAATAAAATGTTACGAAAATATATACTAGTGGTAGGTTTATGTTATTTAAGTTTTCTCATCATTTATTCAATCATCTAATCATAATCTAAAATATGATAAATTTGTTAACTTTTAAAATAATTATATTAAAATAATTTAAATAATGATTTATGATTAAAATAGCAATATAATTTACTTTTAATTGTCAGTACATAAATATTAAACCGTTGTTTAATTTCAGGAATTTTGAAATCCACTTATTCTCTTTAAAACGTCTCTCATTTGGGAATTAGATAAGTGCCACATTCTCATTAAAATGTCTTTCATTGTAGATTAGATAACTGTCTCATTCTCATTATGGCACATTTAATGTGTTTCGTGGCCTGTAGCTTTACTATTTTGGATTTGGATAGTTGTTTTACTTTTGTTGCTTCTCTCCAGTATTCACAGTAATCAACCAACATATATTGCTAAAAAAGGCTAACAGAAAACCATGATAAACCCTGTTTGCAAATATCAGAATCAAAAGTTTATCAATCACAAGTACAGAACAGGAAAACAGAAGACAGAACGCTCTAGAACTTGTAGGTTATACTAAGTTCTGTGCCCAAGGTTCTCATATCTTCACTCAATGACTATAATATATACAGTAAAAAGTTTGGGGGCATGCCCCTCTATGTCCCAAAGAGAACTGTTAACCAAGTAATTAGCCATTGTCACCAACGTTTCTAAAATGCCAATGTTCAATCAAATATAATAATAAAATAAGGGATAAAATGTATTTGAGATCTTTAATAAATATTCAATTTTTTTTTACTTCCTAATAATTTTTTTTGTTTTTGTTCCATGATAAAATAAAAAATTTATTTTGCTCCTTAACACTTTTTTAATTCTTAATAAATTAACAAATTTTGTATTTGTTTCTTAATATATTTTTTCATTTGTTATTAGTGTATGTGAAAAAGACTAATAACAAAAAAAATTTTTATCAGGAAACAAACACAAAATTTACTAATTTATTTAGAATTAAAAAAAGTTTGAAGGTGAAAAACAAAATTTTTATTTTATTAAGAATATAATTCAAAGAAAAAATTTATTAAACAGCAAACATAAAATTTAAATATTTATTTAAAATCAAAAATATATTTTAGCCTAAAATAAAAGTGTAAACAACTAACAACATACTACCTTTCCAACACTGTTTCTCGTATTGGTTTAAATTCATGTGAATCCCTCGAGTTTGAGAGAGGACATTACAAATGGAGAATGCAACCTACATATTTATGAGATCTACGGTGAATACCACCAAATAAGAAAAAGTATGTCAGGTAGTGTGTTAGTGTTTTGTTAACATTTCTCAATAAAAATGTATAATAAACACGCAATCACATCATGACTTAAACATAATAAAATGCAGCACAGGATATTGAATTAGTCCATTATTGTCAGCTTAGCAAATGGCCCCTCTAATTTTCTGTGGTCTGATTGGACTATTATACTACACTGGGAGATCGATTTTCTGATTCTGAAGTCAAGTCAAACACATCATCAACAATATTGGGCACCAATGGTGTTTGGGGAACCATTTGCAAATACCATGTAATATTGTGTTAGATTATGCAAATCAATCTTGTAAACCAATATGGCATTGACTTCTAGGCTCACAAACTTGACAACATTGCTTTGCCTATGTATGTTTTGCGTGAATGCAACTACCTACAAAGAATATCTGTGGATGGAACAATCACTGGGAACCTCAGACACCATTCTTTCTCGCAGTGGGAACTTCAAACTCGGCTTTTTCCCAGCAGTCAGAGAGAACTCCACCAAGTACTATGTAGGCATATGGAATAAAAAGGGAGGAAATGACAAAAGCAATATTGTGTGGGTTGCTAATAGAGACTATGCAGTTCAAGCATCTTCAGCAGTGCTTACTATTCAACAACCTGAAGGAAATATTATGATCATAGATGGACAAATGACGTACCACGTGAGCAATGTTTCAAACAACTCTATTACCTATGCCAAGCTCTTGGATTCAGGAAACTTGTTACTGCAGAACAACTTAACTCTAGAGATTTTGTGGCAGAGTTTTGACTATCCTACTGATACCCTTTTACCCGGAATGAACCTAGGATATGATAATGACTCAGGTTACACTTGGTCATTGAGCTCATGGAAAAGCGCAGACGACCCTGCCCCGGGAGCTTTTTCCCTCAAGTATGATTTTGGCAGGGCCACTCTAATAATCAACAACGGTTCTAACGTGTTCTGGATTGATGACCGTTCCAATGATACTATTGACAATGTTATTAGCCGAAGTGGTGTGGATAAAAAGAGATACAAAAGATATTTCACTTGGCCAGTTGATTATAACTCTATGCTGGTACTAGAAGTGTCTGGGGAGCTCAACCAAAAATATTGGTCAGAGGAAGAAAAAGGTTGGATTTCTATTCAGTCATCAAAGTGTGGAAGCAACAATTTGTGTGGAGCTTTTTCCATTTGTAACCCTGAAGCTCTTGACCCTTGTGACTGTCTCCATGGTTTCAAGCCTGTTGATGCTGATTCCGGGAGTAAAGGGATCAAATCCGCTGGCTGTGTCAGGAAAAAAGAGTTATCCTGCAGTAACGATGTTCATTCAAATGATGGATTCATGCCACTCAACAAAACGCAATTACCATCAACTTTGAAGGGAGACAGCAAAATAAAGATCGATACGGAAAGAGGGTGTGAAAGTGCTTGTTCTAGAAAGTGTTCTTGTGTTGCTTATGCTTATAATTTGAATGGTTACTGCCACTTGTGGCTTGGTCAGATATTGAATCTAAAGAACATCTCAACATATGTGGACAATTCTGTTAATACCGATCCAATTTTTAACCTCAGACTTGATGCGTCAGAGTTGGTTCCCGCTGGTAGGTTGAAGAAAACCTCTCTTTTCCTTGGTGTAGATATCTTTCTTTCGATTAATAAAAAGATAGAATAGTGAGTACCGTAATCGATGCAATCATTGAAGTTTTAAAGACGTGTGTGCATAATTGTGTTAGTTATGTAATTATGTTAACTGTAACTGAAAGTTGTGTGTCAAACACCCAATGGTTTAGATTCTTTAAGAAAATATGTTGTTTTATGGATCATGAATCATCCAATAAAAATATAGATCCATGCCATTTAACCAATTAAATTTTGATTTTATAATTGATGGATGAATAGATATATGTTTGGATGAGTTGGGTGATTAATGGATAAATGAGCTGGGCTTGATCTCCACCCGTACCAAAATGTTTGTTTGTATTGAATTGTGCTTAGAATATGATGCAGCTACTTTAAGTTAGTCTTTGTGCACTCCTCAAAGAGAAGAAGTTAGAATCCTGAGTTGTTTTTCATTCAACTGCAATTTCTCTCTCTTTTCCGTATAGTCTCTTTTCTTCATTTCACATATTTGATGCATTTGTGAGTCAATACATGTGTTTTCACAATAGAATTATTCTTTGCAGATTCAAAGACAGCCAATGCAAAAGAACCAGCAAATGATTTTCACAAACATGAAAACTGGCTGAGGATACCACTGATTGTTATACTGATCACAATTCTAACGTTTTTTATATTTGGCCTATTCGTTCACTGGATTAGAAAGCAAAGGAGGAAAGGTAAGAAAGAAACATGTGTTTTGCAGTAACTTGTGAGTATTTTAACTAGTCAACTGATTCTCCTCACTTACTAGGGGAAGATTTGCTACATTTTAATGTGAGCTTGAGCATGAAAGCTGAAGATTCTGAGCTTACTGAAGCACACAGGAGACTAGAAGTTAAAAAGAAGGAAGTCAAATTGCCATTATTCAGTTTTGTGAGTGTTGCAGCAGCAACTAATAATTTTTCAGATGCAAATAGACTTGGTGAGGGTGGCTTTGGACCTGTATACAAGGCATGTTGAGAAACTATTCTTCGTGCCAATACTTTTTTATTACAAGTGAACTTTGATTCTTTTGGACTATAATCAATATAGCTATGTCTAATCAACAAACACTGGCTACTATACTTTATTCTCTTCTCACTTATCTGCTTGTTTGCCTTTGCTACTGCCTGTATGTTACTATATACAAAAAATAAATTCCAGGGTATATTATTGAATGGCGATGAGGTTGCAGTAAAAAGGCTATCGCGAAGATCTGGTCAAGGATGGGAAGAGCTGAGAAATGAAGCCTTATTAATTGCAAAACTCCAACACAACAATCTTGTTAGACTTCTAGGGTGCTGCATTGATCGAGAAGAAAAGATGCTTATTTATGAATTTATGCCTAACAGAAGCTTGGATGTTTTTCTTTTTGGTTTGTACCTTGAATTCTCAAAACTCTCCTAAATATGCTCCTTTCCATTAAACTCTCAAAACATTGGTTGTAACATCTTTTAATGCAAAACAGATGCAACAAAAAGAAGGATGCTAGATTGGGGATCACGAGTTAGGATAATTGGTGGAATTGCCCAAGGAGTCCTTTATCTTCACCAATATTCCAGGTTCCGGATCATTCACCGAGATTTAAAAGCTAGCAACATATTGTTAGACACCAACATGAATCCTAAAATATCAGATTTTGGAATGGCAAGAATATTTGGTGAGAATGATCTTCAAGCAAATACAAAAAGAATAGTTGGAACATAGTAAGTCAGATAAAAGAATATTATTAATGGTATAAGTAATCATATAATTGTCATCAAGAGTTCAGTCACATGATCAAACATCTACTAATTAATCTTCCTAATGGTTGTCAGTGGATACATGTCCCCTGAATATGCTATGGAAGGTGTTTTCTCAATAAAATCAGACGTGTTTAGCTTTGGGGTTCTTTTGTTGGAGATTATAAGTGGCAAGAAGAATACTGGCTTTTATCAAACAAATTCTTTCTATCTTCTTGGATATGTAAGTTTCTAGATTCCATTCATTTGATCTTAATTTGCAAAACTGAAATTCATATTGATTTCATGATTTGTTGACATTTTAAGACATTTTTACAAAGGTGCATTAATGGGATGGAATGTACAGTTTTATAGAGCATACCAAAATATTCTTTAAACATTCTAATTTTGAGTTTCTTTTCGGCTGTATCTTGAAGGCTTGGGATCTATGGACAAACAATTCGGGAATGGACCTAATGGATCCAGCATTGGATGATAGTGATACCAATAGTAGTAGAAAGCATACAGTGCCAAGATATGTGAACATAGGACTTCTCTGTGTTCAAGAAAGCCCAGCAGATAGGCCAACCATGGCTGATGTTGTATCAATGATTGGGAATAACACTGTGACCCTTCCTTCTCCTAAACCACCTGCATTTCTAAATGTGAGAGGTAATCAAAATTCAATATTGCCCGGTAGCACACCAGAAAGTTTTTCTCTGAATGTCATCACAGATACAATTGTGGAAGCAAGATGAGTGACTATGAGACTGTTCTCATTCTTTTTTATGGGCATATGTTAGTTGTTCATTGTTAGTTTTTGCTAGTAGGGGAAATCGAACCCACAACCTTTTCCTCCTTCCCTTCTCCTTTTACTACCAAACCAACCTTATAACTCCCGGTAGCATGCACTGTTAATGTTTCTACTACCCTCCATTTCTCCTTCTGTACCATATTGCTCACGAAATCAAATGAGGAAAATCTGAGTTTTATTCCACTGTTAAAGAATGTTCAAAATAATGTATGTTGTATTTTAGTTTAATCAAATAAACTGGCTTGTATTTTATTCGGCTTAATATGTTTTTGGTCTTGCAAAATAGTCTTACTCCATCCAGAATTTCTTGAGCACTTTTTGTTCTTACATTTTTAGTCCCAATAAAATCATAAAGGTATCATTTTAATTATTTTAAGGAAAGGATTGCGTTATTTGGGGAGATACAGACCCAAGTTTTCAAACCAGATCATTTCATTACGGTTACTCTCCTTATGAGTTGCTCAATTGGGAGTTCTGGAGCTAGGCAAGTGGATTCATAATTACATAGATGAAAACAGAATTGTCGTTGGTAGTTGCATGCTTTAAATGTATGCTAAATGTGGTTGCATAGAGAAGTCTTTGGAAATTTTTAATGGATTGAAGGAAAAAGGATACAACCTCATGGACATCAATTATTTGTGGGCTGCCATGAATGGGAAAATAAGTAAAGCACTTGAGTTGTTTGAAGCAATGCAAACATGTGGATTAAAACATGATGATGTTACCTTTATTAATTGTTGTTTTCAGTGCTCGTAGTCATGCAGGATTGTTTGAAGAATGCCACAATTTATGATCATTCCATATCAGTTATATATCGATTTGAGCCAAATTTTAAGTACTATGGGTGTTTAGTTGACCTTCTTGGTCGAGCCAGACTCTTACAATAGGCTGAGTTGGTAAGGAAGTTACCAAATCAAAACAACGAAATCATCATTCCACTTTGTAGAGCTTGGCGTGCCTGCAAAAGTTATGGCAATATTGATATGGGAGAAAGACTTGCTAGAACACTAGCAAAAGTTAAATCCAGCTATTCAAGTCTTCATACACTTCTTACTAGCATTTATGCTATCCTATCAAACTCTTCAATATGTGGGCTATCTGAACTAAAAGTAATAATGGAGAAAAAGTTCAGTTACTCTTAGTTACAACTGAATTGAGGCAGCTATCATAGGTAGGACCTCGTGGACTCCTCAAAGAGCACAACACAGAAGTCAATCAGCTGCTATTCAACTTAATTTCACATTTTCTATCTCTTTTCTTTACTTCATTCAATTCTAAGTAGAACCTTAGAAGTCAACACACGTGTTTTACTAATTCATAATTCTTCTCCACAGATTAGAACACAATGAATCAAACAGGATTAACAAATGATTTTTGCCTACTACAGTGAAGGTACGTTGAGATTTTAAACAAAAAAACTGATTGTTTTATAGTTTTTTCCTTAAGTTGATCAGGTATATGGTATAAGTATGATATGAGTGCGTCATCAGTTTTGAAATATTCGTATACCAATAATTTTCAATTATTATGTTGCTACTCCATTTTTTATATTGCTTATACCGGATCAATCCATTTCTGGATAGGAGTTAAAGTAGGGAAAGTAACGTAATAGGTTTTAAAAAAGGTATGCAGCTGTTGGACCTTATAAAAGGCCCAAACGCACCAGGCACCCTCCTAAATATTTACAAGACTATGTGTAGCTCTCGTACAGGCCCATAGTCAATTAGGAGCTTCTAGATTATTTTCTTGCTTTTGTCCTTTCTTTACGTGAATTTTGTTACAACAGATTTCCCTTTCCTTTATTTAAACTATACAGTGAATAAGAAGAGGACAAGAAACATTGATTTTTTAGAAATGCAACGCAGTTGGAAAAAATTGTTAAATATTTTTCTAAATCTATTGATAAGAGCAAGATAAACTGTTATTGATGCATCTAACAAAACATGTTTAATTTCCCTTTCCTTTACGAATTTATTACATTTGTCTTTAATTTCCCAGAACATCAAGAATTGTGACTATTGCTCTCGTAACCACAATTTAAAACATTGGTAACATATGAACTAAAATGGCTATTGATAACTGAGTCAACATGTTTTGTTAGAATTATCAAGAATAGTTTATCTTGCTCTTATCAATAGATTTTGAAAAATATTTAACAATTTTTTCCAACTGCATTTCTAAAAATCAATGTTTGACCAAATGTTATAATAAAACAAAACAAACATCAAATGTAAAATCATTTTTAAAATAATTCCATCTTGGTTTTACAATAATAAAATTCACCACATGATATTAAAATAAGCTTACTCTAAATTAGCAAAGCAACACTTGGTTTTACTGATTCTGACGTCAAAGTCAAACAATCATTAACATATTTGGATACCAATGTTGTTTGGTGTAACATTTACAGCCTTTCTCTCTAACATTTCCCTTCATAATTTCTTCTAAACAGCATCAAATATTGTGTTAGATTATGGAAATCAATGTTGTGCACTAAAATGGCATTAATTTCCACCCTCTCATTCTTGACAACATTGCTTTGCCTCTGTGTTTTGCGTGAATGCAGCTACCAGAAAAGAATTTGTGCAAATTGGGCAATCATTTGGAACCTCAGACACCGTTAATTCTCTCAATGGGAACTTTGGACTGAGTTTTTTCACCAGAATCAAAGAAAAACCCACCAAGTACAACGTAGGCATATGGAATAAAAATGTTCCAAACGACAAGATTGCACTACTACAAATAAGACCTACGATGACGGTTATTTAGGCCATACGATGACGGTTGTTCAAATGTCATTGATATGGGTGTCATTGAAAGTTGGATACCTTCGATGACGGTTCCAAAAAACCGTCATTGTATTTTATTTTTTTTCTTTTTGTTTTTTAAATTCAAAACAAACGAAAACGGTTATTAATAAAAATCGTCATTGTATGGCTACAAACGAAGACGGGTTTTTCTTGTTAACCGTCATTGTTTGTATTTTATTTTGATTTTTCTTTTTTTTTTTAAATTAAAAACAAACAAAGACGGTTATTAATGAACAACCGTCATTGTATGCACGTATACGAAGACGGTTTTTTCTTAATAACCGTCATTGTTTGTATTTTATTTTAAAAAAATTAAATGAAAATAAAATACAAACAATGACGGTTATTAAGAAAAAACCGTCATCGTATCCGCACATACGATGACGGTTTTTTGTAAATAACCGTCTTCATTTGTATTTTATTTAAAAATAAATAAATGAAAAAAAAAATAAAATACAAAAAATTAATAATTACCAACTAATATTTATTGATAAATAAAGTTTCCTGAAAAGACCAATTTAAAGAAAGAGGCCCCCTCTCTCTATATATATAGTAAAACCTAACTGAGACTTAAACAAATAGTATGGAATTTTGAATAAGATAGTTAGAAAACAACACTAATTAACACTACATGTTAGAGAATAATGAGTTAGAAATTAACGGGAGGTGAATTAAATTTATATTTTTCTAGTATATTTTCACACTGTGTATATCTCACCTAGAAGTTTCTCTGGATGGGTATAACAAATTCCATCTTCTCCTTCAATAGTGGGAATGAACTCATAAATCAAAGGGTGTAATTTCATGTTCTTGGCCTCCACTTTGGCTTCAAGATGTTCTGTTAGTTCTTGGTCTATGGGATCAAACTTCACTCCTGCGGGCAAGCCTAGCCAGTCCTGCAGTGTCCATTGAAAATTCAAGTGAAAAAACAAAATTAAAGCTAAAGACAGAGAGAGATAGCAGGAACAAGAAGAATAATACAAAATTGAGCACTCACCTTGTGCTAAAATTCAACTTTGTAATTTAGAAGAATAAAGCCAACAAGGATTGAGCATGACCACTTGGTCATTGGGGCTCTAATACAAAATTAATTACCAACTACCCCCAAAGCTTAAGCTGATCGGTGAAGACTCATTAATGGTTCTAAATATTACAATTGTTGTACATGATACAAATGTTAGCACCAAACAGAAATTTTCATAAAATGTTTTTCCATAAATGCACAAAAATTAGCAATTTAAACGAAAAAGGTTCAAGGAAAATCAATTTCAGAAAACAGAGCATCAAGTAGCAGCAAACATAATTGAAGGGGGAAGAAAGAAGGCCTTACTATTCAAACTGATAAAAAAGATGCAAGCAAGTTAGATTACACCGGACTAATGCTGTTAAACAAACAATGCTCAGCAGCAATCTCAAATTCAACAATTGGCCTGTTTGTATAACGTCTCTGCAAGATGTGAAACAATTTTAAATTCAAATGAAAAGTCTTTTATCAACATTTTTCTCTGTCTCAAAATCATTCACTGGTGAAATTCAAAATCATTTGGGTTCCTAAACAACATAGGAAATTGCAATGATTGAACCATGCACATAAGAGACAATAAAGGAGATGAAAAGCCCCCAAGGAAGGAATATTCCCCACCCTTTCAAGAAGAAGCTTGTGAGGTCAATCATACTCACAATTCACAAGCTCCACCTTCTAAAAATAAATAATCCAGTTTTAACCTTTCAAAAGGAACAAATGTATGTTCATAATATAATGGTTCAACAGAAACTCACCCAAATAAACATTAGATGAACAATAGAAATAAAATTAATAAATAAAAATATTGTAAGCACTAAACTATAAATTCAAATTTACCTTCAGTTCAGCAAGTATCTCATCAGTACTTCTCCCAGCTGCACAAATGAGAAATACAAACCCAAACTTTCTCCTTTCTCTTCCTGCTAGTGCCATGAGACGGTGAGAGTTCTTCTTCCTCTTGTGTGCTGCTGCCTGCTTCTCTGGTCAAAGCTACATGTGATTCCTATGGCCTTCTTCTTCTTGCTTGATGGATCATTTCCCTTTTCCCTAATGTTTCTGAATGTACTGCTAATTCGTACACCGTTTCTTCATTACCTTTCTCGCAATCCAATTGCTTATCATGTAATGATTTTGCTGCATAAGTTGGTGAGATATTTAGGTGGTGGGGTGGGGGGTTAGAACATAGGACTGAATTAATACTATATCATCATAACTATTTAATTGATCTTCACTTCACAATAATAATAAATGGTTTTTACATTCTTTCCTTTCCTTCCCGTAGTTCTCTTTTTTTGGAGGTTTTGTGTGTATATAAACCACCAAACAGCCTAGCATTTTACTTCTTGTTTAACATTATCAAACATACGGCTTACTCTATCAAAAAAACTGTAGTACCATATGCCCAGTCAATGCCATAAAGCAGATACTGTGCCAATACACAATGTTTATTCAACTATCTCTTAATAAAAATTCTTGAGTCATTTTAAATGGAAAGTGGGAGATATGTGTTTTTGAGGGAAAATAAAATGACAAATCAAAACAATACTAACTCTTAGCAAATAGTACGTTTATTAAACATGAAAGCCAAAATAGATATATTCAGTTAAAGGTAGAAGAAGGATAAATGTGCTATCAATACAATTGCAGACAAAAATATGACAAATCTTACCTACAGCTTCCTGGTTCCTTTGAGACATCTCCCTATTCATGGTCTCATAACAGTGAAGAAGTTCCAATAGTCGAGCAATCTCAAAGTTCTTTGACTCTAATTGAGCTTCCATCTCAATCTCCGCTTCTGCCCTGGCAATTCCTCTCCTAATAAAAAGGAAGAAAGTTGTCCGAAAAAAAAATCAAAACGGAGAAGAAATGTATAAAATAATACCATATTTCACTAATTATAACAGTTTCATTTATGATATTATTGAAAAAATCCATTTGACAGTGGAGCGCATCTCTTCTCAGCGTTACTTGAAAGACCTAATGATAAGTTTTGTTCAGGCTTTTCGTCAAATAGGTTAGGTGCAGAGGAGTTTTGATGGATAATATGGTTCTTATTTTAACGCTCAGCAACATGTGTTCTTGGTTATGGATCAATAATAGATATCAAGTGAATAAATTAGAGAGATGAAGACAACAAACCTTATGGATGAGGAGGCTTCATCTTGGTTGTTGTTTGGCGAAGCAAAAATCCTTCAATCTGAGCTCACAATTCTTGAGTTTTCTGATCTGTGTTTTGGGAAAGCAAATAAAAAAAATAAAAAAATAGAAAGAAAGAAGAGATTGAGGGGAGCAGCTGAGGAGATAAAGAAGAAAGGAAAAAGAGAGAAAAAATGAAAAAGAAAAGAGACAAAGACAGAGTTCTGAAACGGGAGTCTTCCAAGCGTGGAAGCGGAGAATGCCGCCATTCGCGATGGGGAGGGTTGGGGCTGCAGCGGCGCTTGAAGTCCCTGTCTCTGTCTCAGCTGGTCTCTGTCTCGCGGTGACGACGGGGACAACGCTTCCGGTCATAGTAATCGCCGCGGTGGTTGGGAGGGCGGAGGTGGCGGGGGAGGCGGAGGGGAGCGGATGAGGAAGGGGATTTGTCCAGGGATTCAGGAGGCAGGTTCAGTGAGAGAGAGTGAGTATTATGTTTCAAAAGTTTAGTCAAAAGTTTATGATTCAGGATGAGGTTAGGGTTTTGCAGAGAATGAGAATTCAGTGTTTGGAAAGGAAATAAACAAAGACGGGCATTTAAAAAAACCGTCTTCGAAACCGGGTTCAACAATGACGGTTTTCTAATAACCGTCATCTTTATGATAAGCTGTCTTCTAAAGTTCCATTTAATTGCAAAAATGCCACCGCGTGACATACAAAGACGGTTATCAAACAACCGTCGTCGATTATGTGTCGTCGTAGGCCTTTTTTGTAGTAGTGTTGTGTGGATTGCTAACAGAGACTATGCAGTTCATACATCTTCAGCAGTTCTTACTATACAACCTGATGCAAATCTTTTGATAATAGATGGACCAATGATGTACCGTGTGAACTGTTGGGTAAACTTAAAACATTAATGGATTTAATTAGTAATTTTTAGGAGAATGAAAGGTCAAGAGTCAACAATGATGGTAGTTTATGGCTATGAATGACTATAATGGATTTTGATTGTAGTTTATGACTATAAATGACTATAATGGATTTTGATAGTGGGTTATGGCTATTAATAGGATTTAAGCCTTTTAAATTGTTGAAGAGCATATTATAGTCTATAAATAGATCATTGTAATGTTTGACAAAAGGAGAGTGGAGAGAAAAAGAAAAAGAGAAGAAAAAGAGAAAGAAGTTGAATAAAGTTTTTTTATAGAAATTGTTTTCTCCACAAGCTCTCCCAATATAAATTTTTTCAATTCTAAAAATTGGTATCAAGAGCCAATGACGAGTATGATCAACAATGTGTTGTTGCCTTGACTAACGAAGGCGAACTACGAAAATTGGAGCATCCAAATGAAAGCTCTTCTCGGGTCTCAAGATGGTTGGGAGGTGGTCCAAGAAGGTTTCAAAGAACCGGCAACTACCACGGGATATACGGTAGCTCAACAAAAGGCGTTGAAAGACACGCGATTGAAAGATAAGGCAACTTTGTACGTGTTGTTCCAAGCTGTTGACAAATCGGGCTTTGAGAAGATTGCGAGTGCAACAACTTCAAAAGAAGCGTGGGACATTTTGGCGAATGTCTATAAAAGAGCCGACCGGGTTAAACAAGTCAGCCTTCAAACACTTCGTGGTGAGTTGGAAGGCATGAAGATAAAGGAGTCAGAGGGGTTGCAGACTACATCACGCGTGTTCAAACCATGGTGAACCAACTCAACCAAAATGGAGAAGCATTAACTGATGCGCGAGTTATAGAGAAAATTTTGAGGTCGTTAACCGACAATTTTGAGAATGTCGTATGTGCTATAGAAGAGTCAAATGACCTAACAAAGCTCACGGTCGATGAGCTTTCTAGTTCTCTAGAGGCACACGAACAATGTAAGAAGAAGAAGGAGGAGGAGACACTTGAGCAAGCACTTCAATCCAAGGCATCAATCAAAGACGAAAAGGTACTCTATTCTCAAAACTTTCAAGGTAGAGGGCATGGCTATGGAGGTCGAGGAGATGGTCGCGGTAGTAGAGGCCGTGGTCAAGAAGGGTATTATGAGGAGAGGGAGCAATCAAACCAACAAAATTGGCGTGGAAGAGGACGCAATCGTGGGAGAGGTGATCGATCAAATCATTCCAATATTGAGTGCTACAAGTGTGGCAAATATGGTCACTATGCAAAGGATTGCTACTCCAATAAGTGTTACAATTGTGGCAAGGTGGGACATTTTGCGAAAGAATGTCAAGTCGAGAAAAAGTGGAAGAGACAACCAACCTAGTCATGAAAGATGAGGAGGCGAAAGAAGGTTTTCTTTTGATGGCACACAATGAAGTCAACACCAACAACGACACGATGTAGTACCTTGACACGGGTGCGAGCAACCATATGTGCAGGCACAAACACCTATTCAAAGAGATGCGAAAGGTTGAATCTGGGCATGTGTCATTTAGAGATGCGTCGAAGGTTGAGGTCAAAGGCCAATGTACAGTTTGTTATTTACAAAAGGATGGCTTAGTTGGGTCAATCCAAGATGTGTATTATGTACCAGACCTCAAGAGCAACATTTTGAGTATGGGGCAACTCATGGAGAAAGGGTTCGGTACTTATGAAAGACTAAGTATTACACTAGAAAGATAAGCACGAGCGTTTGGTCGTTCGAGTTGAAATGGGGAGAAATCACATGTTCAAGCTGAATTTGAGAAGTGTTCAAGAAAAATGTTTGCGAGTCGATGTAAAAGACAAGGTACGAGTTAATGAAGCAAGTGGGTGGGATTGGAATAACTCAACGGAGGTTATCAACAAAAATTGAGGATCATCAACTGCTATACCAACAATCATACCGACAAATCCTGAAACTACCGATGATGAAGATGAACCGCAACAACCCAAAATGCGAAGTTTGCAAGACTTGTATAATTCGACAAATGAGGTACATATTGTATGTCTTTTGGCAGATTCCGAGAATATAAGTTTTGAAGAGGCGATGCAAGACAAAAAGTAGCAAACTGCCATGGATGAGGAGATTAAAGCAATTGACCACAACAACACATGGGAGTTAGCGGAGTTTCTGAGAGGAAGTCGGCCCAATGGTGTGAAGTGGGTGTTCAAAAAAAAAAGAAAGAAATTGATCGGCATGAAGGATGGTAGAAACTTTTAAGTTTACGGAGGAGTTTTGTTGAGTAAACTTAAAATATTAATGGGTTTAATTAGTAATTTTTAGGAGAATGAAAGGTCAAGAGTCAACAATGATGGTAGTTTATGGCTATGAATGACTATAATGGATTTTGATTGTAGTTTATGGCTGTGAATGATTATAATGGGTTTTGATGGTGGGTTATGGCTATTAATAGGATTTAAGCCTTTTAAATTGTTGAAGGGCATATTATAATCTATAAATAGATCGTTATAATGTTTGACAAAAAGACAGAAGAGAGAAAAAGAAAAAGAGAAAGAAGTTGAAAAAAAAAATTTATAGAAATTGTTTTCTCAACAAGCTCTCCCGACATAAATTTTCTCAATTCTACATGAACAACATTTCCAATAATTTTAGTACCTAAGCTAGGTTCTTGATTCTGGAAACTTGATACTACTAAACACCTCAAACCAAGCAATATCGTGGCAGGGTATTGACAATCCTACGGATACCCTCTTACCAGGAATGAAGCTAGGACAAGATATTGTCTTAGGTTACGCTTGGTCATTGAGATCTTGGAGTGCAAAAGTCAAAGATTCTGAGCTTACTGAAGCACAAAGGGGTGCAAAAGTTAAAATGTAGGATGCCATATTGCCATTATTCAGTTTTGTGAGTGTTGCAGAGCAACTAATAATTTTTCAGATGCAAATAAACTTGGTGAGTATGGCTTTGGACCTGTTTACAAGGCATGTTCTGAAAACTCTTCTTGAAATATTTTTTAAAGAGCAAATAGTGTATACACTGACAGTATAAAATATTTTTACAATGTCACACATGCTGTCATATATGATAAGTTAAAAGTTAGACCATGATTTTTGATTGGTAGACAGTGTAAAAAAATTTACAATGACATTGCATAGAAATTAAACCCTCTTTTAGTACAAGTGAAGTTTTTGATTCTTTCGGAATATAATGAATATATCTATGTCAAATCCACAAACACTAACTCTTATACTTTATTCTGTTCTAACTTATCCACAAGTTTGCCTTTGTTACTGCCTGCACGTTACGTACAAAAAATTAAAATAAAAATTCCAGGGTATATTATTGAACCGGGATAAGGTTGCTGTAAAGAGGCTATCATGAAGAGCTGAGAAATGAAGCCTTATTAATTGCAAAACTCCAACACAAAATCTTGTTAGACTTCTAGGCTGCTGCATTGATCAAGTTGAAAAGATGCTTATTTACGAATTTATGCCTAATAAAAGCTTGGATGTTTTTCTTTTTGCATTGGTTTGTATTTTGCAGTCTCAGAATCTCCTTTTATAATCTCCCTTCTGTTAAATTTAAAATTTGGTTATGATATCTTTTAATGCAAAACAGATGCAACAAAAAGAAGGATGCTAGATTGGGGAACACGAGTTAGGATAATTGATGGGATTGCCCAAGGAATCCTTTATCTTCAACAATATTCCAGGTTCAGGATCATTTATCGAGATTTAAAAGCTAGCAACATATTGTTAGACACCAACATGGATCCTAAAATATCAGATTTTGGAATGGCAAGAATATTAGGTGAGAATGAACTTCAAGCAAATACAAAAATAATAGTTGGAACATAGTAAGTCAGATAAAAGAATACCGCGGATGCTATAAGTTATCATATAGTTGCCTTCACTAATTTCATTCACATGATCAACCATCCACTAATTAATCTACCTTGTGGTTTTCAGTGGATACATGTCCTCTGAGTATGCTATGGAAGGTGTTTTCTCAATAAAATTGGACGTGTTTAGCTTTGGTGTCCTTTTGTTGGAGATAGTAAGTGGAAAGAAAAATGCTTGCTTTTATCAAACAAATTCCTTTAATCTTCTTGGATATGTAAGTTTCTAAATTCCTTTCATTTGTTCTAATTACTATTTAATATTATAGAGCCATAAGAAAATAAGCTCTAAACATTCTAATTTTGAGTTTCTTTCTTGCTGAATTTTGAAGCTTGGGATCTATGGACTGGCAATTCCGAAGGGACCTAATGGATCCAGCACTGGATGATAGTAATACTGTTGTTTTAAGAAAAAGAAGAAGAGGAAATAAGAGCTGAAGTTGTTGCGTGGAGGATGCGTTTAACTTTTATTGAATAACTCTTTAAATAGAGTTAAAGTCTAACTGAACAAATCAAATATCTCCTTATTTATAGGCATGACTAATAAAAACCTAATCTTAAAAGAAACAGAATCAACAATATATCAAATTTCAAATACTAAAATAGAAATAACAAACTCCTAAAATCTAGATAAAATATCCCACTTTGCAGCTTTTGTAGGCATACTTTCAACAAAACTCCTCCTTGCCTTAATAGCTCCAAACACTTAGTTTAATTCTCAAAGCTTTTGTTCATCAACTTTATCAGCTCCCATCATCCTTGCTAAATTTCCCTTTCTAGTCCATTGGAGTAGAAGTGCTTCTGCAGTCCTCCATATGAATTTTTTTAGTATGTCCCTTGCATACTTCTTTTGGCTTATAAAGACTCCATTATGATCTTGCTTCACCTCTATTCCCAAGAAAAAAAGCATTAAGCCAAGATCTATCATTTCAAACAATTGGAACATTTCAGCTTTAAACTCCTGTATTAACTTTTCATCATTTCTTGTTACAAGCATATTATCAACATAGATTGAAACAGTAATTAAATTAGCATTTGACAGCTTCACATATAATGCTGCATCATTTGGACTTTTGATGAATCCAAGATTTTGAAGACCATTATCTATTATGTTGTACCAATCCCTGGGGGCATGTTCAAGACCATACAAAGCCTTTTTTACCTGGTACGTACGCCTTATCCTCAAGTCCCTTGACTAGAAATCCCTCTAGTTGCTCCACAAATATCTCCTCCTACTTGTATTGAGGTTTGTCCATTAACTCCCACGTGTCATTTTTTTCGATCATCTTTAGCTTTTCCTTCATAGCATCTATCCACTTGTCATCCTTCCCAGCTTCTCTGAAATCTGCAGGTTCTAGAACAGCTACATTACTCTTTTCATAAATTTCAGATAAAGGTCTTGTACCTCTGACTGGAATATCATCTATACCATCATCAAAGCATTGTGGAATTTTTGGCAACTCATTTATTGTCTCCTCCCCCATCATATTAAGAGCATAGCTTTTAGCTTTCATTTTCACCTTAAATATATATCTTCCTTTTGTATTCAAATATGACTTTAAAGCCTTTTTCAACAAGTTGCGCAACACTAAGCAGATTTTGATCTATGTCAGGCACATATAAGACATCAGAAACATGTTTCAAACCAGATAAGCTTTTTATAGCAACTGTCCATTTTCCCTTGACTGAGATGAAATCACCTTTTCTAATTTTTACTTTGGAAACGATGGTGTTGTCAAGCTCAATAAACAGCTTTTGGTTATTGGACATATGACTTGTGCAGCCACTGTCTATTAACCATGAATCATTGAAACTGTTGCTTATAACAAAGCATGTTGCAACAAAGAGCTACTCATCTTGATCATTTGTGGACACCTTTGCCTCTTCCAATTTAGACTTGCAGATCTGCTCTACATGTCCCATATTGCCACATTTTCTACACTCGACATCAGGCCTCCACCAACGTCTTCTTTGAGGATGATTTGTTTTTTTTTTTTTTGTAGTGTGGACAAGGTGGGAAAGTCTCGTATTGCTGCTTGTTGGAGCCTTCGCCCCTCTCACTCTTCCATTTGTTGTTATTCTTATCTTTGCCTCCTCCTGAATTTTGTGTTTTTATATGAAAAGCACCTTGTGCCTCCTCCTCTTGTCTCGTTTTTCTTCTCTGTTCCTGTGCCTGCAAAGCATGTAACAATTCAGCCAAGGAAATGCTTGACATATCCTTTGAGTTCTCCAAAGATGCAATTGTGGCTTCAAACTTTTCAGGAATTGTAACTAGAATTTTTTGAACAATTCTAGAATCAAAAAATCAGCACCAAGTGATTATACCAAGAAGCCTGTTGGAATATTCCTTAATTGTTTCTGATTCCTTCATCCTTTGCATCTCAAATTCTCGGATCA
>CM023952.1:18439562-18481546 GCA_013407115.1 Glycine latifolia | reverse complement strand
TATATATATATATATATATATATATATATATATATATATATATATATATTATATTATTGGTTAACTTAGTACAGTGATAATTTTTATTGGTAGTTGGGATGGCCTAAAGCCAGTACAATGATAATAAAGGTGGACTTTTAGGTCGATAAAGTTCGAATTTTGCTAGAGGAAAAATTATCTTTATTTTTTGCAAGACTTAGTTTTCGTTACTATTTTGCTTAAGAATTAGTCATTGGTTTTAATTAAATAAATCATCTATTAATGTATCAATTCTTATTAACTTTAACTTTAAAAACATTTTCTTAATTGGCCATCACTCTCTCAATTCATTATTTTCACACATTCAACATCCCAAAACAATAAACTTTTAATAAAAATATAATTATTTCAATAAAGTATTGTTTGTATTTATTTTTTTGTAAAAAATATTATCATTAGTTTTATAAAAGTCTCACTTGAAATTTTGCTTTAAATTTAAAAATATGGATTATCTGTATCAATAATTTATGTTTATAAACTCATGTTTTTTCTTTTATCAGAATTTTTTACTTTTTATTCTATATCTTTCTTATCACATCAATTATTACACATGTCACTTTCTCTCTTTTCATTTATTTTTATCTATCCTTCTCTTTCACTCACCTATTTACACACTGTTGCATCATAGAACATCAATGCACCATGTGATTATTTATTTAATTATCTTGTGGTTCTTCTACTTTTGTTTTTAATTTACCAGTTATTGTTTATTGTTGTTCTATGATTTTGTTGGAGAAAGAGGGATAGAGATGACTGACAAAAGTCAAGCCAAGAAATGAGCCGTACGTGACAGTAATGTAGTAATTTCTTCAACAGAAACTCGTATATTGACTCGTTGTTGTCACGAATCACGATGCCGGGGCCAACCCACCAAGGATATGAGTGAAACAGAGAACTAAAATGTAAAAAACAAAACTTTAGAGGACTACTATTTTTAAGCGAGTAAAAATACAATTCTAATTCTTCTAAAATTGTGACACTTATAAATTTAAAAGGATATTTTGATCTTTTTTCAAATCTCCTATCTACTTTTTCTGTCTCTTTCTTTTCATATTTTTTCTATCTTTCTTTTCTCTATCTTTCTTTTCAAACTTTTCTCTCTCTTTTCAGTTTTTTTCTTTCTTTCTCCTTTCTTTTCTTTACGTTTTATTTCTTTTTTCTTTTTGCCTTTTTTCTTTCTTCTTTTTTCTTTTTTTTTTCTTTTTATATTTTTTTCTTTTTGCAGTTACACTTCTTTTTACTACCATTATATTATTACTATTACTTTTTATTGTTTTACTCTTTTTTATGTGTACTATTTTACTCTTTCAAGACTAAAAGTCATTATTTAAAAAATATTTCTAATCATTTACATACACAAATATAAAATTATAAGTTTCAATTCTAATTGTAATTATAATCATTTCTTTCAACTATAATATTAACATAAATAATATACAATATTAACAAATAATAATATTGTAACGCCTCAATTTATTTATCCTATTATTTATTATTATTATTTTTTTACAAAAATTCTTTTCTTCTTACTTAGAATAATCAATACGAAAATTACTAATTATTAATATCATAAAAAGCTCTTCATTACCCATTGGTATTTCTAAGTCCGACATAATATAAAGTTTAATATAAACCAATATCAGTTCTATCACATATTACAAATCACCAAAATGTTTCATTACAACAAATATCTTCAATTAAGCATCTTTAACAGAGTCTTCAGACATCATCTTGTCAATTCTTCTTTTACTGTTCCTCTGCTTGCCCAAATAGATTGAGGTCATAGCAGGTGTCAACCACAAACACAAAATATAGGGTAAGTTTATGATAAACATAATTTAAACAACAGAATACATACAGATAGTCATAACAACTTTCTTAAAAGTATGTGATTCATGATTCTCCTTTTATTTTAACGCGGTCTAGCCCCTACCAGACAAAATATCATTTTAACACGGTCTGCCCCCGCCAGGCAAAATATCAAATTAACACGGACTAGCCCCCGCTAGGCAAAATATCATATTAACACGGACTAGCCCTCGCCAGGCAAAATATCAAATTAACACGGACTAGCTCCCGCCAGGCAAAATATCAAATTAACACGGACTAGCCCCCGCCAGGCAAAATATCAAATTAACACTACTTTTCAATTACTGTCTCATGTGCTTTACTCAGAAGCTCAACATCAATCAAGTACAGAACTCAGCTTATGACTTGTGTACAGAAACTTAACATATCATTCTGAAAATACAATGAATACCTAATCTAATAAACCAAGAGGAGGGGTGAATTGGTTTTTGACCAGTTTTAAAAACTTTTCTTGAAAATCAAAAGCTCCGCGGAAGATTTAATAAGGATCGTATCTTAAATCAAAACAAGTTTAGTAATCAGTTTTTCTTTTCCAATCAATTGGCTCATTTGCTTAATCAAAGTGTGAGTTGATACACAAACTAATATCACAAGCAACTAAATGAAATGCAATTCAAATATTACGTACACACAATCTATACTGGTTCACCTCCAACCACTGAGGCTACATCCAGTTTGCCTTCTAATCTAAATCAGATTAGAGTTCCACTAACAGATATCAATTCTTTACAAGTAATCAACAAGGTCTCTTCTACCCACCCTAAGCAGAATTCTAAATCTACACCCTAGACTTATCAAAAGACCTAGAACCTGAGAACACTACTCAGTTCTACCCACTAGAAACCCCTTCTAGTAATGCTTTAAAGAAATACAAACTGTTACATGGAAAAGATTCAGCAAAAACTATAGAATACAAAAGAAAATACACAAAGATCAATACTTGAAGTTCAAGAAGGATATCACCTTATATTCCTTTGCAGCATAAAGGATTTAACACGAAATATAAAACCTGTGATGATGAATGGAATGCCTTCTTGAATGATCTTTACACAGATTAATGCATGAATGACCACTAATCAACTCTTTCTTTTATTCAAGCTTCATGATTCTCACTTATATGAACAACCCAATTGAAAAAGACTCTTTTGACACTTTGAGCACTCAGAGAATGTTAACACACTTGTATGAATGAAGGCTCTCGAATATGAATCTCTGTTCTTGTGAATCAATGCATGTCTATTTATAAAAAAACAGATTTAACAGACAGTAATCGATTATTTCGTATATGTAATCGATTATTTTAACACGTGTAATCGATTAATCCGCTTATTTAATCGATTAAAATGTTCATGGCCTTTTTGGAAAACTTGCAAGAACAAAGTAATCGATTATATTAACTTGTAATCGATTACGCCAGAATTAATGTTAGAATCACAAGCACAGGTAATCGATTATTATGTGATTTAATCGATTACGCCAGAATTGTTCATGTTACAATGCAGCACAGAATTGTTCATGTTACAATGCAGCACAATTAATCGATTACGAATATTTGGTAATCGATTAAACCAGTTCATAGGCTTAACAGGATTATGCAGATGCCTTATGTAATCGATTATTTTCCTTATGTAATCGATTATTTCAGTGAGAAAACATTTTATGCAAGTTTCAAGCTTATCAATGTATTTCTTCATAAATGTATATACTTATATGTTTCTAATCCTAAGTATGAATGCATGTATGATTGATTTATTTAATAGCTGCAAAGGATTATTAGATTTTACCTTTTATGAACCAAGTTTAATAAAAATGAAAATTACAAGTGCCATCAACAAATGGTTGGGCATGAATCAAATATCAAAACACTTCTAGTCTTCAGTTTCTTCATTCACTTGAATCTAACACATCCATGTACAGAGATCCATAAAAACACATGAAGTTCATAGAGGTTCATAAAACACTTAGCAACACATGAATTTCATAGAAATTCATAGAAACACTCAACAACACATGAACTTCAAATATTTATCTAAACAAAACAACATTCCAACTATCTTTATTTCTTTGAAGCATTTCATCAAACACATGGTGTGCAAGCTTTGTTCTTCATAGAAATGAATGAGATCCTATACATACTTATTTAAACAAAAGTTATACTTAAACTATATTTAGCATAAACTCCCCTATATATACTCATGGAAACACAATTAATACTCAGATTATATTTATCATAAAACTCCCCTATACATACTTATTCAATCACAAGTAATATTTAAATTATCTTTACCATAAAACTTCCCCATACGTACCTTGTATCTTCCTATAAAGCTTGTCAAATTCTTCCTCCTAGCTAGCTCTCCTACACGTGATTCTTCCTATGATGGTGGGATCTTCTCTATTTGATTTAGGCTTTTGAAGATGAAAGGATGAAAAGGATGTGGGAGATGCTTCACGTGAAGTGTTAGTGGGAAGAATGTCTTGAAAGTGATTTTCAAGCAAGGTCCCCACCACCCCTTTATATAGCACTTGGAAAATAATTAATTATTCAAGGACATATTTGCCCTTCCAACTAATTTAGTTTCATTCTAACTAAGTTTCTCCTTGTTTCATTAAATCCTAACTTAGTTTATGCTTATTCCTTTAGGTTTTAACTAGATTCCTTATTATTCCTTTACTTTATAGAAAATATCTTATAAGCCATAATGACTTAGCTTTCCACTTGGCTACCACTTTATAAGTGTCCCTACACTTGTCCAAACACTTGAAGTTTCTCCATTTTTCTTGCACATTCACGTGGAGTCTAGAGGATAGGAGAAAATCTTGCTTTATTTCATGGTTTCTTGCATCAAAATATGATTTTTAGCCCTTCCTCTTTGTAGCCTTTTCACGTGAACTTGGCTGGCCAAGGGAGAAGATTTTTGTCTTCCTTTTTCCCCTTCTATCTTATTTTTCATTCTCTTTTAAAGAAGAGAAAATTATATGGCTTCTTTTGAATACATATGTTACCTTTTAAATGAAGAAGAATATTCTAGTTTATGCTTTTCTTTTGCATGGCATTTCTTAAAAGGAAGTCAAATTTGATTTGAACTCTTCTACCTAAAGATAATATTGAATAATAGTATTCTTAGAGTTTTCCAGAAATTGACTTCAATTCTAGTAAAAATTACTCACAAGTAATCTATACAGAGTGCTATTCAGATTTTTCTTACAAAACTACCTTTATCTTAATTCTAATTAGTTCATTTTACTTTTGATTATTAAAATTACTAAATTATTTTATAAAATAAGTCTATTCATTCTATAATTAAGAGAAAATTCCATGATTCCATTTATCATTTTTCTATATTTTTCTGATACTTGAATTCTTCTAAATAAAGTTCCAAAGAAACTATCTTATAAAATTCATAGAAATTTTTATTCTATGGTTTTCTGTCACAAAGTATTTTGATAATCTGCTGTCTAAGAGTATTCTGTAATTCCATCAGGTTCTTAAAAAATCTCTAAGGATATCTGGTCATTTCTGGCCTGAAGGGTATTATGGTAAGTTCATTATTCATCCTAGGGCATAATTGTCATTTCCACCATAAAATATCTCACTAAAATATTTAAGGGTATTCTTGTCATTTCCAAAATATCCAAGGGCATTTATGTAATTTTCATCTTAAAATATCTCACTAAAATATCTAGGGACATTTTTGTAATTTCTGTTTTAAGGAAAGGGTAATATGGTCATTTCTCTGCAAACATTTCCTTAATATGTCTAATTGATATTTCACCCAATTAATTCAAATATAGACCAGCCAAATTTCTCATAATCTAATACTTACATTAAGAATAATTCATATAACGTATATTTGTAGTTATTGAAATTTCAGGGTGTTACAAATATCATAAATATAACAAATATTTATTGTACTATTTTTTAAAAATATATATTTTTATTCAATTATAAAATTATATATGATCATTTTTTAATTACATATTATTTTAAAAAATATATAAACTTCAATCATTATTCAAGAAAACAATGTTAATTGCATGGTCACTATATATAATTTGTAATAATATATTTTAATTATCTTACTCTCTTACAACTAAATAAAATTGTTTTAAACATTGAAAATATAAAGTCTACTATTTTATTTTCTATATAAGAAAAAAATACCCTAGCAAAATTACATAACTAACCTATCTTAGTTATGTGATATGTGTCCTCTTTTTTTATTATATAAAAAATTGTTCTTTCTTCTTTCCAAGTCTCTCTCTATTCTCTCTCTCACTCTCTTTTTTAATTTTTAATTTTTATTTATACACAGATTTTTATATTCTATAATCTATATTACATATATTCTACAATTCACTACCTTATATTATATTATATTAATATTTATGTATTTTATATAAAAATTTAAATTAATACATACAATCAAAAAAAATTATTGTACTTATATGAACATGTTATTTCATTATTTGTAAATATTTAATATATATTATGCTTACTATTATATAAAAATATTATTATCATATTAATTAAATGATTAATTTGTATAATTGCTTATCTCTTATTATTTCTTATAATTTTATGTTATTATTGTTTAATTTTACTCACTTTCTTTTTGTTGATTTAATTTATGTATCTAACTTCATACACAAAAATTTAATGTAGATTAATATTTATAAGATAATATAATTTATTACATAAATATATAATAAAATTAATTTAATAATTATACTTTTATTTGTTGAATTATTTTTATGAAAATCTATTTTGTTTGAGTTAAATCGTAAAAAGAACTGCACTTTTATTCACATGTTATTTCATTTTTTTGAAATATTAAATATATTATGCTTAATATTATATAAAATATATTATTATTATTATAATTGAATGAAAAAATTGTAAAATTACTTATTACTTATTAATTTCTATTATTTAATATTATTATTGAATGAATTCATTAACTTTCGTTTTGTTGATTTAATGTATTCATTAAGCTTCATACCCAAAAATTTAATGTTGATTATTATTTATGTGATAAAGTAATTTTTACATAAATATATAATAAATTAATTAAAGTTATTAAAATATATATTTGTACTTTGTTGAATGACTTTTATGAGATTCAAATATTTATACTAAAAAGTAATTAGTTAATAATATATGTATTACAAAATAATATTTTATTATGTGATTAATAACTTCATATACAAAAGTTAAGTGATTAATATTTATATAATAATATAATATTTTTATATAAATATATAATAAGATACATTCAAAATAAATTATTAAATATAGTTCTATCACATAATATTTTTAAATTGATTTGTTAATAATATCATAAATTAAATTAGTTTTAATGTTTTATGATAGAGACAATAATAAATTTTATCCATAGATACAATCATGTTTGAGTTAGATAAGACCAATTTGGATTATAAATTTTTTTTAAGTATTTAATAGAACTACTTACTAAAGACTCAACATAGTTGTAAAATAATCAAATTATTTTCTCACTTTATTTAAATTTAAAAAATTAATAAAATTTAAATCCTTTTTTTAAATTTTTATCCTTAATAGTTTTTCATAAAATTTTATACATATTTTAAATAAAACTATAAATAACCTATGTGAATGCATGTAATTTATATGTCCGCCAAGTTAATATTGTTTGCATTAAGTATGATTTATGGGAGCCAACTTGATCGATATTATTATGAACAACAAAGTTCTTTTCTTGAAGTATTTAACATACTTTCATATTAAATAGTCAACAATATTTATTTTTACTTTAAAATAAAAAAAATATTTTTACTTAGAAATTGTATAAAATAATTTTAAATAATTTCATAAATAAATGTTTTACTAAAAATTTATTTAATCATAATTAGTTATCATATTTATAAAAAATAATGTTTTGAGTCTATGTTTAATAAATTTTATACAATTTTTTTTATTAATATTTATATAATAAGGTTATTTTTTATATATGTAACAAATATATATACTAAAGTTCAAAAATAGTTGTAAATTACTTACTTAATAATATCATAAATTATTTTCATATTTTTTATGATAGAGACTACAAGTATTATTCAAGGGAGAGGGTCTTACTTGACGTCCTTTTGGGTGACAAAACTTTTTTATAAATATTTAACACAATTGCATATTAAAGATTGAACAATATTTTAAAATTGAAAAAATTAATCTACTATTCTAATGTCTAAGTGTGTAACAAATACACTAAAATTATAAAATAGTTTTAAATTACTTAATAATATCATAAATTATTTTAGTTATTTTTATGATAGAGACTACAAATATCATTCATGAAAGACCATTTTATTTGACGTCATTTTGAGTGATACATTATGGGTTACAAATACAAAATATTTTTTACAGTTATTTAACATAATTATATATTAAAGATTCAATAATATTATAAAATTACAAAATTAATATACTATTCTATTATCTATATAAAAAACTTTTAGACTAGCCAATTTATATAAATAACTTTTCTTACTTTGTATCTAAATTGGAGTAATTTTTTTGTCATCTTAGTCTAGATCCACCGAACCTTTTTCTCTTTATTCCTTTTTACACAATTCTTTAGATTTACGTTAATTATTTTCATTTAGATTTATGTTTTTTTATATCTTAAAATTTTGAATAAAAAAAAATTCTCCATATTGCGGGACAGCGACATTAATTTAATGTTTGTACATATATACAGATTTCAACTATATAATTTTAATGTTTATTTTTTTAATAAGAAATGTTTAATTTTTTCATAAGTTTTATTATTTTTAAGAAAATAATTATATACATATGTCATTTTAAAACATATATGACAATCAACACAATTAGGAATATTTATTGGTTAGATTTGGGTAAATTTGTTATCCAAGTCAATCAAATTTTAGGGGTGAGCTGATTAGATTTATGCAAATTTATTGACAAAATTTATCCAAACAAATTCAATCATAAACAAGTTGCGTATGATAGGATTAATAGGATATGAATATTTTAAAATTAATTTTAATTTTGTAAAAAATTATTTTAAAAAAAAAGCAGTTGTTTATTTTTGTTAAAACTTTGTAAATATATAATGACCAAGTGTCATTTAAAGAGATCAAATTGTCAATATATTTGATTAATAAAATAAATGATTTTAATACTAATACAATATTTTTATGTTAGACAGACATAAAATATTGTATTAGCATGAGAAAATATGAACAATAGCTAAAAAAATGAAAAGTTATGATTAGTTTAATTTAATAATTTATAAATTATATTAGCAAAAAAAACTATAGTGTTTTGTATTTAATAACTTAATTTATATATAATATATTTAATTAATTAGATGTCACGTCATGTTGATGAGGGTCGCAAATCAGAATATGTTACTCAACCTGTATATTTAATGAGTTGATTGTAATGGATTAATTTTGACTTTATTTATAAAAAAACTAAATCCAACTAATTAAGTCGATTTGGACTTGTATATGTTTAATTTTATAGTAATTTAAAATATTTTACTTTAAATTTTAATTTAAATTAGATTTGCATTATTTTTTTATATCTTAAAATTTTAAATACAAAAAAGTTCTCAAACATTATGGGACGGGGACATTAATTTTAATATTTGTAAATATACTTAGATTTTCCCTATATTGTTTTAATGTTTATTTTTTTAATAAAAAAATTTATTATTTTTAAAAAAAATATTATTTATTTTTAAACAAATAATTATATACACAAGTCATTTTAAAATATATATGAAAATGAATACAACTAGCAATTTTTATGGGTCAAATTTAACTAAATTTGTTATCCAATCCAATCAAAATTTTACATGAGAACTGGGTTGGATTTGTACAATTTTTTGACAATCCAAACAAACCTGATTATAAAGAGGTTATGTTAATCAGGTCTCAATATTCTTAAACTAATTTTTATTTTGTAAAATATATTTTTAAAAACAATAATTTATTATTGTTAAAACTTTATAAATATATAATGACTAAATTCTCTTCAAAATGACCAAATTTTGATAGTATTTAGATTAATAAAATAAATGATTTTAATGTTAATACAATATTTTTATTATAGGTAGAAATAAAATAATGAATTAATATGAGAAAACATAAATAAAATCAAGAAAAAAATAAAAATAAAAACTAAAAAAAGGAAAATATTATAGTTGGTTTAATTTAATAATTGAATAAATTATATTAGTAAAAAATTATAGTATTGTATATTCTATAATTTAATTAATATAAATAATAATTTTAATTAATTAGATGTTACATGTTGAATTGGATAGGATCAAAAGTTCATAAATCAGAATTGTTACTCAACCTTTACTGTTAACAGATTGATCAAGTTTAACCTGATTTATAAAAAAATCGAATCAATCTAATTAAGTCGATTTAAGCCTGTTCAGACTTGTTATCCATATTCATAAACAATCCTAATGACATCCGTGCGTAAGCACGGGTAACTCACTAGTTGAGGTATAAATATATTTTCCTTCAAAAAAAAGTATAAATATATTTTGGTAACATATGTAATTTTGATATTTACAATTATTGGGTTTTACGACAAAAAGCGTTAGGTTGCAGACATTGCCAGAAAAGATAAACTGGTCTTTTGTCCAGTTGTTCTTGTTCTATTATTCAATTCTCCACGTGAAACTTGTTCAACCATATAGTGATATCTTTTATCATTGACAACCTGTTCCTTAATTATGCCCTCCTTTTCTTTTTGTGTGGATTTTCAGAATGATTGTGCCTGACTTTGTACTTCTTCAGTTTCTTGTTGCTTATAGTGATCCGAAAAACTTGCAAATTAAATTAAAGAGCTAGTTTACTCACTGTATCACATTAGGAGTGGGGTAAGTAGGGGCCACATAAGCGAAAAGAGTCATATAGTCTCCTCTATAAGTTTTTTGGGTTTGGGCATAGGTCATTGACTCATTGTTACAGATCTCCGGGTTTTTGGATTTTCCCTCACTGCCTAACAACAATGATATTATGAGATATTTTATAGATTTTTTTACATTCTGCCTCAAGTTAAAGCTTACTAGACATTAAGCTCATTACAATTAATCACGCCAAAAAATGAACTAAAAATGTAACATATGACATTGTCTGAGAGTTTAGAGTTTAGAAAATAAATTATTTTATTAATATAATATATATATATATATATATATATATATATTAAGTTATTTGTTATCAATTATCGTTACTTAATGATAACACTCCATATTATTATGTGTGAGGTCCTATGATGGATCATGTGCGTGAAAGACTTCAAATATTTTTTTTCCTTCGTTTTACTTTTTCTCACATATATATTAATTGTTATGAACTGTTGTAATAATTTAATAAATGATTTTGTGTAAAAAACCCAAAAAAGTAAGTCTAAATAAAATATGAATAATTTTATTAAATATTTTATTAATTTAAAAAATCTCTTTTTTATCAATAAAAAAACTTTCATATGAACAGAATAATATTATTACATATATAAAATCCGTCTTTTCACGATTCTTTCGGCTTTCTACATAACTTTTTTTATAAAGCAGTCCTATTATTATTATTATTATGACCAATAAGATACATATAGCTGACCCCTTATTACATACAAGTGGAATAAAAATAATAAGACACTCATAATTTACATAATAAAGTTATTTTCTACCGACACTTTTATCTTTTTTGTCGACATATTTAATTGACTAAATTTTTTGCCAACATATTTTATTGGTCTTTAGAAATCTTCAACTCTATTCAGATAATTCTTCTTTAGTAAAGTAGTCTATCATATCCTTGTTATTTTGATATGGATTTGTATTGCTACCTTCATCTTTGATCAGTTTTTGGCACTCGTAGTCTTTCTTTGAATTCGTCTCAACTCTTTTGAGCAAAAAATAATGCTTCTTTATAAACTTCCTCATCTAGACGAATTCTTGGAATTTTATTGACATTAGCCCATTGGACTAATTTTTCTTTGCTGATTAGCATTATATCAAATTTATTCTATCACTTGACCTTTATTTGTCTTGATAATAACTGGATATCAGTAACCTCATCCAGTCTGAAATAGATATATGTCAAACACATAATCCAAGTTATTCCTTGTGAAGCCACAAAGGATATGAATCTGTAACCATCTACGAAAGTAGTCTGTTTCTTGAAAAATTGATACATATTTTCTAGTTCTAAAGGAAACAAAGCTCTTATTGGACCAAAGTCCAAAAACCATATGGAAAATTTTAAAGATATTCATTTTTAAAACCAAATAAACCAAGAGTGTTTATCAGGTTTAATATATAAGACTTTATTTCATGCTTCCATATAATCAAAATAATTATATTATTTTGGAAGAAAGGATCTTGAAAATGATTTTGGAGTATGCATAGATTGTCCCCAATTGATATCGGATAAAATTCTTAATATCTTGATTTTTGAGAATTGTATTATTCCATTGATATCTTTATTGTGAGAGATCTCAATGGAATCGGTATATACTAAAATAAACTCATAAAAGGTTCTATTTTTATTCTCATGAGTCATTGGATATTGCATTTCTAAAGGGAAACTTTTATTTGCTAAGTCTACATGAGGTATCTTTAGTCAGTGTTTCTCTGCCACTATTACGGTCATAATTGTTGCTTTTTTAACATAATCTAGGTTTGACTTAGTACCAGTTTGAAAAGTATGCGAGGTATTGGTTTTATCGTGTTGTGAAGTATTAGTTCTCTCAAAATCTCTAGGTCCTATCCAAGTATTAATATATTGAAGGGGAGTATATCTATTTGATGTAGGGTTCTTTCACCACATGAGATAAGATTTTGGGTTTGATATTAGGATTTGTTAATAATCTGGATGATCCAGTATTTGCCAATGGCTGTATTGATTTTTTCTCTATATCTGCACCCAGTGGGGGTCCATATTGATCTTTTGTTGTAGCTTTGGTATTGATTTTGTGGCACATGTTGAACCTTGTAAAAATTCTCTTGTTAAAAAATCTAGTAAATGATTGGCTTCTCCTTTTATGTGCTCAATATCAAAATCAAAGCATGATAATAATGATTGCCATATGGCAAAAATATGCTTAGAAACCAAATTCTTAACATCTTTTTGTAAAATCGAAGGTGATGTTTTACAATCAGTTCTGATTAAAAACTTTTTATAAAATAAATCATCTTGAAACGTTTGTAAACATAATGCTATTGAAAGTATCTATTTTTCACATTAGAATATTTTTGTTAAGCTGGATGCCAGATACCCGAATGATATCTGACAATTTGTTCTGATGACTCTTGAGTTATTTTCTGCTTAAGAATTCCACCATAACCTAAATCTGAAGCATCTGTCTCTACTATCAGAAAGGCATATGGATTTGGGATTCCTAAACAATGAAGTTTCTTAGCTATACTCTATATTTCTCTAACTGCCTTTGTCATTTCTTTTGACCATACCAGAGGGGTTTTCTTTAATCTCTCATAAAGGGGTGCAAAAATTATCCTAATGTTAGAAATAAAATCTGTTATATAATTTATATATCCTAAAAATATTTGTAATTGAGTTTTATCGTTTATTTCATATGAAAATCTTCCTATAAATTCTAATTATCTTTGTATTAGAGTTATAGTTCCTTGGTATATTTCATATCCTAAAAATCTAATCTTAGTCTCAAATATTTTTATCTTTCTCTCTGAAACTACTAATCCATTTTCTTTAATAATATTAATAAATTTCTCTAAATGTTCTATATGTTGATTTATTGTTTTAGAAAAGACTAAAATATCATCTAAATATACTATAGTAAAATGTGAATATTTATAAAATATATCATTCATTATATTTTGATATTCACTTGGTGCTTTTTTAAATCCTTGGGGCATTACATTCCATTCATAATGTACAAAAGATACTACAAAAGTTGTTTTATACTTGTCTTCCTCCCACACCGAAATTTGATAATATCTTGATTTCATATCAAATTTGGAGAAAATAAAGGAATTACTTAAATTTTTTATTAAATCATTTTTATTAGGTAATGGATATCTAATCCATTTTAAGACTTTATTAAGAGGTTTATAATTAATGACTAATCTTGGAGCACCTCTTTTTACTTGTGAGGCTTTCATCGCATAAAAGCCCGAATAACTCCAAGGAGATTTCGATGATCTAACTAATTCCTTCTTCAGATATTCATTAATCTCTTTTTTGCAATATTCTAAATATTGTTGATTCATTTGTATAGGTCTGGCTTTTGTGGTTATATCTTTTTCATTAAAATTATCAATATATGGGAGACTTACCTCATATTTCTTTCTATGCCAAAAAGCAAATAGGATTTGTTTCACAAATTTCTCTTTTAATTTTTTCTTCTATATGCAATTTCTGTCTTTTACATTTGAATTTTCTAATTGTTGTTCTATTCTTTTAAACTATATTTCTTTATTCAATAGATTAATATGCTTTACCTTTTTATCTATTATACTTGTTGAGGATTCCTTTAGTATATTTAATTCTCTACTTTGTGGAGGTCTTATTGTCCTAGAACTTGTGTTTTTAATCCTATCTCAGTTACTTGAAAAAGGTATAATAAAGTTAAAAAAGGGGTTCCCATTATTATTTCACAATTCATGTTTTTCATTAATACAAAAGAAGTATTATAACATATCTTGTTTTTACATATCTTTGTATTTGATAATTTATATTGAATATTAATTTTAGTTCCATTAGCACTAGATATTTTTTCGGTAGATTTTTCATAATATTTAGTGTATTAATCCCTCTTGTATATAATTTACATATGCTCCTGGGTCTATTAAGCTATAAAATCAAAATTTTCTTCTTTTATCATTAAGGTTATTTGACAATGCCATTTATATGTTGTTATTAAGCTCAATATATTAAGATAAGTATTTTCTGATATATATGGGCTGTTTTCTTCATAAGATTTAGTATCTTTTTGGGTTTTCAAAATTTCTTTTCCTTCTAACTCTAATATCTTATATTATAATGCTATACCATTTTGCTTTAATTCTTTAACTTCATTCTTAAAGACTTTTATTTCTTCTTGTAAATCTTTTATTAATACCTGATACCTAGATTCTTTAAATCTATTATATATTTCTTTCATTTCTATAGGTTTTATCTCTTCCCTATTTATTTTATCTTTTTGCATCAAATCATTAAGTTGTTTTATAAATTCATCCCTAATAGGAGAATCTTCTAATTTTTCTATTATATTTATTAAAATATTTGTTTGTTCTCTTGTTAGCATATTTATAGTTTTACATTCTTTACATGTAAATTGTAACGCTCGGCCACTTGCAGGATCAATGACTGCCCCCACATACCAACATAAGACATTTCAGTGTGCTTTGTCCTCACTCACACACTTCCTGATAAACTTCCCAGGAGGTTACCCATCCCAGAATTGCTCTAAGTCAAGCACACTTAATTGTGGAGTTCTTAAGTTATGGGCTACCGAAAAGTAGATGCACCTTGTTGGTATAGATAGTATCTATTATTTCCTTTTTAAGTTATCCTCAACTGTACAGTCCCATACCTGCACAGCTTCTGGATACCTCTCGTTCGGGTGTGTATTCGATTCATTCATGTACCCTTCCTGCTGGAAGCCTGCCAGGAGCCGCTCATTGTCCGTACCTCATTGCACCGGCAATCACTCCCCGCCCTCGTCAGTGCTCGGGATGTTACATGCCCACCAGCTTCCACCTGGTTCGTCCTTGAACCACACCGTACTGGTAGAGAGGCCCTGCTCTAGTACCACTTGTAACGCCCGACCACTTGCAGGATCAATGATTGTCCCTACAAGAAATCCATCAAACTCTTCACATAAGAACACCAACAAACATAAACATTCCACATCTCATTTGTTAAAAGACAATTTTTTTAGAAAAACAGCACACAACAGGGACATGCAGTTATCTTCATAGTTGGACTCCCTGGCCCCCAACTATGGTATCTAAGGCTGTTATTAACATAATAAACTCCCCTTACCTAACCAGGAGTTCTCTTTACAGTCTAGCGGTGCTAAAACACTATCCTCTAAAGCGTGAGCTTATCCGAACGCAATGCTCCCACTGAAGTCAAGAAAGCAAGAGTAGACAGCTGACAAGACATGTCCACTTTACGTGCATGCACAGCAACTGCAGGCCAACAAAGTTGACTTAACCTAACATCCACCAACACATACCAATACAAAAAGAAATCAAAACAACAATTACCAAAATAAATCAAATACTCAAGCAACATAACACACTTCAAACATCCAACTCAGCAACTCAAAATTTCAGGGTGTTACAACTCTCCCACCCTTTTTGAAATTTCGTCCCTGAAATTACCTGATGCAAACAAAGCCAGGTAGGTTTCCTACATCTAGTTTTCTAGCTCCCATGTTGCATCTTCTCCCGATGTACCTCCCCAGACTACCTTAACCAAAGGAATTTTCTTTTCCTCTTAGATGCTTTATCCGCCGATCCTCAATCCTCAAAGGCAATGTTTCATATGTCAAGTTTTCCTTTACTTGAATATTATCCAACCTAACCACATGAGAAGGATCATGAACATACTTACGAAGTTGAGACACATGGAATACATTATGAAGATTAGAGAGGGACAGAGGTAAAGCAATTTGGTATGCGACGGGGCCGACTCTTTTTAGAATTTGGAAGGACCAACAAATCGGGGTATGAGTTTTTAGGATTTCAATGCTCGGCCAACCCCGTCCTATGGGGTGACCCTCAAGAATACATGATCACCAACCTCAAATTCTAGGTCTTTCCTCCTCTCGTCATGATAGCTCTTCTGCCTACTCTAGGCCATCCTCATCCTATCTCGGATCAACTTGATCTTCTCGGTCATTTGTTGCACCACCTCGGATCCTAGCACAAGGTTCTCGCCGGGTTCCAACCAACACAAGGGTGTCCTACACATTCTACCATACAGAGCTTCGTAGGGAGCCATACCAATGGTAGAGTGAAAACTATTGTTGTAGGTAAACTCTATCAACGGTAGGAAACTATCCCAACTACCCTTCTGCTCTAAAACATACGCCCTCAAAAGGTCTTCTAGAGAATGAATGGTTCATCAGTCTGACCATCAGTTTGAGGGTGATAGGTCGAGCTTAGCCAAAGCCAGGTTCCTAAAGCCTTGTTCAATATCTCCCAAAATCTAGAAGTAAATCTAGGATCCCGGTCAAATATTATACTAGATGGCACACCATGTAATCTGATAATCTCACTAATATATAGAGAAGTCAACTTTTCTAAAGAAAATCGGATATTGATGGGGATAAAGTGGGCAGACTTAGTCAATCTATCAATAATAACCCCGATAGAATCTAACCCTGCCGGGGTCCTAGGCAAACCCACAACAAAATCCATGGATATACTATCCCACTTCCACTGAGGTATCTCTAAGGGTTGCAAATTACCCGATGGTCTCTGGTGTTCTATCTTAGCTTTCTAACAGACTAAGCACCCATACACAAACTCACCAACTTCCTTCTTCATGATTGGCCACCAAAACATAGCCTTAAGATCTTGATACATCTTGGTGGCACCGAGGTGGATACTTAGGCTACTCCTATGCCCCTCCTCTAAGATCACCTTCCTAAGCTCTAATATATTGGGAACACAGATTCTACCTTGAAGTCTCAAGACTCCTTCTGATCCCACATGGAAACTACTAACACTCCCTGATGCTATGGCTTCCAACTGAGTTTTCAGAAAAGGATCAGACTTCTGCCCTTCTCTGATCTCTTCTAGCAGCCCGCTGGTAATCCATAAGGCTCCTAGTCTCACGCTGATAGGGGTAAGCTCACACACCAGAATAAGGTCTCTAAACTGCTCCAAAAGATCCAACTCCCTAACCATCAACGCGGACACATGCAAGGATTTCCTACTCAAAGCATCAGCCACTACATTGGCTTTGCCGGGATGATAGCTAAGCTCAAAATCATAATCCTTAAGGAACTCTAACCATCTCCTCTGATGCATGTTTAACTCTTTCTGGCTGAACATATACTTAAGGCTCTTATGATCACTGAACACCTCAAACTTGGAGCCAAAACGGTAATGCCTCCATATCTTAAGAGCAAACACTACAACAGCTAACTCCAAATCATAGGTAGGATAATTCCTTTCATGCGTCTTGAGTTGTCTAGAAGCATAGGCCACAACCCGACCACATTGTATCAACACTCCTCCTAGACCCATATTTGCTGCATCACAAAACACCTCAAAGGGTTCTCTTAATTTAGGCAAAACTAACACAGGTGCAGTTGTTAGCTTTTCCTTAAGGGTTTGGAAACTATGCTTACACTGGGCATCCCACACAAACACTTGACCCTTACGAGTCAGCTTGGTCAAAGGTAAGGCTAACTTGGAGAAACCTTCTATGAATCTCCGGTAATACCCCGCTAAGCCCAGAAAACTCTCGATCTCAAACATGGACTTAGGGCTTTCCCACCCAAGAACAGCTTCTACCTTAGAAGGTGTAACGCCCTGAAATTTTACAAGTAGAAAGATATTCGTGTTGATTAATTGTTCAATATAAATCTGGAAATCTATGAAAGTGTTTTGCATGGGTGTTTGTGCGTAAAAGGTGAAAGTCAAATTTTGTGGCTGAAATAAGCTGTTCATACACGCATAGTAAAAATGGTGGTGGCTCTGGTGGCTGTTCAGTCACGCAAGTGGGCAACTATAGTGGCTGTGATAGCTGGCTGATTCAAGTTGTTGGCAACTTGCCTCAGTGCTTCATCTATAAATAGTAGTGCATGAAGCAGAAGCATGATTCACTCTTACTTCTGTGTGTGTTTCTTTTCTCTCTCTAAACTCTTTGCACTAGAAATCTCTCTCTTCTTCCACCTTCTGTACCACTTAAACTCTCGAGAACCACCGTAGCAGTAGCGGAGAATCCTTTTCGTTAAGAAGAAGTCGTGAATGGAGCTTAACCTTTCTTTCCTGGTCGTTGTGAGAACGAGTGTTCAAACAAAAACACACGTTAGATCGAAAGAAAAGAATCCCTGTTGAGGTAAGGGGAGTTTATTGTGTTAATAATGATTTTAGATATCATGGTTGAGATAAATTGCGTATCTGTTGTTTGATATTTTGTATGAAATGTATTGATGATGTTTTTAAGTGGTGTGTTTATGAAGAAGACGACTACCGGATTGGGTAAGTTGGGTTGAGTATGTGACATATACATATTAAAACACTGTTGTGTTGTGATTTCTGCTACCGGGATAGGTAGGCCAAGTTAAGTATGTGTATTAATCCCTTGTGTTTGGGATGTCGACTACCGAGTTGGATAGGCTGAGTTAAATATATGTGTCAATCCCTTGTGTTGTGATGTCGGCTACCAGGATGGGTATACCGGGTTGAATGGTTTACGTAGCGTGCATGTATGCATTCAAAACATAACCTAGTCCTTCTTGGCAGACATTTGTATACCGGGTTACTAACCCGAGGCTGTTTCCTTAAGAGCTGCTAAGGCTCGCTTTCCTTTTCCTTAGATATACCAGATTCCTTACCTGGGAGGGTACCTTGAAGTTATTGAACTCAAGTCACTTGAGAGAGAGATATTAGGTTCCCTAACTTGGATGAATTTGTATCTTTCTTTTAGAACGATCGGGTTCTATATACGCGTTATCTTTCTAGAAGCTCATTTTTTTTCCCTTCCCTAAGAGCTACCGGGTTACTTACTCGGTAGAGCTCATATGTTCTTCGGAAGAAAACTACCGGGTTCCTTACTTGGTAGAGCTCGTATGTTCTTGGGAAAAGAGCTACTGGGTTCCTTTACAACGTTGTATATGTTGGTGATAAAACACAGCCAAGTCTTGCAAGCGCTATCGAATTAATCGATTACAGTGCTTATGTAATCGATTTCATAAGTGATGAACCCGTTCTTGGTATTTTATAGAAATCCAAGGATCCCCTTGATCGCCTTTAACCAAACCTTGTCCGACCTCTACAGACCTCTTCCGACCTTGACCACTCTTGTCTATCTTTATTCTCCTTTGTCCAAACCTTGACCGATCTGTACCGACCTGGACCGACCTTGTCCACCTTCGTCTGACCTTGTTCGGATTCTTTCTTTAGAGTGGTTATAGCTGAATAACAACTCAGACACCTAAAACTTCACACCATTTTACTTGTATATGACGTAAAGATTACGTTGAGATTGGCCATTATATTGGCTTGATTTATTAAATGCATTGATACCATGGGGGTGTATGACATTATCCTACCTGGGTCGAGTTGAGCTCAGGCTTGGGTCATACATTGATGGTGCCCATGAAAATCTAAATGCATTTGGATATACATAAAAATTCATGGGGGTGTATGACATTATCCTACTCGGGTCGAGTTGAGCCCGGGCTTCAGTCATACATTGATGGTGTCATGGTGATATTTTATGTATTGACGTGAGATGCCAGATAGTGCATCAATGGCCATTGTTTGGGGTAAAGCTTATGTACATGGGAGGTGTATAGTGACACCCGCAAGGAAGGGATTGCTCTTGCGCCGGTCTATACAGTGGTGCCCATGAGAGACATACTTCATGCATGATGGAAATAGGATGATTGACTGTAGAGTACGAGAGGTACTGAGGGGCCATTGCTGTAGGGATAGCCTTCTAACACCCATTTTGGCTGATCACCATGGGGGGTGAGACCCGTGCACAACAGAGTGATCGCGACGAGCTGCAGGAATCATTTGTACCATGGATTTGGCCTATTGTTCGGGATGGTACCACATTGCATTGACTGAGAGATAAGTCAGGAACATGCATCATGAATAATCATTATAAGATGAATTTGTGAGGTGTTTTGGACAGGTTGTCCATGATTGATTGTGTGAATGAAATGCTTAAATATAATTGATGATATTTATTAATTATTATTTTACATGATGGACTCACCTTTGCTTTGTTGTACCTTGTGGTTTGGTACCTGTGATGATCACGAATCGTATTCGTGTGAGCAGATGAATAGCCGTAGGTGACTGGGAAGATGTCTAAGTTGATTGAAGCCGCCGAGTAGCCGGGATGTAGATGAATTAGATCCCGGGCAAGGGTGTGTTTTTGCTAGTTACATCCCTTGTTCTAATGGCTACACCCCGTCTTTTAAATTCTTGGTTCTTTTGAAAATTTTTGTACAATTCAGACTTGGTTATTTGTAATCATCATTAATTTATGATTATTAATATACAAATATTATGTTATATTGCATCTTTGTATATTCGAGTCTTGATTTGTGATATTGATTATACTTATGCGAAAAATTTACTACTACGTTTATTATCAAACTTAAAGAGATTTCCAATTAGACAATCGTGATTAAAAATATGATTAAGAGTATGATACAGTAGCGATGAGGCGGGTCATTATAGAAGGATCTACAGCTATACCTCCTTGGGATATCACGTGCCCTAGGAAACTCACCTTCTCCAACCAGAACTCACACTTGGACATAAACACACCAGGAGCATTAGTCACACCGAAGAGCATAACCAAGTACTAGTAATGACCATAGCGGGTCCTAAAGGCAGTCTTTGGAATATTCTCAGACTTCACACGGATCTGATGGTAACCCGACCTAAGGTCTATCTTATTAAACACACAAGCTCCTACCAGCTGATCCATAAGATCATCTATCCTAGGCAAAGGATACTTATTCTTAATCATCGCCTTATTCAACTGGCGGTAGTCTACACATAATCTCATGGTTCCATCCTTCTTCTTCACTAACAACACTGGTACTCCCCATGGAGACACACTAGGCTACACAAACTGCTTATCCAACAGTTCTTCCAACTGTTTCTTAAGCTCGGCTAACTCTATAGGAGACATCCTATAAGGAGCTACAGATATGGGTCCAGCACTAGGCACCAAATCTATAGAAAACTCTATCTCTCTCTCAGGTGGTAAACCAGATACATCCTCAGGAAACATTCCTGGGAACTCTCTAACAATAGGGAGGTTGCCTAGAGAAACCTTGGTCTCCACTTCCAAGTTTGACAAGGTCATGTATACTTGAGCATTTTCTTTCAACAATGACATAACTCGGTTGGCTGAGATAAACATCCCTCTTTCTCTCACATCTGAGTTGCTAAACACGATCGTTTTATCAAAATAGTTCAACAAAACCTGGTTGGAAGATAACCAATCCATACCCAAAATAGCGTCGAGCTGGCTAAGAGGCAAACAAATCAGATCAATCCGGAATTTTTTTTCTCCCAGAAATTTCCACAAGGCAGTTCAAATACACCTCGGAAGTCAAAACAGACCCACTAGTCAGGGTCTCAACCACAAGCTCATTATTCAAAGAAGACACATAAAGTTTAAGTTGCTCTACACACGACCGGGATATGAAAGAATGGGTTGCACCGAAATCAAAAAGCACGAGTAAAGGAATCCCGTTTATGAAACATTTACCTTGGATTAGATCTTTGGAGTTCAAGGCTTTGACACCACTAAGAGTGAAGACTCTTCCCATGGCCCTCGGTTGTCTGGGTTGGTTCTACAGGCCTCCACCGTTCTGCTCTCTCTTGGGGTGTGGGCAGTTCCTTTGGAAGTGACCCCTCCCTTTCCTTACAGTTATAGCAAGATGAGCCTCCTTGCCCGCACTAAGAAGCGACATGCTTGGGCTTACCACACTTGAAACAGGTGAGTCGGGTTGGAAAGGTAGTGGGTCTGCTACCACTACCACCAGGAAATCCCACAGCAACAGCCCTTTGGTGGTTGGGACGATGACCATATGGCTTATGGGGGATGGTGTAAGGCTTCCCACAATTTTGCTGCCCGGTCTTTTTATCCTTTATCGGGCCTGTATTCCGGTAATAGGCCGCTTTGTCTCTAGAATCCTCATCTCATATCTTGTACATGTTGACCAATACCGAGAATTGATGGACTCCTTGATAGTTTATAGCTTGCTTCACCTCAGGTCGCAAGCCATTCAGAAACTTCACGCACTTGGAGCTCTCACCATCTCTTCCCTAGTAGTGAGGGAAGTACATTACCAACTCTTCAAACTTAGCTACATACTCAGCTACCGTCCTGTTCCCTTGCTTGAGTTCCAGGAACTCCATCTCCTTCTTGTTCCTCACATCTTCCGAAAAATACTTCTCCAGAAACGCCCCCTTGAAGGTCTCCCATGTAACGCTCTGGGATTTCAAGTTGCTAAGCTGGACGTTTTATGTGTGTGTTATGTTGATTATATGTTTTATTGTATTATTTGCTGTTTGAGTACTTTTGCCTTGGGTTGTGAGTTCGGTGGGTGTAAAGTCAACTTTGTTGGCTGAGGTTTCTCCCACTACATTGGCTTTGCCGGGATGATAGCTAAGCTCAAAATCATAATCCTTAAGGAACTCTAACCATCTCCTCTGATGCATGTTTAACTCTTTCTGGCTGAACATATACTTAAGGCTCTTATGATCACTGAACACCTCAAACTTGGAGCCAAAACGGTAATGCCTCCATATCTTAAGAGCAAACACTACAACAGCTAACTCCAAATCATAGGTAGGATAATTCCTTTCATGCGTCTTGAGTTGTCTAGAAGCATAGGCTGTGTTGATGTGCTGTGTTGATGTTTGATGATGTTCTTGTGTGTTGTTGTTTGATGGTGTTCTTGTGGGGGAGTTGATGCTATGAGAACCCCCCTGTGCATGTGTGTGAAGTTGGCATTTTGATGCTGAAAAACTCCCAAGACACTTCGTAGTAGTGTTCGTGGATGTGCCGGGTACCGGGATGGGTATGCCAAGCTGAGCCGTTTAAGTAGCATGCATGTGTGCATGTAAGATGTGACTCTTAGTCCTTGTTGGTGGACGTCTATATACCAGGTTCCCTACTCGGATGAGCTTGTGCCTTCTCGGGAGAAGAGCCATCAAGTTCCCTACTCGGATGAGCTTGTGCCTTCTCGAGAAAAGAGCCACTGGGTCTTCTACTCGGTTAAGCTCATCTCCTTTCCTTAGAGCTACTAGGTTCCTTACCCGGGATGGGCTATTCTCTTTAGAATCACTAAGTCCAAGTCTTTTCTTTGTGAACTACCGGGTTCCCTTACTCGGTAGAGCTCGTCTCTTTTCCTTGTGAACTACCGAGTTCCCTTACTCGGAAGAGCTCGTCCCTTTTTTTTGTGAACTACCGAGTTCCCTAACTCGGTAGAGCACATCCTTTTTCCTTGTGAACCACCGGGTTCCCTTACTCGGTGGAGTTCGTATCTCTCCTTTGAGAAGCTACCGAGTTTCCCTTACTCGGCTTTCGTAATCCAGACAACCTTGTGTAGGTTGTGATACTAATACAAACCCGAGTCTTGCATGCGCTATCTGTTATTATCGATTACAACGATTACGTAATCGATTGCATAGTGCTGAGTCCGTCCCTTGATATTTTATGGAAACCCAAGGACCCCCTTGACCGCCTTTGACTAGCCTTTACCGACCTTGTCCGACCTCGACCGACCTCGTCCACTCTTGTCCACCTTTGTCTTCCTTTGTCCAACCTTTACCCCCTTTGACCGCCCTTTACCGACCTCAACCGACCTCTTCAGATTCTTACCTCAAAATTGTTATATCTAGGTGTCAACCCGAACACCTAATACATCACACCAGCTCACTTGTTTGTGGTGTTGTGAATAACGTGTAAGAAACGTATGTGATTATGTTGATAATAGTTTAGATCAGCCTATGTGATGGCTTGGGATAATGATGTATGCATCGATACCATAGGGGGTGTATGACGAGTATCCTATCCAGGATGAGTTGTTCCTGACTGGGTCATACATTGATGGTGCCTATGGGTATCGAGTGCGAGTAGATATGCATTGATACCATGGGGGTGTAAAGCAATATCCTAGCCAGGATAGAGTTGATCCCAGGCTGGGCCATGTATTGATGGTGCCTATGGTTATCAAATGTGGGTGGATATACATAGATACCCACGAGGGTGTATAATGTTATCCTACCCAGGAAGGGTTTGTTCCTGGGGGGTCATACATTGACGGTGCCATGATAATATGGTATGTATGGTGGATATACATAGATACCCATGGGGGTGTATGACGTTATCCTACCCAGGAAGAGTTCGTTCCTGGCGGGTCATACATTGATGGTGCCGTGGTGATATGGTATGTATAGACACGTGAGATGCCGGGGCCAGGTGGTTAACCTTGCAAGGACCACGGTCAGTGCATCGATGATGCCCTCATTTGGGACAGTATGTATGTACATAGGGGGTGTATGACGTTATCCTATCCAGGAAGAGTTCGTTCCTGGCGGGTCATACATTGATGGTGCCCATGTGACATATTACCTTTGCACGATGAAAATAGGATGATTAGCTGTAGGGTACGAGAAGTATTGGGGGGTCACGACTGTTGGGTACTCCTTCTGACACCTGGATGCTGATCACTATCGGGGGGGAGCGACCTGTGCACGACAAAGTGATCGACCCTGACAAGCTACTACATCATCAAGACCATAGGGATGGGCTATTTCCGTGATGGTACCACATTGCACGTTGAGAGAATGGCGAGAGCATGCATTATGCTAGGCATTATAAGTTGACTTGTGGAATGTTTATGGATTGTTTGTCCATGTTGGCTGTGTGATGAAATGTCGGGTTATGGTTGTGATATTGTGATGTCTGGATTGTCTTCCTTAACTGATGTTATTTATTGTTTGTTATTTAACATGATGAACTCACCCTTGCTCTGTTGTGCCATGTGGTTTGGTACCTGTGATGATCGCGAACCCGGTTCGTGTGAGCAGACAGACAGCAGAAGGTGACTGGGAAAATGACCCCTTTTGATTGGAGCCGCCAGGGTGTCGGGATGACAATGGATCAGACCCCGGCCAAGAACTGTGTCTTTTTGAGAATTACCTTTTGTGGTGTAGTTTCATGTTTCTCTTGAAAGGCTTACACATTTTAGTCATGAACAGCTGTATCTACTATTAAAAACTACGTTTTGTATGTGTACGTATATATTTATATATACATGTACGTGAGATGTTCTGTACGTATTTTATTTATGTGTTTATTTGATGATGATGGGTATTGTGTGCTCATGAAAAATTTACTACTGCTTTCGTAATCCAAAGAAAAGCTAAGGGGTTTTCATCTAAAACATGTTAGTAACGTGATTAAGAGGCAGTGATACAGTAGCGACGAAGCGGGTTGTTACATCCCATGTCACTACCCGACCTTCCTTCTCCATGCATTGGTGGGTGTTATCCCACCAATATTCAGCTTCCTTCACCAGGGTGTAGGTGCTAAAGGCAACCTTCTGCTCCTCAGGGCATGTCATAACCCGAAAAATCTTCTCAATCTCCCGAATCCAGTTTTGGGCACCATCCGGGTTGTACCCTCCATGGAAAGAAGAAGGATTGTTGCGCTGAAAGTGGTCTAACCACTGGTACTCCACAGCTCCCGTAGCTTCTCCCCTATTCTGATTCCCCAATGCCTGAGCTAATGCTTGGAGAGCATCGGCTATAGCATGATCATTCCTAACAGCCATCACTTCCTGCCCCTAACAAGAAGTGAAAACCTGGAAAGAATACACACAAACAAACACCAAAGATATACTACACAGACTCTTTACTCTTTGTATTCCTGACTGTTTGCCATAATGTTCCCTTGCGTCATCACGAATTATACAGATGGCCAGTCTGATAACTCTTAACAAAGCATTGAAATTTATGGTATAGCAGGCATAAGAAATACAAATATACTATGACCACACTAATAGCGACACCCTATACAAGTTCAAACACAAACAAACACAATCCACTACAGAACAACTAGTCACTTCAACCATCAACATTCAACAAACAACACAACATGCACTGAGAAACATAGCAAGCTCACAACTCACTGGCTGAAAGGTTCAGCCTAGCTCTAATACCACTAATGTAACGACTCGCCTCGTCGCTACTATATCGCTAACTCTTAATTAGGCCATTAACACATTTTAATTAAAGCAAAAACCCCTTTAATTTGATTATGAAAATGGTAGTGAATTAAAGCAAAAATCCGGGTTGGCACCTAGATATAATAACTTTAAGATTATGAGGTAAGAACCCAAACAAAGGTGGACAAGGTCGGACAAGGGCGGAAAAGGTCGGATAAGGGCGGACAAGGGTGGACAAGGGCAGACAAGGTCGAAAAAGGTCGGATAAGGGTGGAAAAGGGTGGACAAGTGCGAACAAGGTCAGACCTTGGATTTTATAAAATACCAAGGACAGACCCAACACTATGCAATCGATTACATAAGCATTTGTAATCGATTAAAACAGACAGCACTTGCTTGATACAACAAGACTTTTGATTGTATTAATATCATGAACCTGCACAAGGTTGTCCTGATTACGAATGCCGAGTTGTACAAAGTAGGTTTTTGGTGGGTAATCTATACCCGACAGTGAGTGTGCATGATGATTAGCTAATATCTGACATCTGACACTATTGGCGCATTACTCACGCGCCAGGGCTATTTAAATAGATCACTTTTCTACGCACCCGATAGCTCTCTAAAAGAAAGGAAACGAGCTCATCCGAGTAAGGGAAACCCGGTAGCTCTCAAAGAAAGGAAACGAGCTCATCCGAGTAAGGGAAACCTGGTAGCTCTCAAAGAAAGGAAACGAGCTCATCCGAGTAAGGGGAAACCTGGTAGCTCTTGAAGAAAGGAAACGAGCTCATCCGAGTAAGGGAAACCCGGTAGCTCTCGAAGAAAGAACTTGAGCTCAGTAACTCTAAAGAGAAAATAAACAATCCTGGATAAGGTGTAACACCCTGAAATTTTACAAGTAGAAAGATATTTGTGTTGAGTAATTGTTTAAAATAAATCTTGAAATCTGTTAAAGTGTTTTGCATGGGTGTTTGTGCGTAAAAGATGAAAGTCAAATTTTGTGGCTGAGATAGGCTATCCGTACACGCATAGTAAAATTGGTGGTGGCTATGGTGGTTGTTCGGTCATGCAAGTGGGCAACTATGGTGGCTGTGATAGCTGGCTGAATCAAGTTGTTGACAACTTGCCTCAATGCTTCGTTTATAAATAAGCCTGAAGTGGAAGAATGGTTCTCTCATTTCTGGACGTGTTTTTCTTCTTTTTCTCTCTCTAAAAATCTTTCTCCTCTCCCACCTTTTGTACCACTTAAATTCTCAAGAACCACCGTAGCAGCAACGGAAAATTCTCTCCGTTAAGAAGAATTCGTGAAACGAAGCTTAACTTTTCATCCTTGGTCGCTGTGAGAACGAGTGTTCAAACAAAACACACGTTAGATCGAAAGAAAAGAATCCCTGTTGAGGTAATGAGAGTTTATTGTGTGAATAATGATTTTTGATATCATGGTTGGGTTAAAATGTGTATCTGTTGTTTAATATGTTGTGTAAAAATATTAATGGTGTCTGTAAATGGTGTGAGGAAGACGACTACCGAGATGGGTAGGCCGAGTTATATAACCCTTGTGTTGTGATGTTGGCTACCGGGATGGGTAGGCCGAGTTATATATCCTTGGTGTGGTGATGTCGGCTACCGGGATGGGTAGGCTGAGTTATATATCCCTTGTGTTGTGATGTCGGCTACCGGGATGGATAGGCCGAGTTATATATCCCTTGTGATGTGATGTCGGCTACCGGGATGGGTAGGCCGAGTTATATATCCTTGGTGTGGTGATGTCAGCTACCGGGATGGGTAGGCCGAGTTATATATCCTTTGTGTGGTGATGTCGGCTACTGGGATGGGTAGGCTGAGTTATATATCCCTTGTGATGTGATGTCAGCTATCAGGATGGGAATGCTGAGTTGTACAGTTTAAGTAGCATGCATGTGTGCATGCAGGACGTAACTTAGTCTTTGTATACTGGGCTTTTACCCGAAGTTGTTCCCTTAGAGCTATTAGAGCTCGTATCTTCTTGGGAATAGAGCCATTGGGTTACTTACTCAGCAGAGTCCATGCCTTTTCTTTAAAAAGCTATCGAGTTCCTACTCGGCAGATCTTGTACCTTTCTTTAAAGAATTATCGGGCTTCCTTACCCAGAAAACCTTTTGCCCTTGTCCAACCTTGTTCAGGATTATTACATCAGTTGTTATGGCTAAGTGCCAATCCGGACACCTAATATTGCACACCTATTCACTTGTTTGTAGTGTTTGTAAATGACGTTGAGATTGACCATTGTATTGGCTTGAGTCATTAAATGCATTAATATCATCGGGGGTGTATGGCATTATCCTAACCGGGATGAGTTAAACTCGGACAGTGCCATACATTGATAGTGCCTATGGTAATCTAAATGCGTTTGGGTATACATAAATACCCACGGGGTGTATGACATTATCCTAGCCAGGACGAGTTGATCCTAGGTTTGGGTCATACGTTGATGGAGCCATGGTGATATTTTATGTATTGACGAGAGATGCCGGACCGGGTGGTTAACCTTGCAAGAACCACGGTTAGTGCATCAGTGTACCTGAGAATGAGTCAGTATATATATGGGGGGTGTATGACGTTATCCTACCCGGGTCGAGTTGAGCACGGGCCTGGGTCATACGTTGATAGAGCCCATGTACATACTTCATGCATAATGGAAATAAGATGGTGGCAGTAAGGTACAGAGGTACTAGAAGGGCATCTCTGTTTGGAACTTCCTTGTGACTTAGGGCTGATCACCATGAGGGGGAGCGACCTGGGCACGACAGAGTGACCTTGACGAGCTTCTGCATCATTTTCCTGAGAGAGGCTATTTCCATGAGGATGGTACCACATTGCATTGACTAAGAGATAAGTCTAGAACATGCATCATGACTAGTCATTTTAAGATGAATTGTGAAATGTGTTTGGACGGGTTGTCCATGGTTGAATGCGTGATAAAATATTTGAATATTGTTGTGATCTTACGATGTTCGAGTTGTCTTTTTATAACTGATGATATTTATTTAATTATTATTTTACATGATGGACTCACCTTTACTTTGTTGTACCTTGTGGATTGGTACCTGTGATGATCGTGAACCATGTTCGTGTGAGTAGATGGACAGTAGTAGAAGATCGGGAAGATGACCTGTGTTGGTTGGAGCTGCCAAGTAGCCGGGATGTAGATGAGCTAGATCCCGGGTAAGGGTTGTATTTTTGCTAGTTACACTCCTTGTTCTGATGACTACACCCCGATGTTTTGCTAGTTACACCCTGTCATTTAAATCTTTGTTTCTTTTAAGAATTTTGTACAATTCAGACTTGGTTATTTATAATTACTACCAACTTATGATTATTAATATACAAGTATTATGATGTTTTGCACCTTTGTGTATTCGAGTTTTGATTTGTGATATTGATTATACTTATGAAAAATTTATTACTATTTTTATAAACAAACTTAAAGGAATTTTCAAATATTAATTACCATTAAAAGCATAATTAAGAGTATGATACAGTAACGACGAGACGGGTCGTTACATAAGGAACCCGATATCTCTAAAGAAAAGGAAGTGAGCTCAACAGCTCTAAAGAAACAACCCCAGGTAAGGAACCCGGGATATTGACATCCGCCAACAAGGACTACTAAGAGACCCCGGGTTTGTATTTCGCCAACCCACACAAGGGTGTAAGGGAACCCGGTAGCTCATTGCCCAAGAACATACAAGCTCTGCCGAGTAAGGAATCTGGCAGTTCACAAAGAAAAGGGCTTGGACTTAACAATTCTAAAGAGAATAGCCCATCCTGGGTAAGGAACCTGGTCTCCTTTAAGGAAAGGGAAGGATGAGCTCCTAGGGACGACATGTGTATGTAACCCGGTCGTTCTAGAAGAAGGATCACAAGCTCAACCAAGTAGGGGAACCCGGTGGCTCTTCTCCCGAGAAGGCACGAGCTCATCCGAGTTAACAACCCGGTAGCTCTCTCTCTCTCTGGTGACTTGAGCTCAACAGCTCCAACGTATCACCCGGGAAGGGAACCCGGTCTACAGACGTCCGCCAACAAGGACTAAGTTACATCTTGCATGCATGCGTGCATGCCACGTAACTCGCCCAACTTGGCCCAGTACTCCTCACCTTCATGAACATTTCAGCAAGTGTCTTAGAAGTCTTTCAGCATCAAAATGTCAATTTCACACATGCACGGGGAGTTCTTAAAACCTCCACTCCCCACAAGAACACCATTCATCAACACAACACAACATACAACAAATTTAAGGCATACCATGTCCCATTCATAAAAGACATAGCTTTTCTGGGAAAAATATCACACACACCAGGGACATGCAGTTATCATCATGGCTGGACTCCTTGGCCCCCAAACCGTGGTACCTAAAGCTGTTAAAAAACACGATAAACTCCCTTTACCTAACCAGGGGTTCGTTCACGAGCTTCACGGTGTGTTTGTCCTAAGCTTCAGTTTCAACCACGAAGTTCCTCTCAGTATCGGGATTTTTGCAGCAGCTACAGTGGCTCTCGTAGGTTGGAGATAACAAAGGAAGGGTCGAGAACGAGAGGTTTCCAGGTGAGTTTTAGAGAGAAAACAGGGGAAACGAAAAGGTAGAAGAAGGAAGAGTGAACTTGTTGCTATGCCAGCCTGCTGTTTATAAACATGGCTGACACAGTACGTCCATTTAACGTGCACGACCAGCAACCACAGCATTGCAGAGTTGACTTACGTCCAATACCCACCACGCACGCATACCAAGACAAAAGCACTCAAACAACATGTTATAAATAAAACAATTAATCAATCCACATAACACATGTAATTTAATTAATATAATGCACACACATCAAGCATCCAGATAAGCAACTTATAATCCGGGTCATTACAAGAATAATGTGGAGAGGTTTCTATTTCCTGAAAAACAGGTATAGAAACCTTGGGATTACTATTATCTAATCATGTTAGATCTAAATCTATAGTGGATCCACTAATAGAATGTCTTGAAGGTTGTCCTTTATATATCATTTACAGCTCATTTATTTTTAATGATGTTGATATATTCATTTTTAACCTAATATTATGACCTTCTTGAGTAATTTCTCTAACCTGAGTGTTATATATTCTAGGTTTTGGCATAACATCTTCTATTATCCATTCTTCTAGTATTTTATTTATGATATTTTTATGCCTTAATCTTTTAGGTACTTATACTAAAGATTTCTTAAGATTAGCTTCTATTAATATTGTTTCATCTTTAGGAGATGATCTTAAAGCTCTAAAACTATAATCTATTTTAGTTACTTTATAATATATTCTAAACTTATCTGTATTGCTCCCGATGCTTCTCGTATTATTTCATTTGGTAATTGAACATGTAATTTTATAGCTTTACTAGTAAATTCATTATTAAGATTCATAGCAAAGTTTGGAAAATAATTAAAGAAGGTTGGACCATCATGCAAATTGCTTTCTAATATTGCTATTACTGAGTCATTAAATTTTTTAAGTCTAATATCTCTTAATAACATTAATATTGGACTATTTATTCCTAATCTATAATTAGGTTTTGCAGCTACCTGAATTAATCCTAAATGTATAAAATTATATCCTTTTCTTATATGTTCATCTAGTATTGATTGTTCCAAAAGATTTATGATCTTATTATTATCTGTTCTTGGGTAACTATATTATATAACATGTATTTCATCTCTTAAGGTAGAGAAAATACTTTGTTGCTTATAGACTTCACTTTTTTTTTTATTATGGGTATTGACCAATTATCTAAAGATTTCTCTATTTCTGCTATTTGTATTTCCATATCTTTATTAATTCCTGATGATGATGTATCATTTTGGATTGTTCTTATTGCTATTTGTTTATCTTTATTACTTATTCCTAAATCACTTGGACTTCTAACTATATTGGCTATTTTACTTCTAGATGGGGTTGTTGTTACGGGATCACCTCTCTCCATATCTGAGCTAAACCAACAGTCTTATGTCTACCTATTGTTGGGACCATTCAGATCTAAGGGCTGACCAATGTATTAATACCTTGTAGTGCTACAGGCAATTCCTTTCAAGAATTATAATAGCTAATATAGACACTTATCTAAGAGAGATATTGACAAGACCAAAGATAAACAAAGAGAATAAGAATGAAAATAACTCTGATATTCGGCCATACCTGGCTCTGATACCACTATTGCGAATAATAAAAAAGGAATAGGATTAGGTACAGTAATATAGAAAGAGATATCAAGTCTGTATATCACAAAATTATTTTGAAATTCAAATATAACATATTTTTGAAGATGATCAGCATAAAATATTGTTCTATAATAAAGATTGATCATTGAGAAAACTTAAATAATCTTGAAAGCTCAGTAGTATGCAAAGGTTGAAGAGAAACTGGAGAATACTTTGAAAGTTCAAAGATTTATTTTTGGTAATTAAAACAACTCGTACCTTTTTCATTCATGATACACATATTTATAGTATAAGGAGGTGTTCTAGATAGCTCTAGATTTCAGAAGATAAGATTACAATAATCACTCTGGCCAATAAGATACATACAACTTGCCCTTATTACAGACAAGCGGAATAAAAAAATAGTAAGATGCTCATAATTTACATAATAAAATTATTCTTTGCTGACACTTTTGTTTTTTCTGCCGAAAGCTCTAAAATTATAATATATTTTAGTTACTTTATAATATATTCTAAAAATTATCTGTATTGCTCCCCATGCTTCTTGTATTATTTCATTTGGTAATTGAACATGTAGTTTTATAGCTTTACTAGTAAATTCATAATAATAATAATAAAGTATAAAAAACAGGTGGTGAAATGTAAAAAGTAAATGCCTAGTGAGAATTTTGGAATTTTCAAATTTTTGAATGGTGCTCATGATGCAATTTAGGTTGGTTTTTAGATAAAAAAAAATCATTTGAACCAAACATAAAATAATAACATAATTCAGATTGATTTGGTTAAATATAATATCAAATTTTGTATTCATTTAAGATAATTAATTTTTTTTAAGGAATACAATTAAGCCTTGTAATATTCAATTAAAACGATTAAAATTTTGTAAGGAGTATAATTAAACTTTGTAAGGAGTATAACAAAACTCGTTTGATATTCAATTAATATTTATTAAATTTATAAAAATTATATAGTATTTAAAAGTATACAAACTTAGATAGATTTTTGATAGGATAAATTTTAAAGGATTTAATAAGATTTTTTTAGTAAAAATATAAATATAACATCCATTAGTTTCACTCAAATCCTTAGATTTTTCTATACTTTTTTTCTTTCTTTCCTTTCTACTGGTTGCAGGTTTGTTTCTTCTCCCGTCACGTAGAGGAAGGTTGCAGGTAAAGATTCAATGACACGTGAAGCGAGACAAGAGTTGTATGGGTTTGCATCAGAGGAGATATAACAGTTATTTAGACTTTTTATTGGTTATGAGAACTTTAGGAATATCATATTAATTTAATATTTGAAGGGTTTCTATGGGTCGTATAAACTTTATGTTATTCAGGTACTTTTGCGGTTGTTGACACACCTTGTGTTTCCGCTGAGCTCATTTTAATAAAAGTTTGCTTTTTTTGCCTTTCAAAATACATAATTCTTTCCCTTTCTGTTATTTTAATACAAGTTTGCTTTTTAGCCTTTCAAAATATATAACTCCTTCCCATAGGTAAACCCCTGCCTGTCTATTCAATAATTTTTTATCAACAAAATCTTGAAGAGAATATTATTAATTAATTATCATCATCGGTCCTTGTTTGAATTTTATATTTCAATGATTCATTGAATAAATTTTGCTTTGACAGAAAGATTCATTGAATAATGAAGAGAATGAAGCTATGGTTAATTATAATCTATATGTTCAGTTCAAACAAACAAAAAAATGTTAACAGGGGAACAGGGTATTAGCATGAGATGCATTGACAAAAGGGGATGGGTTTGGGGCCTTTGGGGACAAAGGTGATAGCAGATGTTCACCGCAGTGGAGGACAACAAAGATAAGTTGTTGCGGCTTTGATGGCTCGTTCTTGCTGTTCACTCAATACTGCAGAATTTGGGATCATTTGGGTTCAGTTGGTACTAGAGAGTTCACAGGTTGGTCTCAAATGGTAAGGTAATTTTAAATATAAGTCCAGGTTAGTTATTAGTTATTACTATGCGGAAAAGACTAGATTATCCTTAATCATGTTAGCCTCACTTGTCGTCAGCAAAAGCTTTTCTAAGTCTATGTAAGAGTCCATTACTTTTTATATAGAAAGGTGCATAGCTTTTAGGTGAAAGACTACCTTTGTTTAGTTTTCCTTGTCATTTTATAAACAATCAGTCATCAAGTAACCTACAAGATGATTAATCAAAACTTAGTAAAGCTTGCAATCAATTATAATCATTCCTTTCATAAGATTGTCAATGAAAACTTAGTGAACAACTTAGTGAATAAAAGCAAATGGCACCCCATAGATGAATAGGACGGAAGTGACACATGCTTGCAATGTCAAATATCCTAGATTAAGTAATGGATCCTTTGACCAACGAATTAATGCTTTTTATCAGGTACTTCCTGTTAAAAATTCATATCCATCTATCGATAACTTCCACTACTCCAATCATTTGGAGGTTCTTTTATTGTTTACCCTTTTTCAAGCATTTTCATGCTGGGATAATTCTGCTATTGCAGCTCTCATAATCATAATCATTACATAACTGATTTGGATGTGACAAAAATGATCTAGTTATGCATCCCTTCAGCCCATATGAAGCACTGAATACCTTCAATTTATACCTTGACAAACGGATATAAAACTGGAGCTGGTAGCATCAAATACAAGGAAGTACATAAGTAATAGAATAGAATAAATTATAAACAGAAGCTATTTCACTAATTCAATGTTTTTGAATTATCCATTTATCCCACAACGGAAGGGAATCTTGGACTTTTTTTGCCTTCATATTCTATCTTGCTTCTAACATTGTGATTGAAATTTGATTAGTTGAAAAGCGATTTGTGGGTGAAAATTTTGATTCAGGTGTAACATCTCCTGTGTAAAAACCCGGAACCTTTGGGTTGGGCAATAATTTCTCGCCATTAAGCATTAGAACAACTGATGACATGTCTGGCCTATCCTCTGGTCTCTGTTGCACACATAACAGGCCTACTTGTATGCATCGTATGACTTCAGAAGGTGTGAATCTTTCCCTTAACGCTCCATCCAGTAGTTCCAACGTCCTCTCTTCAGCCCACAATCTCCATGCCTAAAATAGTGAGAATCAAACAGGTGAGTCAGAAACTATTCAAATACGTTTCCCTTACTCCTGTTACCAGAAACTATTCAGATATCATCATACTTACATGTCCAAGAAGATTAAGGTAGTGTTTTGGCTCTGAAAATTCTCTGTTCCTCTTGCCACTTACAATCTCTAACACTACCACACCATAGCTAAAGACATCTGATTTCATTGAAAAATGCCCACGAGCAGCATACTCAGGAGGCATGTAACCACTGGAATTATAAATTTTAAAGTAAATTAAGAGACAATAATCCTATAATCCATATTGATCTAGAAAAAAACTTACTATGTTCCAGCCACCCTATTTGTGTTTGCCTCAACTTGATCTCCCCAGAATGTTCGAGCTAAGCCAAAGTCTGATATTTTAGGATTGAAATTTGCATCTAGTAAAATGTTGCTGGTTTTCAGATCTCTATGAACAATCCTCAATCTAGAGTCCTGATGAAGATAAAGAAGTCCTCGAGCAATGCCACAGATAATGTTGAAATGCGTAGGCCAATCTAACATTGTCCTTCTAGTTTCATCTGGTAAGTTAAATACATGTGATTATCATATCACTTGTGGTGTCCATAATTCCACAAATTACAGTTAAGAAATGGAAGGTTCACACTGATGATATAGTATAATTTGTAAAGCCACAAACCAAAAATAAAGTAATTCAAGCTTTTGTTTGGCATGTACTCATAGATCAACATTCTTTCTTTTCCTTCAATGCAGCAACCAATGAGCTTGACAAGATTACGGTGTTGAAGTTTGGCAAGCAACACAACTTCATTTTTGAACTCCTCCAACCCTTGTCCTGATTTATTTGAAAGCCTTTTCACGGCAAACTCTTGCCCATCCAACAGTCTTCCCTGAAAAGCAACATTTACAATTGTTAGAAACATTTTGAGGAAAAAAACACCTTTGACAGGTTTCCCATATCACCTTATACACAGGTCCAAAGCCACCTTCTCCCAGTTTGTTACTCTTTGTAAAGTTTCCAGTGGCCCTCGCTATGATTGAAAAATCAAACGTTGACAAATCAATGTCTTCCTTTCTCAGCTTATGTTTGAAATGTTTCCTATCAATTATTCTTGCTAACCCTGACAAGTTAGAAGAAAGCAACACATAAGCACTATGGCACTCACAATGTGCACATATATGACAGATAAACCTACTATCATATATTGAATGTTAAACCAATATTCCACTCAAAACTTACCTTGCTTTTTGAGAATCAATATCATGCAAACAAAAACTGTTAATCCAAGCATAATCGCACCAATTGTGATTCCTAGCAACTTTTTCATGTTTTTCCCATGGCTATTAACTGCAACATGATATGATAGATGCAGAGTGAGGTTAATAAAAAACTATAGGAATGACAACTCAGAATTAACTTGACGTAAGTGACTGATTTCTTAAGACTGCCGGAATATCTTGAGAAATGTTTTAGCTTATTCAATTTCATAGTACTATCTGAGACAAATGATAGTCATCTAGAGTGTAGATGCCCTGTAACCACTGACAAACACCATTGAAAACTCCCCTGACAGTAACCCTCATTTTCTCCAATTCCCATGAACTCCGTATGAGCATGGCCTGCTATATCAAATTGTTTTGAGAAACACATCTTTATAGTTCAAACTGCCTCAGTCTACTCTCTCCACTTCCCTTAGAAAAGTGCAAGTCAAACAAATAGCAAAAAGGAAAGGGAAGCGAAGCAACCAATATAATGAATACCTAGCTCTGATGCAGGGGCTCTGAAATAAAGGTCTTGTCCCCCTTTAGAGAATTGTCTCATATCAATCAGATCATCAAACCAAAGTAAACAGCCATTTCCTCCATTACGAATATCCAAATTTGCACATGCTTTACAAGAACAGTTTTTCAGACAAGACTTCTGACATTCCTCAAGGTTCATGGTCTTATTGAACCATGATGAAGATGTATCTGGAATTTTCATGTCTGTATACCTCAACAAGCCATCTGTGTTGCTGGTTTTACAATCAGATTTATTCCTTGGAACACAGCCATTGGACCAATATGATACATTCCATTGTCCAGGGAACTTTGGAACATATCCTTTGATGCAATCACATGTCTGAGCGTTAGCATTCATATTGCATATAGAATTTGCACCACATATAGCATAGTTTTCACACGGATCTTCCCCACCAGAGAACTTTTTTGCTGCTCGTTTGATTTGTCCAAAGGAAACGTTGCCCGGACCCTGATGGGGTCAATGTAAATATGTAGGTAATCGATCTATCAAGGATCTTGTATTCATAATACACTTCCTTTTTATTAAACACAAATTCATATACATTTTGTTGTGAGAGTTGATGAATTGGATAACCCACCAAAGCCTCTCCATTCCACGAGCCTCCTCTAGATTTTATTACATCCCCCTCGTATCCAAAAAATTGTGGATATCCTCTAAGATCAAGTTTCAAAGAATAATCTCCCTTAGCAGGGTCATCTTCGCTTTTCCAAGATGACAAAAACCTCTCTAGACCAGTTACTAAGTTCCATCCAAACTTCATTCCTGGCAAAATAGTATCACATGGATAATCAAAACTCTGCCACAAAAAGTTGTCCTCGTTTATATCCCGTTCATTTCTCACCACAAGATTTCCCGAGTCCAAGAGCTGTGCAATTGGATTCTTTACTGTGCTTGATATGTTGTTGGACCTCCAAATTGTGCTGTTGGTGCTATTAAGAATCATAAGAACCCCTCTTTCCTCGAGTTTTAAAACTCCTGATTTGTTATAAAGTGGTTTTTCTCGGTTAGCCACCCACACCACTGTTAAAGGAGACACATTCCTGTACCATATTCCCAGGTATCGTCTTGTTGAAGTTCCAGGACTAAAGAAACCTGCTTCAAATGTTCCTTCTTTTGAAACTAATCTCTCACTATCTCGGATAGATTGACTCGAAGCTAAACTGTCGTTCAAAGAAGTGGAGTTTCTCAAGTACGAGAATAATAAGAACCAAATAAACAACATTCTGAAGTTGTCCAGCATTTTGTTAAAATCAAACAATTGGCTTCTGAAACGTTAACTTTCAGCAACTCCGACTTGTATAAGCAAGATGCTAGTTTTCTTGTTCTCTGCAAGACTGCAACTAGTAATACGTTAGGGAAGATGAATGCACATAAAATTGACCATAACTGAGTGACAGAGAATGTTTAAATCTTAGTTTTTTTCTTTTTGTTCTTTGTAAAAGGGTTGCCTGACTATAAGTGGATTGCTCTTTAGAAGATAAAGTAAACCAACGGCTGTTCATTAGAAAATTAATATTTGAAATTGTAATTAACATCAACGTTTGTTATACATGAACCTGATTTTGATACTAATGTCATCTGTTGTTTTTGAATCAATGACTGTACATGCAGTTTATCTCTAAATTACACCCCTGACTTTATGATTGAATATAGGGTTTAACAATCTATATCATAAGTGGGGGTTCTTCTGTGAGTCAGAGAAATAAAATGAGACTTACGAAAATTGAATTAAAAACTCAAGTTGAGCTTTATCTTAAAAATTAATGAGTACTCTTAAATTGTATGTAGCAGCAAAATATTCACTAAAAATTAAGAACTCAAATTAAATTATTGCATTAAAAATGTTCTAAGAATAAAATGATACCTAATGTTTTAAAGACATGAGATGTGACATTTTATTTATCAAATCATTAATTAACAAAATACCATCAATGAAAGGAATTGAAAACATACTATAGGAAGAACTTATGCCTATGTAGTTTAGGCATGCACCACTACTAGAAAAAGTACTTTTTACGTCGCCAAATCTACATCGGTTTAAGAGAAACCGATGTTATAAAAATGTGCGGTGGCATTTTTGTAAATAAAATATCATCGTTAACATCGGTTTTTAAAAAACCGATGTTGTATGTTCTCTTTTAACATCGGTTTCTTAAAAACCGATGTTGTATGTTCTCAGTTAACATCGGTTTTTAAAGAACCGATGTTATATGTGCTCAGTTAACATCGGTTAAAGAAATAAACCGATGTTATTTCTATTTAGTTAACATCGTGCTTTTCAATTTTTTAAAAACCGATGTTGAAATTGAAGCGCCCTTTTAAATACCAGCACCGTCAACACTTCCTTTTCTTATTTGTTTTTTTAAGTGAAATGTGTGACAAAACCTAGATTGAGTCAAACGATAAGAGAAGAAGGGGTGACAGCCTCGATCTAGATCTCGTCGGTGGCGGTATTGGTCGAAATTCGATGAAAACTGTCCAACCTTGATCTTGCAAAATGCTGCGTATGCGAGCTACAACCATTGTTGGCTTCCATGCCGCGACTGCCATGAGGGAGAAGAGAGGGGTTTCGATTAGGGAGAACTCAGGCATGGAGGAGCAAAGGAGGGAGCGAGAACTGTTACTGCCGGACGTCGACCGTGACAAGATCTGAATCTTTGAGCCGGTGAGGACGTCGGGAATCATTTTTGTGATTGGTACTGAGAGTGGTTTTGGTTTGATATTTTTGTGACTCTGGAGTTGCCAACATTTTTGTTTGATTCTCTTTTTTTTAACTAAAAATCATTTTTGTTTGAAAAGAAACGGCCTGCTTGGAGTGACCCCTTCCTCACATGCAACAAGCCAGTCCCTCACTCTTCCTTTCTAACGCAAACCACTTTTTTGCTCTGTCCCTCTTTCCTCTCGCGCTCGCAACGTCTCTTCTTCAATTGTTGCCGCTTCTTCCAAAAATAGAAACAAGGTCATTTCTATACTTCCATTTCCTTTCTGCTTCTATCTCTTAAATTAATAAATAAATTGTATATATAGTAAAGTGTTTTTCGTTCTTTTTAATTGTCCATAAATATTTCCGTCTATCCTCCTAGCATTTAGATTTATGTGTGTTAAGGTTTTTTAATTTTCACTGTGAGTTAATTTTATTGCTTTAAATTTCACAGAAAAGAAACGGTTTTGGACCTTGCAAAGTTTGTAGACAAAGGCGTTCAAGTTAAGCTTACTGGTGGAAGAAAAGATTAGGTTACCCAATTCCCCTCTTTTGTGTGTTTTTTTTAAAAGTGGTTAATGATTTATTTATTGATTGTTTAAAATGATGGAGGAGGAATGAAATATGTTTCGTTTTGAATTGCAAGTACTGGATTAGGAGTTAGCTTTCATAAGTAAAATGCAAATAAACTCTTCTACATGTATATTTTTTGTTATGTTTTGTTTTGTTGGATTGCAGTGACAGGGACTCTGAAAGGGTGAGTCACTGTGCTGCATGCAAGAGGATTGATTGATCGGGGAGGGAGATTGAAACAACGAAGATTCCAGAGAGATTAATTTTAATTATTATGGAAAAGGGAAAACAAAAAAGGGCGGAGAGGATGTTATGGAGCCCCGAGCTTTTCTCTATCATAACTTTTCTGGTTAGTTTTTATTTCTTTCATTTCTATATATGCCTCCCTATCTAAGAATACATTATGTTTTGTCTGCATCCATAAGTTTGGAACTTATTCAGCCCCCACAGTATGAAAAATTGATATAGAGGAAGGTGGACTCTGAAATTTTCATTCTTTATTTAGCACAAAAAATGCAATTAGTCCCATCCTCTAGAATCCTATCCTAAGCATGCTAGCTAAAGGGACCTAATTAAAAGTGAAAGCAAGAATTGGTGTGCCAAATTTACACGTACACTAACAAAACCATGTGCCTGAAATATCAAGCTTTAAATCAACCTATTTATAACTTTATTATATTATTTCTCTTTATATTCTTTCTTCATTTGCTAATATATGTATATATCTTTAACCCGTAA
>CM023952.1:18394725-18439552 GCA_013407115.1 Glycine latifolia | reverse complement strand
TTTTATATTCTTTCTTCATTTGCTAATATATATATATATATATATATTTTATATTCTTTCTTCATTTGCTAATATATATATATATATATATATAAATGGTGTGACCTCATGTTAGTGTTGTCCCACTCCACCATTGAAAAATTATCTCGTACTCTTTCTTAGATTTCATTAAAATCCAAACCAATAATATGTATTTCAATATACTTTTCACATTTTTTTTTAAATTTTAGTTTAGTGTAAAACATTTATGTTATTAATCAAGTAAGCGTTGCTAACTTGCTATATTGTGTAAAAAAATGCACTATACAGATTTTGTTTTCCTATTTGTCCTCTCACATGCTCTATGGTGTTTGCTCCACGTGTGGCATATTCTTCTACATTGATCTATCTTAGTTTTTCTTTTCTTGTCTTCAGACTTCACTTTTGTTATGATGTTGATAATTACCTTTATGTTTGAAAACTATTTGGGGTATAGACAAGAAAACAGGGCAAAGTTTTCTAATTTCGTGTCTTTTACATACAAAATTACCAAATGGCTGAGAGGCAATGCATCTTTGTCCTGTTTTGTAATTTAAAAGCATGTTGTGTTCATTAATGCCATTGGCAAGCTATTCTTCTTCACTTGTATACACTGTGTTTACATGTTTTCCCCCTTTTAGTTTATGTTTACATCTTCTCTATTTTTTATTATCTCTTTTGGGGTAATGCTCTTTAGAAGAAGTATCTAATAATTCTAGCTTCCCCTATTCTCATTTAGAATCATTAGTTAATCACAAATATCATTATTTAATCATAGGAATAATTTCTTTTTCCAGCTAAGTAATAAAATAAGAAAGAATGCTTGCAACATTCTCTAATATTTTCTTTGTTAGAATTTATTGAAATGTAAATTTTAGTGGATCTTGCATTAGGAAAAAAGTGCCAATCTTCTCTTGTTAAAGGCTGCTAAAACTACTATGATACTTTGTCATTTAGTGTACTTAGAGTTACTTACATAGAGAGAGGCATCAGAAAAAGAAAAAAAAAAAGAAACCATATCAAGATGAATCTTTTTTTTAGTTTTTTTCGGTTGAGTCGGCATCAACTCAGAGGAAGCAGATCTTATTATTGTCAAGATGAAGTTCAAGAAGCTTGGTTCTAAACTAGATACCTTTCAGATTGATGGGCACAATGTTAGGTGAGATTACGTCATGTATTCTTTTTAATATACACATTGTTTATTACTAGTTTGATGATATTTTTAGCTGTGATGTGAATTACTTTTGTTCATGTGCTGCGGCTGTTGTTCCTTTTTTTTTATAAAAAAAAACATAAATAAGTTTACATAAGTTGATAAACATCAATGCATGATATGCGTTCTCCCAACAAGTTCTTTCATTAGTTCCTATAGTTTGTTTTGAAGGTGATAATTGAATGAATTTACAGTTCCTATAAGTCTTGATTTCCCCTTATGTACTTCATTCTTCAAGGAGCTTTTCCGTGATTAAGGAGACGTTAAATTGTCTATTTATTTTTGTTCCACCATTCTTCATATGCTGCTAGCTAGGATTCATATGATGTTAAATTGTCTATTTATATTTGTTCATTCATTTTTTTCTCTTGTTAAGTGCAGTGTTGTTACACACTACTATTTATCCATTTTGATTACATCCTAGCTTCCTTTCCCTTGTTACCATTTTCTTAATTCTCTTACCCCTTTGTGATTCAGGTCACATCGCAAGATTTGGCAGACACATACCAACCTCCATTTCAAAGTTGCATATATAGAGCAAGGTCAAGCTAGTGGGATAATGTGTGACAACAACCGTTTCAATGGGGTTCCAAACTGTACAAATTTCAATATAGTGACACTCTTCTTATTCCTTTATTCTTCTTATTCATATATCCACACATTTCTTTCCTTTGTTTATATGATAATTATTGGAGTACTATCTAAATGCAATCACAATGTACACAAGGTAATTATATAATTATGTTAGTATGCCCAATGCATGATGATTTTCTCACATGTCTATGACCTTTGCTTTCTATACCAATATTTTTAGCAAAGTCATGTGAATTGGCCCACACTTGTATTAGGTTCCCCACATGCCACATGTTATAGCCTAGTCTCATCCTCACCCATCAAAGTCCCATTTGCTTGTAAACATATTTTAAATTTAAATATCAACTCCAAAAATTCACTACTAGACTCTAAATATTGGGCTTTGTTTTTTACAGGGGAAAATAAAGAGAGAATAGAATAAGCGATTTTTTTTAAAAAAAATAACATTCTAAATCGGTTATGCAATAAATGATGTAGAAAATGACTAAACAACATCGGTTTTCAGAACAAAACCGATGTGAAAAAAGTAATTTCTACATCGGTTTTTAAAACAAAATCGATGTTGTAAGGTGTAAAACAACATCGGTTTTTTTAAAAACCGATGTAGAATGTATCATTTCTACATCGGTTTTTGAAAACCGATGTTAACTTGCACACTTTCAACGTCGCCTGATTCAACATCGGTTCAAAACCGATGTGGAATGTCCAAAATAACCGATGTAGAAGGCTGTTTTTCTAGTAGTGCACAGTAAGTTTTTGGGTAGGATTCTGCTAACAATTTCACCATGTCATTCACATCTTGCATAGTAGTGAGAATGTCTCCTCTCATTCTACCACTTTATACTTGTAGGATTCTGCTAACCCTTCATTGTTACGGACAAATTTGAAATCAATATTTTTAGATTTAAGTTATGTTCAATAATACATTTTAGTTAACTTTTAATTTTGTTTACTAGTTAGTCAAACAAGCTTTTTTAGTAGTTTTTAAGTAACTTTTAGTGTTTACAAACTCTATTTGAAGTAATATTTTTTAAAATGTTAGCTTTTAACTTCTAACTTTTTATATTTTCTTTTCTTTTTATTTTTAATATATTTATCAAATTTTCTAATTATCCTTTTAAATAAATCATGATTTTATTTTTTATCTTTTTGCACTTTTAAACTATTTCAACAATTAGTTTTATCGGACACTTATAATTTAATGAATTTTTTAACTTTCAACTATAGTTTTTCAATTTTCAGCTAGTTTTTGCAAAAATAGCCTTAACCAAAGGACAATATTGCTTTGATGAGGATTAAATTTAAGGGTTTTCTTTATTCACCTAAAAAATGAAGGGTTTTGTTTTAAAAAAATACATTGCAAACCTTTTTATTTATTTATTTATTTTGAAAAGATTGTAAACCTTTTATGTGAAAAAATGAAAAAATAGTTTACGGAATTACACATCATCCATAATACATAGGAGTTAGTTTGAATTGACCTACAAATTCAACTGACCTAACCTGGTTCAAATGAACTATTTTTATTATTTTGAATGTTTCTTTTTTTCTACGTGGGGGAGCAGGGAATTAGTTTAGGTTTAGATATATGTCGAAACTGATGCTTCACCTTTTTTAAAAAACAAATAATGTAACATAATTTTTACATATTCTATTTATTAATATATTTTTGCAATTTTTTTTGTAAGGAAGGCTCCTGAAATGAGGAATTAATTCAAACTGATCTAAATTTTATCGAATTGGTTCAATGTAGGTCTTGAAAAAATCTTGTTGGTCCATATGCTATTAGACTTGATATTTTTAATGAAAAATTTAGGTTCAAATCTCGTGGATAAAAAAAGAGTGTTTAAGATGAGATACTCCAACAAAGATTAATTACCTTGTATCAATAAAATAGTAATAAAAAACTAATTATGACTTGCTTGATTTTTATTCCAAAATGTCCTTGAAAAGAACATTTTATTTTGAAAGAAAAGATCCTAATTGCAATAAGGTAGTTATTAAATACACTCTGATGCGCTCCTTTGCTAGGTAATAATATTCATAATATTATAGAGTCTTCTTATTTATGCAATTCACAAAAACAGCTTTTTATATGGCATTATCCTGTGTTACGGACCCAATATTTGTATAATGACACTGTGGTAATCTGGGTTCTTATGACCGGGTTGTCACTTTTAGGGGGGTTGCATTATGGAACTCGGATGTAAAGGGGGGTGTAGATAGCACCTTCTTAAATCCGGGATCGTGGTTTACGGTAGTGTTAGAGGAAGACCAGATTAGTGCATGGCTGGGTTCTTGCCACATAAGTGGTGTATATACATAGCACTTTTGGAGAAAAGCGCTGATGTATAAAAAGGAACCCGGACAAGGAAGGAAAGAGCGACCGGGTTGCTATCTCGGAGGAGCTCGTATTTGGTTGACTTGTAAGAGTGGTAACCTTGTCGAAGGCTACCAAATTAAAACCAAATGACTAACTGAAGCACAGTGTAACCTGAGTCATTTTCCAACAATTCTTGTTGTTTCTAGCAACTTACTTACTAAACAGAACATGGGGTTTTGATTCAAATTAATGAAAATGCAATTGAAACGCAATTAAAAATTATGAAATTAAAAATTAAAGGGAGTAATCAATCCAGACTTTAGGTTCTTAATTACATCCTTCATCGATTACAAATGATTGGAAAATTTGTGGTTGACCCTAAACAAACCGGAATCCATGAATTTGTTTAGGAACCCTCTACTAGACAATCACCTAGCATTTGATCAAACACGTGGCATGACAAACTCATACAATCGCAAATTAATCACTTAAACCCAATTTGATTTTAGTTCATTGGGTGATTCAACCTAGGGAACAAATTTGTCCCCTTACCCTTGCTTAGAGAGGATGATGAAAACGTGATTAACAATCAAACATCAACATACACATGCACTTAAATTCCAGCACACAAACAACACACAAAGATTCAAGAACAAAAGCAAGGAAAACGAAATCACCAAGATATAAATGAACAGAAACCTCAAGATGAGTTTAGGAAACCTTACAAGTCTAGATGACTAAGAGAAATTAGCCTACCATGGCTGAGATGAACAAAAAACGCAGAAGAGAAATTGCAGAAAATGAAATAACAGGAAGAACAAAAGAGAGAAAAGTAAAAATGTCTTTGATCTTCAAAACCCCAAAATACCAAACTATTTTCGTGTTTGGGGCTGCTGCTTACTTTAGCAGCACCCAAACCGGGTCAATGGGTCCTAAACCGACCCAGAAAGATAACCTACTAATTACACAACTAATGGCCTTGGTCCCATGTCATTTGGACTCCTAATTACAAAGTGATCTTTAATCGTAGTTTGTGTTTTTGCAATTTTTACTTCGCGCTTGCAAACTGTTCAACAAAAATCCCCTTTACTGTTAGTAGTGAATTAAAGATAGAACCATATTGATAGTGCCTTTGAGTCGACCTAGGTTAATCCTGTGCTACAAAATTAACGTAGTTTAATTGTTTTGAAGCGACACGATAAACACTTATCACTAAGGCATTAGCGAAGAAAGCCCTACGAGCCGGGTACTATTGGCCAACAATGGAAGCCGATTCTATGAGTCACATAAAGAAATGTGAAAGTTGTCAAACGCATGCAAAGATAATATGGTCCCCGCCTGCCGAGTTACACCTTATCTCAGCTCCATGGCCCTTTTTTAAATGGGGAATGGATTTGTTGGGACCATTTAAAGCGGCAGAAGGACAGTTGAAATGGTTGATAGTTGTTGTTGATTATTTCACTAAGTGGATAGAAGCAGAACCTGTTTCTACCATAACATCTGCCCGGGTACAACACTTTTTTGAAAGAAACATCATTGCCAGATTTGGTATCCCGAGTGAAATTGTGATAGATAATAGGACTCAATTTATTGACAGGCAGTTCCAAGAAATTATGGTTGGTTTTCAGATCAAGCATCATTTTGCTTCGGTAGAACACCCACAGTCTAATGGGCAAGCCGAAGCAGCGAACAAGGTAATTGTGGACAGCTTGAGGAAACGTATGCAACAGGCTAGTTCTAGTTAGGTCAAACAATTGTATTATGTTCTATAGGGGTACAGGACTACCGTTCAATTGTCCACCAAGGAAACCCTGTTTAGAATGACATATGGTTGTGAGGCGATGATACCGGTTGAAATTGGTCAACCATCTTGGCGGAGGAGGAATGTTCTTCAGGCGGAAGAAGAACAGAACAATGAAGCTTTGGCCATAGAATTGAACTTGGTAGAGGAAGTCTGCATTAATGCACATTGCCGAGATCTAGCGGCAAAACAATTAACGGCCGTCAAATACAACAAGAAAGTGAAGCCTCGATTTTTTGATAAAGGGGATTTAGTGCTACGACGAGCGGATATCGGCAATAAAAATGCTAGAGATGGTAAGTTAGCAGCTAATTGGGAAGGACCCTACTGGGTTCTCGAAAAACTCGGACAGGGAGCCTACGTGTTGGAAACTCTTGATGGAAAGAGAATAAAACAAACTTGGAATGCGGATAAACTGAAAGTGTATTACAGTTAAATTTGGGTCCAATGTTTCATCATATTGATATTTTTCGTTGGTTAGGATTAATAAGCCGTGATTTCAGTAGAATATTTATCTACCTTCCTTTGTAAAGGATTTGTAAGCATAATTTGGCAATCATGTCATTTCTTATTCATTGAAGGAATGAGTCATTTTATAGCAAGTGGAGAATAAATGAAAAATTTTGCCTTTATCATGATTTTTCATATAATAATAAAAACTAGTCATGTTGACCGGAATGTGAAAGGATGCAAGCATATCACCCTTGTGCATACAATGCGTCAAAGCTAGTATCTTGCCTAAGAGAAATATGTTACTTAAACCCTGATCAGGTTAGAATGTGGGAATGTGGGGGTAACAGACCCAATTTCTATATGTATCACGTTAATTTTGGGTTAAGATTAAGTTCACAGATGATAATCCGGAACCAAATGCAAAGATACACCAAAAAGAATCTTTGTGAAATATAATGCCTGGTTGATGACGCCAGATGAATATTTAAGCAGTCTGTAATGAATAGTTATGATTTTGGCCAAATCATTGAATAGAATCCAGCATGATATGGATTCATACATGTAAACGGATTCATGCATGTAAATAAAATTCGAGGGAATTCTCAATGTAAATTATGTTTATATGCAATAAAAGAATAAGAAAGAACCGGGACGAGACCCAGCAATGTTTGATAATAACACCAGACAATTCTGGCAATGTTTAATACACATCAAAAGGGGGGTCGAAAGACCCCAAACAAAAAGACAATTACATTTTAAGTTGCTCGAGACTGAGCTTGGTCTTTAGTAGTATCGACAGTCATTAATTCCCCCTCCTTGTGGACTGGATCTTCTTCCAAGGGTGCAATTGAGTCTTCATAAGCTGAAAGGGGAGGGATTAACTTACCATCACTGACGTAAGCTCTGAAATGCATACTGGTTAGGTTGAGCTCAACCCCGGGATTCAAGCATCGAATTTGCTCCAATGTGTTGTTGAACGATCCTTCCACGGCTACCGACACCTGCGTTCATATGTTATCAGCTTTTGTTTTTGAATATGCCAGCTCGGCTTCAATCTGCTGCAATGCCTTCTCCGTTTTATCCAACAATGCATTAGACTTATGAAAATTTTTAGCACTGTCGTTGTTCTTTTGTCAAAGAGACTCCATGCTAGACTTCAGCTTTGCGACATCTTTTTGGGCCAAGAGAAGCTCTTCCCGGGTTTTATTTGTTTCTTCCCGAGATGCTTGAAGTTCATCCCGGGTCTTTTTAAGTTCTTCCCAGGATGCTCCGAGTTCCTTATGACATGAATTAAGCTCATTAACGACTCGTGCAATATCAGCCTCTAAGAAAGGGACCGGAGCCGTGAAGCGCTTGGGTGCGTGGATACCATGGAAGAAATTGTCGAATATACCTTTCTCCCAAAGCGATCCAGGTGATAGCCCGGTAGCAGTGGAAGGCAAGTTTGGAGCAGATTCATCCGCAGGCACCTGAGGGGAAGTTATTACCTGGTCCAAGGCCCTGGGGGTGGCTACAACTTTACCCTTTTTGGCCGAAGCCTTATCTTTTGGGGCTAAAGTCTTACCTTGTCGGACCTCGGACAGCTTTCACATTCGTAGTCCCGGACTAGTAGACGCCAGACCTTTCCCTTTCTCTAAAACGGCAATGAAAGGGAGAGGTGGTGGTCGTGGTGGTTGATGAGAAGCGATGATCTGAGATTGTTTGGATGTATTCTTCGGAGTCGGTGACATAGCGGATGCTGATTGTTTTTCCATCTCATAAACTATAAAATACAAGTAAAGGTTAGAACGCAATCATATATAATAAAAAAAAAATATACAGGGTCATACTCGATGAGGCGAAAAGCCTGACACGATATTCGTGGACAAAAGCAGCAACGCTAGAAGGGCCGTAAGCTTCTATATAAACAGATATCCGCGTAATCGACAAAGCATAAGCATCTGATAAATCCATTTCTTCAAAACGATACGAGGATGAAGGAAAATCATGGTGAGTACGGGACCAATAGAGGGGAAATTTCGACTCTACGTCCCGGGAATCAGCAGAAGAAAGGAAAAATGGTTGTCGACTGGGTTCGGCGACAACCTTGAAGTATTTACTTTTGAAGTGTTTGAAAGAATCTGTATAAACAAGAAAGAGTTTTCGCTCATTGCGACCTCGGATGGAAGTCCATCCTTTCTTAGTTGGAGGTTCCTTACCCGTCCTAGCGGTGTGGACACTAAAATAATAAAAGAAAAGGGGAACTGTACTGGGGATGTCTAGATATTCACAAAAATGTTTGAAGGCTTGAATGAAGCCCCAACTATTCGGATGAAGTTGTGAAGGGGCTAAATGAAGATGGTTTAAAATGTTCATCTGAAACTCGGATAAGGGAAATCATACTCCTACCGAGTTATTACATCTTTCTAGAAAAAGAAAAAAGAAGGGGAATTCCCTTCCTTCAAAGAACAAATAGGCTCATCCTTATCTAGGGGGCGCACAACAAAATTTTCTTGATTCCCAACTGGAAGCGCAGCAATGTTTTCTGAAGTAAGTTCGGATAACGTTCGCAGAACCTTATGAGTTATCCACGGGAATTTAGAGGTCGTGGAAGAGGAAAGTGAACCGGGATGTGACTAGGTAGACCGGGACTTGACAACTTGTTCTGAAGATAGATCCATACACACCTATGTCAAACAAATAAAAATTAGCGAGAATGGCATACCTGAAGAAAGATACTTGTGGCGAGCGGGGTGTGTAGAGTGAGGGGAATCATTTGAGGTACGTTGATGCCCTGGAATTCATCAACATTCTGGACGGAAGCAGAAGCTTTACCAAGGGTAGAGTCTTGGTTATTTGATTTGGTGATAATTGGGATAGGAACAAGAACTGGGTTATGACGACACGATCCAAGAATAGAATCAACCATCGAGTCATAGCCAAATTTTACAAGTTGGGTACTTTCATGAACACAATCGAAACATGGTTCGAACCGAGTTTCTAACACAAGATTTGAGGGAAGGATGACATCATTGTGGGATAACAAAGAATTAGGGTTCTGTAGTTCAGAACACGCAGAAAAAGGAACAGGATCAATGGCAGGTTCAACCCTAAGGATGTTTAAAAGGGTTTTATTTGACAAAGAATGAATTTGGTTTTGGGGGATTTTATTTTTCTTTTTGCTGTTAGTCCTACTAGTATATGGATGCAACAAAGCTTTTTCCATTTCTTCTTCAGAAAGAGGTAAACCAAATAACCAATACCCAACCCTAGGGGGGATGGTTTGGCATAATCGCATTTCTTCTTTAGGAGGAATGTTCATGACTAATGAGGAAGACAAGGAATTTTGTAAGAGTTGACGAATCAAAATATGTGCAGTGAGAAAAGGAAATTGGCTAAAAATTGGAGTGATTTGTCGTAAAGAAGCAGAATCTACAAAACGACTTAGAAGTCGAACAAAGATGGCAGATAAACTAAAATGAATCAACAAATTACAATCGAAATAAAACAAAAGCAAGAAGTTCAGTGGTAATGAAGGATACCTGAGTTTGCGAAGGTTTCTTGAAATGAAGGAGACAGAACAAGCAGACGTAGGGGTTCAAAGAACCTAAAGGAGGTTTAGGAAGAAAAAGTAACGAAGAACCAGAAAAGATAGGGAAAGGTGGAAGGAAGTGCATATAAACGCGATGTATAAGTGTAACCGTTAGATGAGGGCTAAGCGTCACGTCTGGGGATAAAATAGACTATTCAATTCAAAAATTCATAATTAGCGTGCAGTCTGAAACGACAACATTAAATGCGCGTGAACAATTTAATGCGCGTGTTTTACAACAAATGATATGATGAGATGCAAAAAGCAATTTTAAGCAACTTCAATACATATATTATCTATGTTCAATGAGGAATGTGGATCTGCGACTATCCAAATGCGTGTGGCAATATAGGATTTCGAGCATGCTGATAAGTGCCCTATTTTAGTTAAATCCAAGCTTACAATGTTGGCACTTATCTTTTGATTTCAGTAAAATTATTTAAAAACTTGCCCTAAACCTAGATAAATAGTCTTTAGTACATTTGATGAATATTGTCTTCATATTTTGGAAAATTAATCCAATCATGTTTTGTATTTTGATAGATTCGAGAAATTCTGAAGCTTCCGAACAAGCAAAGCAATCAAAAAGGGCTTAAAAAGAAAATATAGGAGGTGTTACAAGCAAAACAGGCCCAAAATCCATCAAGGCCCAAAAGCATTCTCCAGAACCATCTTTTAACTCGCCCAGGCGAGTGACTGATGTGTATTTTGGTCGCCTGGGCGAGTGGCATCATCAAGTGGACTTTAACTAGCCCAGGCAAGCAAACACAGGCAAAAACACTCGCCTGGACGAGTGAACTCGAGCAGACAGCCCCTTATAAATAGCCATGCACCCCCAAGGAAGAAACTTCTTACATTCCATTTTCTCCTCCTCCCTTGCTTCTTGGCTTGTTCTCAAGCCTTAGGCTCTTTAAATATTAGTATTAGGTAGGTTAGGAAAGTGAGAGAAGTGAGATTTAGTGTGGAGACTTTACTGGAAAGAAGAGATGATGGGGCCCTTCATCAATTCTTCTCTTAAGGAGGTTCTCTCCATGCTTGGTTAGTTTCTCTTAAGGATTGGATGTAATCTTCTTACCTTTAAGTATCTCTTTTAATATTTATTTATGCATAAGTCTTTTCTATTTATTATTGGTAATTTTATTCCGTTCTTAATGCTTGATTCTACTTGATCACTAGTTTCATGAAATTGGATTCTAAGTTTAACTGGGAAGTACTCTTAGAATTTGAACTGAATAATTTTACTCTTTACGTTACGTTGCTAGGGATAGAGCATAACGTTTAGATTGCAAATAGCACGCGATTATGATTGTAATGTTGGGTTATTTACTTCATATGCGAGGGATCGATATTCGGTAAATATCCTTAGAACTCGATTGCGAGGGATCAATTCGAGGTGAATTAATGTGTGCATCAATAATAATAAAGAATGATTTATACATGGTAATATTAATCGAATACTGAGGGTATGAATGATAACATCCAAATCCTACACTTTTCTTGAATTAATTAAAATCGTTTTATTAGCTTCCGTAATCTTTCGTTATTTTCGTCAAACCATCAAAACTTTGACATACTCGTTGTACATAAGTATTAAACTGTTAAGTTTTATTTGGATTAATTGAATAGCACAAGTCCCTGTGGAGACAAACTTTTATAAATTTTGTAACTTACAATGACAATTGGTACGCTTGCCAAAAGTCTAACACATGCATAAAGCCGGGATACTGTCTCGGCACATACAAGGGCCGGGATAATGAAATTTATTTAATACTGGGATATGGATAGTCACAGGTCAATAAATATACAATCCAGTCCTCCGGGATACAAATGGAATATCATTCGTCCGGGTTAGAAGAAGAAAATGTTGAAATAGACCAAGCCCGAATGAGTGTTAATTGCAGGAATAAAAATTGTGTGCAAATTAGAACCCGTTAGAACTGAAAGATGGGAGTATTTTAACTAATACATCCCGGCTGCCTATAAGCCTAGACAGTCGGGCTGGGGGGCAACTGTTACGGACCCAATATTTGGGCCTAGTAAAGTGTCCTATTAAGGGTCCAATATCTCAGAGATCTTAACAATACGCGTAACAACCGGTGAAGGAGGTCACAACAAACAAATATCATGATCTCAACAATTAGAGATTTCAGCCGAATAAATCGGAAGAAGGTATCGGCTAACCAAGAGGTAAACTTCCTTATAAATAGTGATTACACTCATAGAAAAAGGTACATACTCTCTGAACTCTTCTTTTCAATTAACACTGTGCACACACCTCACCCTCAATCGTTGTATTTGTGCATAGTGATCATATAATCTCATAGGAATCTTTCCCATAAGACCTTGAAGAGAATTACTGATCCAACATTAATCCCCTAGCACTCTAGTCAGACATTGTTGTTTTCAACGACAGAACATCCTGCACCTCCTAAAAGATCCAGCAAACAAAAATACCCTTTTACCAAGCACCCTTATTCCGGAATGACTATTTTCCTGTGATATCATCCACTTTCCTGTGCCACCAAGCACCCTCTCTTCCATTCCAATTCTTGCGTTGTGCGAGAGAGACTGTTGAGTTTAAATTTTGTAGCCACGCGCAAGGGGACAAAATTTTTTGAGATGCAAGCATTGGGATTCTTAACCCTTGGAAGGCTTGTGTTGCTGAGTTTGATGACAAGGTGACTGGCCAACGCGGTTTGCAGTGACTTGTAAGAGAAAAGAAGTGTTGTAGTAAATAGACAAAATGGGTTCCACAGTGACACTGAGTCTGGCTTCTTCCTGCATTTCCATCCACACATCAAGTTAAACCTCATCTACTTCAACATGTTTTAAGATGGAACCAGTGTGCAAGGTGTTGACCTTGTTGTGATTGAAATTGGGTTTGATGGTTTTGGGGTAGCCCCAATAGTGCTATTATGACTTAATGGTAGTCACAGACAATGATGTTGTGGTTGTGCATGCAGCGATGGACGAAGCTCACACGATGGTGAAAGCTATTTAGCGGGAAGGTGCAGGATGGAATGACTATTTTGAAATAAAATACTATTCCAGAATCTGATTCTAAAATATATATATATATTTTGTATTCCGGCATACCTATTTCGGAGTAGGTTTGCAGAATACTTATCCTATTCCAAATCACGAAAATCATATTTCAAAATAGCTATTCCAAAATATGATAAGTATTTTGGTAACTTTGGAATAGGCATTCTAGAATATGAAAAACTATATTTCGGAACAACTATTATGAAAAGTATCTTATTCCAAAATAGTCATTCTAGAATGGGATTCCTGATAAAGGGATATTTTAGTCCATTAGAGTCTTGTGGGAGGTACAAGATAAGAAATAGGAGGTACAAAATGTAAATGCTCTTTTTATATTTATCCTTTTATGTGACAAAAGCCCAATCTATGTTTACAGCCCAATGAAGGTATTTTTGAAATACCCTATAGTGATTCTTACCCAGCTTTTGGGCTGATTAGATTCTCTATAAGTTAGGATCTAATAGTTTTGTCAATTGTTTAGGATTTCAGTTAAATAGTATGTATGTATGAGACAATTGTATGATTCTTAAATAATCAATTGTTAGCTAGTTGACATTTAAGGGTAATATTTAATCAAATATGGAATTCTAACTCTTTAAGGACAATTGACGGTCGTGCTTCTCTTGCATTAGCATGGCCTTTTAAAAATATATATGATTTAAGAATCTGAAAAAAAAAATATTAGGAATCATCTAACCTATTCAATCAGTCTTCTTAACACAACATTTAAATATATATTAAATTAAACAATAAATTCATTTAACTATTCCTTGATTTTTCATATAGGACCTATTGGGAAGAAACTTACAAAAGAGACTCTACATGATTATATGCATTTGAAAGAGCTCCCATAATTTTGTGAAGGTAAAACAAATTTGTATAGCTTCCTTGACACATGTATATATTATATGTTCCTTGAAAGAACATTTATTTATTTTTATATTTTTAAATTGAATTGGGATCAAATTACACTAGTATAACTTAAATAGTTATTACATCATTTTATAATTTAATATATAAGGTAATTTTATTGATCAGACCGATAAATTATATCTATATATTATCCAAATTGTCTGTATCAAATTTTGTCAAAATTGAACAACAATAAGAAAATAACTAAATATCTATATTTTAGTATATATTAAAAAATTATATTATGTCGATTTTAATTTGTACAAATGAGGTAGCAAATATTTTTAGATTAATATGAAATTTTGTATATATAATCTATGTGAAATAAAATTTCTATCCAACAGCGGGTTTTAAAAAATATAATCCAATTAAAAAAGTTATTAAACGGTGTAATAGTTGGTCAAAATTACATTGGTATAATTTAATCATTTATTTTATAAATTTATTATTATATTTTGATTTGTCGTTCATGTTTGGTAAATTTTTTATCAATCATGATTCATGAAGTACTTTATATCAAATTCTTAATTAATTGGTTTATATATTCTTGACATGTGCTGTGAAGGGAGTTTTTCATTGTATGCTGAAAGTCAATTTTGAACACTAGGTGACACTAGAAAATTGTACTTCTCTAAAGATATGTTGTAGAAAAGTGTTTATGGTCCACACTCTCTCTCCCTGCACAATAATGGTCTTGTGTAAAGCCAAAAACTATTAAACAACCGCTAGCTGAGATATGTCAATAGATTGAAGTTCTGAAGTCTATATAAAGCTTGAAGATGTTTATGTTAAGGTTGTCAAATCACAAAAGAATAATCGAGTCATAACGAGCAAAGTATTGTAACGCTGTCAGTTTTATTGGATGAAAGAAACTTGAGCGAATTTAGTGAATCTTAGCTTTGCTAAGTAATCAAGTTTCATTGTATTCAAGCTTATTGTGTAAACACTATTTGAGTGAAAAAAATACATTTTCTTTCAAACATCTATATTTTGTGAAAGTTAGGAGTGACTTGGTGACATAATACTTGGGTTTTAATCTCAAAGAGAGATTAAGGGTAGTGCCATGAGTGGCCTAGAGAGTACTCGTTGTAGGCATAACTGATATAGAGAATATGTGGTTGTAATCAAAGCATTGATTAGTGGAACTCTTCAAGTTTTAAAGGAGAACTGAATGTAGTACAAAAGTTGGGATGAACCAGTATAAAACCTCTATGTTTTTTTTACTACCTCTATATAACTAGTTTCTTTTTCTATAGTTTACTTCTACACTATTGTGTACAAGTCTTTTGAACTAGTTTTCAAAACTCAAAGTTCTTTCGAACCCCTTGGACGAACTCCATCGTCCATTGATATCTGTTTGAGAGAAACTTTCAAAAGTTCTTGAAAGACTAAGTTTTTAGCCATTTTACTACTCAACACCCCTGCTAGTGTGTTTCAGGTACTTCAAACTTATGGACTTGTGAAATTCAAGTACACAGTAAATACAAACTTTAGAAATTGAAAGTAATATGTCAAGTTTCAAGTGTATGAATTGTTGGTTGTTCCTTCTATTTCAAGTTTCAATAATCCTTCTTTCAGTTATATTATATTTTTAAAGAATATATATATATATATATATATATATATATATATATCTAATTTAACAATTTATAATGAACAAAGAACATAATTAGGGACTTTTTTTTATTATATGATTTTTAACTGCAGTTGACCGTAAGTACAAAGAAAATGACTTTTACCTACCATCAAAGGGTGTTATAGGTAGAAGTTAATACATTTTTCCTACACGTATTTGAAATTATAAGTGTTACTTAAAATGATACCCAATGTGACTATAGGTAAAAATATATTCGTGGCTAAAACTATTGGAGGTGGCTGTACAACCCCACCCAAAAATTGAGTGAATGATATTGTTTCTTCGTTGAGAGAAAAAGTAGGAAAACCAATTAAGAAGTAGTTAGCAAAATTATAGGAAAATAAATGTGTTAAAGATAATTTCTTCCTTTCACATATCAATAAATTCCATTAGATTCTTTGTAAATTATTCCAATAGAGAGAAGAGAGAAAGGATTTAGTGAGGGAAAAGCTTTAGTAAGAAAAAATATTATTTTTATTTTCTAGGTGTAATTGGATTATGGGTTGAGTGCTTGTAAACACTATTTTATTTTTTCCTTTCAATAGTAAACACAAAAGGATGATGATTCGTAGAGATGTGATCTTTAATGAAGAAGTGATGTACAAGGACAAACATAACATAGACACTAGCAACTCGAAACAAAGTGAGCCAGTGTATGTAGAGCTTGATGATGTCCTAAAAACTCCTATAATTGAGAGTCCTCAACAAGAAAAGTAAATTCAACATAACACTGAGCAACAACTTGACACACTAGAGCATTCTACTCCAGCTCCCATATTAAGAAGGTTTTCTTGACTTCATGTATCTAACAAGAAATACTTGAATTATATATTGTTGACTGATGAAGGGAGCCTGGAAACTATGAGGAAGAATGTCAAATGGTATATGCTAGCAAATGAGAGATAGCTTGCCATGAAAGGTGAGATGAAGTCTTTGATCTCTGTGATAACCCAAAGTTATGGCATGATTGGTGCCATACCTCCCCGCGCGATAGCGCGGGGATTCACATCAGAAAACCCTGTTAAGGGTGTGGCGCGGATGGCGCCAGGTCTGGCGCTGATGGCGCCAAAGTTTTCCAGCCCACGCGGATAGCGCCATGGGTGGCGCGGATCGCGCGGCAAGTGGCCTGGAAAACCTTTTCTCACTGGAATTCCACGCGACCAACGCCAAGTGTGGCGCCGATGGCGCCATAGGTCAGGGAAGGAATGGCGCGGATAGCGCGGGGATGGCGCTGACAGCGCCAAGTCCACCGACATTGTGGCGCGGATCACGCGGGAGCTCGGGCAGGCTGAGTATATAAAGGGCAGAACGCGAAAATGGAGAGGGAAAAAGGTTTTCTTCTTCCCTGGACCTCCAGCCTCCATTAATGGACGTTCCAAGCTCCCTAGTACCTTATATACTAGCCTAAACACCTTTCTTTGACCTAGAAACTAGTTTTAACCGTTTGAAAACGAAAATCCTTCATCAATTCCCTATATTTAAGCAAAATCCTATCCCTCAGAGAAACCTCAGAAACCTGAGTGTTGGCAAGGACCAGAGGCATATAGTGAACGACAGAGCTTGGGAAAGCTGTTCTCTAGCCTTTTGGGCCGCCACTGAGGTAAGAAACTCAAGTTCCTTTAGGTAATTGTGAATTTGGGATTTCCTGAGTAATGTGACCCACAGTGAAATGGGGCTAGAATTAGCCCAGGGTCCTGTAGAGAAACTTACTCAGGGCAATGTAATGATGAAGGATTAGCTTTCAGTTTGTAATTCTGATGACTTTGAATTTTGGCTCTGTGGTATCTGTGTGACCTGTGTAATGGTCACTTATGATTATCTGTTGAGATACCAGAGCCTTAGTTATGCTTATGTTGAGTCTGAGAAAAAGCCTTGTGTGGGTAGATATTGCTTAAACCCTAGGATAGGGGATTTGAGATCTGATACATTCTGTAATTGAATGTTTGTGACATGGATTTTGATATGAAATTACTTATGCCTTGATTAGGCATTGATTCTGAAACTGTTGGCGGTGGAAGCCACAGACCTGGGAAGGAATCACTGACTGAGACCGTACCAGGTAAGTTCTGTGTCCCTGGGAATGAATTCCCGCATGGTTGCACACCACACTCCGGGGGAGTGTTGGTCATAATTCATAATGCATGCATTTGGTTGTTGCATTACTGAAATTGATTTGTATGCACTTGAAACTGATTATGCTATTATTAAGGCGTTGAGGGTTCTCCGCCACATGATATGAGGCATTGAGGGTTCTCTGCCATGACTTAAGCGTTGAGGGTTCTCCGCTAGGCATTGAGGGTTCTCTGCCATATGATTTTAGGCGTCGATGAGATCCGCCATGTTTGGATGCTTGATATGTTGATATGAAGGCCAGGAGGCCCTTTGGTTGTGTAACTGCCTTGTGTGTGCTTTATGGATTGTGAGCCAGGGTGGGAATGATTTCCCAAGGACCCTGAGCTTACTGAGATATGTTATCTCACCCCGTGTGGGGGTTTATATGATTTCAGGTGATATTTCTGGAAGAGAAGAGTAGTCTCAGGGCAGGAGGCCCAGTCGAGACTAGGCTGCTTGATGTAGGAGCCGCATGGAGAGCTTGGAAGCTCTGTTTTGACTTTCTTTTTGATGTATAGTCTGTACTCCCTCCTGGAGGGCTTATATTCTTTTGGTATCCCCACGATGTGCTGTGGACTCTGATGTATATATATTTGTGTATAGGACTGGTTCTGATATGTGATACTTTTCCTCCCGAGCATAGTGTTGGCTATTTTGCTTATCTGCCTACCTTTATTATAGTAATGTTAAACTGGATCAGCAGGGGTGTGAAGTATATGTTTTATTGCATGTGTTTATTCCACACATAATGTATCAAGAAAACGATCCTATACTTCCGTTGTGCTATCTAATGTGTATTTTATGTACTAATCTGATATTATTAATGATAACACGTCGGAGGCCTACGGGGTGTTACAATCTCTAATCAAACATGGGAACTATCTACGTTACCCATAGGAAAGAAAACACTTCACAACAAATGGATTTATCGAGTAAATAAAGGAGGAACATATGATGGCTTCAAGAGATACAAAGTCTAACTAGTTGTCAAAGGATTTCAACAAAAGGAAGGATTTGACTACCCTAAAATCTTTGCTATAGTTGTGAAGCTATATACTATCAGATCCATCATAAAGCATTGTTGCTAGTGAAGAACTCTACCTTTAGCAATTGGATGGCAAAACTACATTTCTTTATGGAGACTTAGATGAACAGATTTACATGCACCAACCTGAAGGTTTCTCAGAATAAGGGAAAAAGAATATGGTGAGAAGATCGAAGAAAAGCTTGTTTAGTCTGAAACAAGCCCAAAGACAATGGTACATGAAGTTTGATGGTATGTTAGTACCAAGTCCATATATGGATGAGATTATAAAAGCTTGAAGCAACAATTGTCAAAAGAATTTGAAATGAAGAACTTGGCTCTAACAAAGTAGATCCTTGAAATGCAAATCTCTAAAGATAAGAAAAAATGGATTTTGTAGTTATCTCAAGCAAAGTACATCAACCATGTAGATTTAATGGGAGATGCAAAACTAAAGCACACCTTTGGTTAATTAGTCATTGTCGCCTATCCAACGATCAGTCACATCACATAGAGAAAGAAAGAGAGTTCATGGCTTAGGTTCTGTCTGCTTCAGCACTTGGAAGTTTGATGTACATGACGATTTGTACAAGGCCAGATATTGGCCATGAAGTGGGAATTGTAAGCAGGTTTATGTTAAATCTAGGTAAAACTCATTGGAAAGCTGTTATATGGATTTTAAGGTATCTACGAGGCACCACAACAAAGTGTTTGTACTTTGGTAAAAGATAATTAAAAGTACAAGGCTATGTAGATGTAGACTTTGGAAATGAAGTACCACTGGTTACATTTTCACTTTTGGTACTATAATTGTTAGTTGGATGTAGCAAATACATAAGATTGTTGCTTTAACCACTAAATAGGTTAAGTATGTTATAGTAACAAAAGCCATTAAAGAGTTGGATTATTAATAGAGTTGGGATTCATCCAGGAGAAGGGTGTTTTGCATAGTGATTTTTAGAGTGCGATAAATCTGACAAAGAATTCAACATTTCATCCTAGAACAAAGCACATTCATCTCTATTATCACTTCATCATATCTTTGCTTAAGGATTAAGTGCTAACATTGAGAAAGATCCTAGGAAGAACCTAGCAAACATGTTGACAAAGGTAGTAACCATTGACACATTGAAGGTTTGCTTAACTTCAGTTGGCATGTTAGAATCACAGACTGGATAAAGTGGTTGTATTGATCGAGGTGTGAACACTAATTGAAATCAATCTTCAATTGGGAAATTATTAGAGGTGATTGTACAACCCCACCCAAAAAATTGAGTGAATGATATTGTTTCTCTAGAGAGAAAAAGTAGGAAGACCAATTAAGAAATAGTTAGCAAAATAATAGGAAAAGATATGTGTGAAAGATAAATTCTTCCTTCCCATATGAATAATGTAACACCCTGAAATTTCGATAACTGAAAATATATGGTTGATGTATTTCTTGTATTATTTAATTACTTTATTAATTTGGATTAGTTCAAATGTTGTGTGAACTATTCTTTTTCAACTACTTGGTGTGAATGTTAGGTTATATGAAGTTTATTTGGTCTATGTTTGAATTATTGTGTGAAATGTTAATTAGAGATAAAAAGAGAAATTACCCTTTCCTTTGATGTGAGAATTACCATAACACTCTTGAAGTAGATATTACCAAAATATCCTTGATGTGAAAATTACAATAATACCCTTAGATATTTTGAAGTAGAAATTACAATAATACTCTTGGAATAAGTTAAAATTACCAAAATACCCTTAGGTATATTTGCCAAATATTTTTGTAGAAACTTGAAGAGGAAATTACAAAAATGCCGCTGGGATGACATATTTTCAAATTACCCTTAGTAACAAATAAATATCACAAGAAAACTAGGAGTACCTAGACTGACCGAAAATTTATGATTAGTTAATTTAAGAAAAGAAATAAATCCTAGCCATATGAACTATTGGACAAAGGCTTAATATTTTAGAGGTAATGACACCTTAGTAGCTATCACATTTATTGGAAAACACATAAAGTATAAGTAGTATAAACATTGAAACTAGGTGCAGCCACATGTGACTGTATACTTGATTTTGAGCAAAAACCAATTGAAATGGTAGATGCAAATTGAGGTAGCCATATGTGTGTATAACTGTGAATGCATTATGTGAGTAAAGCAAACAAAATCAAGCCTTTGGGAAACCTTTCCACGTGCACTTTGGTCTTTAAGGAGGGCTTTTTGAATGCATTAAATGCATGGAATTAAAATATCTTCATGGCATGATGACTTAGTTGAATTAGGACTAAACTAAGGCCTAACTATGTTCCATCCTAACTAGTTTTTCTTCTATAAATACTCTCTTTGAATTAAAATTCTGTACCTAAAATCTCTCACTCTCCACCTCAGGGTCACTTTCTTCTTTTTCTCTTTTCACTTTGCTTTCATCTTTCTTTCTCCTTCTTGACTTAAAACCGTAGCTTTCACCTATAGTTCCTTCTATTCTTCTCACTCAAACCGCAGCCCTTCACCAAATTACATATCATTTCTTAATCCAAAATATTCTATTAGAAGATGGCAACTTTACTCCTCAAGCTCTTTAATCATTCCAGCCAAATATTGTGGTGAGTATTGGTGTTGAAAATTCGTATGGTTTTAATATGAATTTTTGGACTTTTTTAAAATTTTATATCTCCCTCTGTACTTAACCAAATGAGGTGTTTGACCACTCATTTTAAAGCTTAGGATTTCCTCTATGTTTTCCTAAAATATGGGACCAAAATGAATATTGAATCGTGCCCATAATTTATTTGAACATTAGCTATTCGAAACTGTCCACACCCAAACAGCTACTGCCATCTGTTTTTAAAAATTTATATCTTTCTCATTTCTTACTCAAATTAGGCTTATGATTCATGGAATTAAATATCTAGATGTGAAATCTAACATATTAAAAATTCAGCCAAATCTAGCTTGTGTACTGCTTGCTGGCATATTTTGAGCCCACTCGCAGATTTAGAGTTTTGTTTTTAAAATACTATATCTAGAGTTTTAGAACTCCAATTGAGGAATGTAATACCTTGCTAGAAAGCTTAGGAAGTATAGTTTAACATGCTAAAAGATGCAAATTTAATGACTTGTAGATTAGCACATATTATAGGAAGAACCAAATCATATATGGTGAGGAATCTATACTAAATTACCTTTGATTTTGTATATAGAGCTCTGTGTTTGGACCAAAGTACGTGAACTTAAGAGAGCTCAAAATGACGCTACAAGGAGCTATCAGAGGGATAGAGATAGATAAGGAGAGTTTATTGTTGGTTACAAGTTTTTATACCATAGTTGGGAGTTAAGGAACCCAATTATAGAGATGTATGTTTGTTCCTGTTGTGTGCTCATTTTCAAGAAAAACTATATTTTAAACTAATGGGATGTGATATATTTATTATTGATGTATGTTTGTTCTTGTAACCTGTTGTGTGCTCGTTTTCAAGAAAAATTGTGTTTTTAACTAATGAGATGCGATGAATTTGTTATTGATGGATAAAACTGTGAATGAAGTTGTTGTTGTAATGATTGGATTTTTTGGAAAAAATCTTAATTACAGAGGAGACTCTGCCCAAAATTTTATAATATGTTTTCCTATTTAATTCTTTATTCAAATTTTTAAATGGGCATAAGAGTTTGCTTTCTATATTATAGTCCTCCTCTTTAATTTAGAATTTTTGTGTTGTCATGGATTGTGAATGTATGAGATTTGTGTTGTCTGAAGACCTGGAGAATGTGAATCTCAGACATGTGTTATATATATGTGTGTGTGTGTGTGTGTGTGTGTGTGTGGAATGTGATTGCTTGTGATGTTAATAATATTGAAATGAGATGATATTAATGTTTATGATGATGATATTGAAATGAAATGATGTTGATGTTGTTGATGATATTGAGATTGAGATGCTATTGATGTTGATGATGTTGAAAATGAAATAATGTTGATGTGGTTGATGATGTTGAAATGAGATAATGTTGACATGGTTGATGATGTTGAACTGAGATAATATAGTTGATAATATTAAATTCAATGATGTTGTTGTTATTGATGACATTGAGATGAAATGATGTTGATGTTGATGATGACATTGATGAGAGATAATGTTAATGTTTACAATGTTATTTTATATTGTGTATACACATGGGGGATGCATGTCTGGATATCCCTACGGGGAAGATTTTACGAATTTTAAGCATTCTTGAATAGAGAAATGGATTGCTTAGATTTCGGTCTCTATCCACGGTCAAGTGCATTGATGAGCCCATGTTTGTATGCAGTGTATGTACATGGGTGCATGACTTATTGGATATCCTTGCAAGAAAGGGTTTACGAATTTTAAGCAACCCTAGAGAAGAAAAGAGATTGTTTAGAATTCTGGTCCCTATCCAAGGTCAGTGCATTGATGGTGCCCATGTTTCATACTTCATAATTGCATGGATGGAAATAGAATGAAGGTAATGTGTACATGTGGTTTTTATGGGATAAAAACGCAGGTACTATGGGACATGTCACTTGGTATGTAATTCCCCTGAGACTCTGGCTGATCACCATGGGGGGGAGAATGATCAGTGCACGACAGGGTGATCCTGATAAACTACTGAATCATTTTCCTAAGAAAGACTATTTCCATGAGGATGGTAAAATGTTGATGACTAGTTTTGTTGAGTGTGTGTTGAAATGATGAATTACTGAGAATGGTAGTGGTTATCATTATTGTTTTCTTGCTAATCATTGTTGTCTGGTGCTTGTTGATCTTATATAATAAGCTCACCCTTGTAATTTTGTACTGTGTGGTTGGTACCTGTGATGATCACGAACCTTCGTTCGTGGGAGCAGATGATCAATAGTAGGTGATATTGGAGAGATATTTCTTTTGTTGGAGCCGTCAAGCCAATGTGACAACGTTGGAATTTAGTTTGGGAGAGAGTTGTGTTTTGTTATCAACTCTTTCTTAGTTGCTTCCTTGTTTTTCTTTGATCGGACATGTAATCATAAGCTTATATTTATATGTAAAAAACTGAATTATGTTCTGAAATATGAATGATATGTATATGTTTAATATATATATATATATATATATATATATATATATATATTTATTTATTTATTTATTTATTTATTTACGTATGTGTGCATTTTTATGAATTTATTATTGCGAAAAAATTTACTCTCATTTTCACAATCAAATTAATGGAGTTTTCATTTAAAATTTGAAAATTATGAGTTTAGAAGTAGTAATATCCTAGCGACGAGGTGGGTCATTACAAATAACATCTATTAGCTTCTTTGTAAATTATTCCAATAGAGAGAGAAATAGATAGAAAGGATTTAGTGAAAGAAAAGCTTGTAAACACTATTTTATTTTTCCCTTTTGAATAAAAGGTTTGTTGTAACGCCTCTCTTTACTCTCTCGTGCTCAGTTTATTTTAGATAAAATATTGTGTCCACTTTGTATTAAAATTAAATTAGTTATGAAATTTTCACAAAATTCTTTTCGCTTTGCTTGCTAAATCGAAGAGTTGTCAGTAATATAAACGATTTTCCTCACCACGTATCATGCAAATAAAATTCCTTAACACATATTGTTAACAGTCCAAGTACAGCACAGTTCCAAATAGTCTGTTACAACATAAAATACATACAGCTCAGCGTAGCATCAAATACAGACAAACAGAAAATCACAAATAAAGCAGTCATCCAACAGTACACAGAACATCCAGCTCTTTCCTTAAGGCTTTCCTCAGCTTACTGTTCTTCTGCTCACCCAAATAGATTGGGGTCATCACAGGTGTCAAACCACAGACACAAAATATGGGTAAGTATTTAATAGACATGATTAGATAATTGACAGGAATTAAAATAACATCACAGACAAATAATTGATTTCTAGTAAAATAAATTATCTTTTGTAAAATAGAAACAGATGCATAAAAATGATGCATGATCTCTTTATTAAATGATGCATGTCTGAGATCTCAGAGGCCTAATAAAAGGTACCAAAATCAATATAGTTTCACCCACTCCAGTGAAACCAGTCTCACCCACTCCAGTGAAACCTCCCTCCACTCCGAGGGGATAAAAAGGTACCATAAAACAGTTCCACCCACTCCAGTGGAACAGTCCCACCCACTCCAGTGGAACCTCCCTCCGCTCTGAGGGAATAAATGCAAATGATGTATGTAATGACTGGTTTTATTTTTCATTTACCTCTTTTATCATTTATTTCAATTTTTATATCAACTAATTCCACCCACTCCAGTGGAATACGTATCAGATAGTCCCACCCACTCCAGTGGAACACAAACTAACCAACAATTCACTCTTAAATCATTTTTGTTGCAGAATCTCAACAAAACTTATTAACAAGTGAATGTTAACACGTCATACAGTTACATCACCTTATACAGCTAAATAAAATATTAGACGGCAGCTTAATTAAATACAGCAACGTTATAAAATATACAGCAACAACCTACAGCATCATTTAGTTACGAATATACAGCAACATATTATAGTATTATACAGCATCCTATACAACATTATTTGGTTACAAATTCAGCTCTATACAGCCATATATTAAATATCACAACAGCATTAAATAATTTATAGCAACTAAATAAATTATAACCATAGCATTAAATTAATTTTACAGCATCCAAATAAATTATCACAACAACATTAAACTGATTTACAGCCGTATACAATAACATAAAATAGCTTACAGAATCATTATACAGCACCTACAGCAACATCAATTAATAATTACAGCAACCAAAGTGTAGCAGTATAATCCATACAGCTTTATTAAATCATTTTACAACAACTAAAAACTATCCTACAACAATATTTAATTACATCAGTACAAAATTAATATACAGCCATCATTTAAATTTAGGATACAACCAAAAATAACATATACAGCAGCCACCATAATATTCAACAACCAATTAGACAGCAAAACAAGAACATACAGCTACCCTTAATCAAAGATTTAACAACATCAAATAATTCAACAACATCAAATAATTAATTACAAAATCATAAAATGGAATTAATCATTTTAATTGGTTAGAATTAACCTTCTTAATTAACTATTTTCATTCTACTAATTATATATTCAAGTTATAATCTACAAATTATTTTAGTTCATTTAGGATTTTTATCAAACACATGGCATGCTAATTTTAAGTTCTTATTAAACAAAGGAAACATAGCTTTAATCCTAGAAGATTAGATGTTAAATTATCCTAATCAACTACCTAATTCATGCTTATTAAATTACTTCCCATACCTTGATTAAAATTCAGCAAGTGGTTCCTAAACCCTCCTAGTGCTTCACGTGAACCTTCCTTTGTGTGTAGCTTTGTTTTGCTTTTATTTTCAAGTGAAGGAGTAAATGAAAGGGATGTTGGCTGATTTGGGATGTTATCCGTGCATTCAGCTTTCATTTTGGTCCCACCACCCCTTTTTATATGCTTAGTTCCATTTGCCTTAAGGAAAATATCAAAGCTTCATTAATTGCCTAACCTTTTGGTTGGCATCTTCTTATTGGTTAATGCTTCATTATCTTCCAAGTGGCCTTATCAAGACTATTCTACTCCTTTCTACTTTCAGCTGGTTTTTCACGTGAAATTACTCAGCCATGGGGTGTTCCATTTGCTTCAAAACCGTGGAATAGTTTTAATCTTAGTCTAAAAATTCTGCCAAAAACCCGTGTTACAAAAATTTTCATTCCGAACTTATTAACCGTTGGATCTTCTTAAAATTTTAATGGTATAATCCTAACTCATATATCTAATTTTTGACCGTTGGGATTTTTGAAATAATAACTATAACTTCCTCCGTGTCTAAAGAAGTCAAGAGGGAATTTTCTTCAATAAAAATTTCCTTAAACCATCATTGTTTCCTAATTTCCTTCTAATAACTTTTTCTAAATTTCTATTGGTTCATTTTGTTTTTAATTTAGTAAAATATCTAGACTATTTATTTAGTACTTCGTTTCATAATTAAGAGTAAAATTCCCAGATTACATCTTTCCTTTTTCTGTGCTTTTATAGAACTCAAATTGGTCTATATTCCATTCTTTTATCTCTTAAAATTTCTAAATATTTCATTCCATAGTTTTTCTTCACTAGGAATGTCAATAATTTTCTTATCTAAAAGCTTACTAGACTTTTATCAGGTTTCCATAATCTTACTGAGGTTGATATGACCTTATCAGAGCTATAAAAGTATTTTGGTCATTTGTGCAAATGTTCAGGGACATTTTAGTCATTTGCCCTAGGGACCTAACTGTCATTTGGGAAATTGTCCAAGGATATTTTGGTAATTTTACTTAAGGATACCTTGGTCATTTCTAGAATTGTTCAGGGCAAAATTGTCATTTTCATCCTAGGGACATAAACGTCATTTCTAAAACTGTTAGGGGCGTTGTCATTTTGCCCTAAAATTTCCTACTATCTTTTCATTGTAATTGTCCATGATTCTTAAATTTTTGGGGTGTTACATTTGTAATAGCCCAAAAACATAGGATTATCAATTTTGTGTGTTATTATTTCACATTTATTTTATTTCTCACAAATCTGATAATATAAATTTTACATAATTTCTCAGCAAAAACCTATGATGACAAACTATTAACCATTCCTATACACTCCCTCAAAGTTGACACCAAAATCTTCTGTAAATCAAAGTCATTTATACATTTACCTAGGAATTTTAGACTTTTAGTGATAATTTTTGTTTTGTTAGTATAGGTATATATCAGTTTCCTTGTGATAGCATTATTTAGCAATTTAATCACCATTTGTTATCATTGTGTAATTCTTTAAAAAAAAAAGAAGAAGCAAATATACTGAATAATTAAGAGAATTATTTGAGGTTAATAAAAAAAAGTTTATTCTTCATGACCTATAATTATAAAAATTTGAACACAGTTAACAAATAAATAAAAAATCTAGTATGACATTTAAATTAGGTTCTATATAAAAGTTAATAAATTTATAATATAAGTATTCGCACCAACAATACATTCTAATTAATAAATTATAATGAAAACTGAAAATATTCCTATTTTTATTAAAAATATTGTTTAAAGAGAAAATAAATTTGCTAGAACACAAGGTTCACGTAAATATTTTAGTGCCTACAAATATTAGTTCTTATTTTGACCCATAAATTTTTTCTTTATCATCAGTTATAGCATCTTTTATTCAGTAAAAGTTAGTTACTGTGGTTGGTTTCTGGAGGTAATTAACGATAACTAGGATCAAATTAACTTATATTAAAAGTCTATATCTAATTCCTTTCGTTATGAAAAGTAATCATTTTTTTCATCAGCTTGAGACTTCTGAAAGAATTTAATTAAATCGTAATAATCCAAACCTGATTCTGAAGGAGGAAAGCAAAAAAAGCTGAGATGAACGGGCTAAACCCCAAACTCATTCTGAAACCTTTCGTATCACTGAAATAAGATGTAGTAGGAAGCCAAACAAATTAATAACAAAACAGGGTAAAACATAACACAGGATGATATTTCGTATGAAACACAACACTTACAATTTTGGAGTGCGTTTTGGTAAGCTAATAATGGGAGGGAAAATGATAAGGAAATTTTAATAGTTGTCAAGTAGATGTACATTACCTCTTCCGTGGGCACGCCAAAATGACCAAATCAAACTTTTGGGCTATGATGCCAATTAACTTTTTCCTTTCATTTTAAGCATCTCTTCTTTCTCTCAGCTTGTAATTCTTCCTAGTGAGCTTTATGAGCACTCTCCCTCTCGGTTTACTTTAAGTAGAACGAAACTGAAAATGGTTTCCTTTGACAATAAAGGCTTGTTGACTGAATTTATTTTAGAGTAAATTATATTTATACCCCTTATGTTTTTCTCAAATTATATTTGATATCCTGTTTTTTTATACATTACTTTTATCTTTTTATGTTAACGTCGTTAACTAACATCAATTGAGCAGACAAAATTACCCATTAGAGTAAATTACACTTGTATCTCCTGTGTTTTTCTCAAATTGTACCCTATACCCCTTCCTTGAATCTGACTCTGATGGATGCACCAAGACTATTAATGTCATTGGCCCTGATGGCACTAGTGCCAGGGAACTAGACGTAGCAGTGATGGTGACTATGGTGGTAGCTATGGTGGAGGCGGTGGATACAGTGGTGGTGGTTTCTCTGGCTAGAGTGGGTGCGCTCAGATGCCGTGTTGGTGGGCGAGAACAACTATGAGGAGGAAGAGATGATGCTCCCGTGGGAGAGAGAGAGGAGGAAGAGAAGGAGGTGGTGGTGGTAAGTGAAGAGGGGTTGTTGAAGAAAATGAGGGTTTACAAAATTTAATATGTGATTTTGAGGAAGAAGATTGGGATATTGTAGACATAAATTTTCATTAAAAGTCATATGACCAATATGTGCATACTTTCTGTTAAATTATTAAATAGTGGTTAGAAGAGAGGAGTCTGCATGTAATGTGAGTTAAACAATTAAGAGATTTTTTGTAAAGTATATAAAAAAGAGGTATCAAATGTAATTTTAAAAAAAACACACAAAAATGCGAGTGTAATTTACTTTTTATTTTATTGTAAGACTAGTCAAAACATAGAAGATTAGTTGACCGGGTTAAGTAAACAACAATGATAAACTTCCACCTTATTGTATGCTGGATTCAAGGGATGGAAAACTAAAAATATATAGATAGAAATAACAAATAAAGAAAAAAAGTGATAATTCTTTAAATATTCTTTGAAGGAGACAATTGTATTTAAATTGTATAGGTATGAACATTTTATTTGAGTATTTAATAACTATGTATTCAAAAATTGGAAACACATTGAAATCTCATTAAATAAAGAAAAATCACATCTTTCAAGGTAAATCTAAAAAGTTGTTTGACAGGAAAAAAATTAAACGCTAATTGCATTCTCATCAACTCAAAGGTAGACACACACATACATACTAGTTTATGTCCATGTTCGAAGATAAAAGAAAAAGAATAACAAATCTAAAATGGTACAACACAAAATAAAAAGATAAAAGTTTGATGATAAAGAAAATGAATTCATATTAAATATTTTTCTAAAATAAATTTGCGCTGAACCATTTTAGCCACCTTTAACATCAGTCATAAGACATTTTTGTGACAATTATCAACTGGAAAAGACAGCAAAAAGAAAAGGATGGAAGAAAATAATGCGCACAGACATCATCATCCACGGCAGCAGTATGTCCTTTATGTTTGAATATTTCCACGATAGTTGTATCAATCAAAGAAAACCATCGAAGTCATTACGTGCCCCATTAGATTCTTTAAGTACCTTGCCCAAAAGCCACACGTGTCAACATCTCAGGTCAACCGTATCCTCCTCGGTCTTGCTCAAGCTACTGTCTCTATGACTTGGCATAAGGATAGTCATTCTATCAAATATATTAAGTAGCTTTCAAGAATTAATAAAAAGAGAAAATTAAAACAATTAAAAATAAGATAGCAAATTAAACACATGACTATCAAAACCGCAAAATAAATTATATGGAAGAATTTGTCAAAACAGAGCTATTCTCTTTCTTGGTGCTCTACCAAAAAAGAAAAATCCTGTCTTTCTGAAAATATTTAAAAGGATCAAATATTTTTTGTCTCTTTAAAATTTTTCAAACTAACTCAGTTTTAGTTTTATATTTTTTTTTTCATTTTTCTATTTCAGAAATATTCTATTTATTGTCCTCAAAATAGTTATAGTTAACATTTAATGAAAATTATAAATCACTTTGAAATACACTTTGAGGATCAAAATTGGAGTATCACCAAATTAGAGGAGGAAAACATGACATTTGTTTTATACAATTAAAATCGATTTGAAAAATATTATACGAAAAACAACATATTTTACCTAAATTTGAACTATAATATGGTATGCGCTTTTTATGTTATTCTCTAATAAAACTTGAATTGAACTTTTATTTTGATGACAAATATTGAGGTTTATTATGGTATATTCTACAGTAGACAAGCAATTAAGTTGTCCAGAGTGCAATGCCAATTTTGTTTGTTAACAAGTCAATTTTATCGGATAAATAGTTAATTTAATCTCTATAGCTTATATTTACTAATAATTTCATCTTTATACTATGAAAATTACATATTTATTCCATAAATATCAAATGTTAAGATAATTAATTTAGTTTAATCATTAAAATCCTTCTGTTTTCGTTAATCAATATAGCCTACATGATTCAAACTCTTCCACGTGACAAGTGTTAAATTTACTCCTCGGCCCTGCCCCATTTATAGAGCTAGTGCTTGATTTGCAAAATAATTCAATAATGATTTTGGTACTAATATTACAATCTATTATCTAATTATCATGCACAAATCAATGGAAAAAAAATACAAATCTAATATAATATTGTTCATTAAAAAACAGTTTCTTTTAATGCTTCCATTGATTGGGTGTTATATTAATAAGATATATAATTAAATCATGGAATAACATTAGAAACCATTAGAAAATTGTAATATGCAAATCAGAGGAAAATATCACAAATATAATATAATAATAATGTATAATTAAAAAATAACAATTTTTAATGTTTATGTTCTTACCAAAATCTGAAAATTTCACATATGAGCTGGACGGGGTCCTTGTGGGTTCCAGACTCTGCACGTCAGATGATGAGTCAAGCTTGTTAAGAAGGGAGACTTGCAAAACAAAGGAAATGACTCCAACGCTCAAGTAAGTACATCAATTATAGAAGAACAACTGAGTGTGTGATAGTGTATAAAAGGCTTCCGAGGGTGCCTCGGAGATGTGTCCACCGTGGGGGGACAATGATGTCTATGAAGTGAATAGTAAGGGAATTATGATATGAATAAAGGTTTAGAGAGAACTTGTATTTATAGCGTGGAGTATGGGCTTTGGGCCTTTGTTTGTTAGTAATCTATTGATAAGATAACAAATAATAGTAGACAGTTATATAATTCAAGTAGGAGATAATATGTACCTTATAAATATGCTATTACTTGTAGATAAGTAACAGCTTGTAGATAATTGGAGAGATATTAGGAGATAAGGTGGTTACACCAATTTGAATGACCAAGCATAATAGATATGTTGTTGATAATGAGAGATTCACTGTTGATATTTGTGCTCCTGTAGTAAGACTGACACGGAGGGTAGACAATCGTGTCTTCATTATGTCAAGGTCGACACTTAGAGCGGAAATGTGCACCATTACTGTAGCAGGGTTGACACGGAGGGTGGACACATGTGTAGTGACCCCATAGTTATGGCCATGTGTAACTTCACCATTTTGATTGTACATAAGCCTCTGCCTCTGAGCCAGTTTGCAGGCGAAAGAGGATGAATGAGCGTTGATGGAGAATATCCATTGTCAAGGTTAATAAGTAACAGATGATGAGCGCAAAAAGCCCTCGAGGGTGGACAAGTAATGACCAATGTCAAGGTTGATGACCTTATAGAGTATAAGAGTAGAGCAATGTCAAGGCTCCAACCTGGACATGTGTTGTTTGGGTTGTTATTGTTGAGTTGTCCAGGATGGACTTATTTGTTCTATAGATGAGGTAGAACATGTCAGGCAAGGGAAGCATCAAGGCTGAGTACTTCTGACCGTTGGAGCGAGTCTTGAAAGCGAGTGTTACACTTTTTTAAATGCTGCAGGCATGTGTTGTCCACGCTCTGTACTCGTGCATACGTGTCACTCAAGGAGTGGACACGTAATGGAGACGTGTGGTAGTGGGTGAGTGGTGTCAAATCATGGCACGAGTTTCTAGGGATTGTTTTAAATCATGCTAGTAACCGTCCAGCCACACTTTTGTTTAAATAGATGAGACTTCTAACATTTCTTCCTACCGCCATTCTTGCCTCTTTGCTTCTCTGAAATTCCTTGCTTCCTTGATCTTCTTCTTGCTCAAACCTTCTTTTTGTTTAAGGTACCCAACTTTTGCTTTTGAGAATGTCTATCTCTCCCATTTTCGACTTTGCTTTAGGCATCGAAGGTAGCGATTCAGGGGACTCGATAGATCAACCCTTTATGAGCAAAGTCATCTCCGTGGGTGACTCTTTGGAGGAGAACACCCATGGTGGAGTTTTTAACGGGTCATCCTCCTATAGGAGGAAGGCGATCTCCTGTCGGGCTGGTGAGCGCACTTCTTGCCCTTGTTAGCAGGCAAGGTCTCCCTTGGTCCCTAGGGTAGGTGAGCCTCTTCCGCTTACCATCCTTCCCCCTCCTTCTGTTGCGGGGAGAGTGAGGCAAAGTGTAATGACCCACCTCGTTGCTACGACATCACTAACTCTAATTGTGTAATTTCAAATTTTAATGAAGACTCCATTAATTTGATTATGAAAATGAGAGTAACTTTTTCGCGGTAATACCCTTATCAAACAACATACAAATACATAAATGAATACATATGTATGTATATTCTAAACCATTACATATAATTCACATGTTAGAACTTAATTTAGTTTTTACATGTATTTACGCCTGGAATTTACATGCTCAATCAAAAAGGAATCAAGGAACCAACTAAAACAAAGAAAATAGTTGATAAGAAAATGCAACTTGATGATCGATGTTGTATCGCTTCAAAACAATTAAATTATGCTAATTTTGTAGCACGGGATTAACCTAGGTTGACTCAGAGACACAATCAATATGGTTCCAACTTCAATTCACTAGTAAATAATAGGAGGATTTTTATCGAACAGTTTACATACGATAAAAAAAAAGACTAACATAATTGATTAAAGGTAATGTAAAACAGATTAAAGAACATCAATTCAATTCACCAAACCAAGCAATGCGAATTATCATAGTTCTCAGATAATGATCTTGTTATGAAGTTCATTCAATTTCATTATAAGCAATTCAATTGAATTAACCCCTAAATTAATTGAAATCACAAATCTAATTGAAATATCATCCAAATAATCTATGATTAAAATTCAAAATTAGGAAATGAATCCATAACCTAATATGTTTTCAATCCTAAACACATTCATAATCATGAAAATCAAATAGAGGATTGAAGAAGAAAGTGAACATTCATACATAAATTGAAATACCAAACCAGAACTCAAATTCTCCTTGCTTGGGTTGGATCCTTGGATTGATTGATTGTTTAGCCATCCATGATCATCATCAATGGAAGCCCCATGAAATTAGTGCAAGAAAATAGAAGAACAGAAATGAAAATGAAGAAAGTGAAGAACAATGAAGAACAGTTGAGAGAAAATAAGAGAAAGAGTTTTAATTTTAAAAACTTCTAAAAGTCACTCCAAAATATGTTTATGCTAAAATGAAGTGTAAAAATCCAAATAACTAAAATCACTAAAATATAGTGATTGAGTCAATAGGAAAGGATGGGCCATGATCAGGCCCATCTAATCTAACTAATTACTAATTACACCTAAGGCAAAAACTGAATTAGAATGGGAAAATAAAAGTCCAAGAGAAGTCAAATAATTTAAGAAGAATATAAAAATATTAAACTAAAAATACTCAATCACAACTTTTTTCCAAAAATGAATTCCAATGTTATCACGTCGACTTGGCGGTTCCAACAAAAAGGGTCTCCCTCCAAGGTCACCTACTGCTACTCATTTGCTCCCATAATAAAGGTTCGTGATCATCACAGGTACCAACCACATGGTACAAAAATTGCAAGGGTGAGTTTATTATACAAAAATCAACAAGCACCAAACAACAATAATTAGCAAGAAAACAATGATGATAACCACAATCATTCTTAGTAATTGCTTGATGTATGAGAGTATCATCATATGATCCATTACATTGCATAAACATCATTCATTTGCTTGCATGCATGATTTTAATCAAGTCACATGATTTGTGAAAAAGCATAAGGGTTTCATGTTTGCATAAAGAAGCCAATTTCCCATGGTTAAGTTTTGAAAATTCACTTTTTGCACTGACTTAATCGATTACCAGAATTGGTGATCTATTAATTAAGCCATGAAAAACTAATTAATCGATTACAAGGTAATGGTAATCAATTACACAACACAAAAACACAAAATAAGTCTTCCTGTGTTAATCGATTACCATATAATCGTAATCGATTACATTAGCACATTTTTTAAGCTAGACTGACTCTGATAATCGATTACATTGCGGTTTTATCGATTACTTTGCTCATGTATCTTTTTCAGAAAGAACTAAGAACACTTTAATCGATTAAATATGATATTAATCGATTACTTAAGTGAAAATAATCGATTACATGGATGATTTAATCAATTACATTCAGTTGAAACAGTTTTCTATAAAAAAACTGTTGGGTCTTTTAATTTGTACAAAACTTGATACTTCAAAATTTTCATTACTTTCAAAAGCCTTCTGATTCTAAGAGAAGATATACTGAGATTCAAAGATCTTGTTCCAAAAATCAAAGATCCTTATGCATCATTGATAAAATTGTTTTTGGACAAGATTTGAAAAAAGTTTTCTTGGAGAGATGATCTGAAGATTACTTTCTTTCAACCTGATTTTAGTTTGGTAAACTCATTCACTTTCATTCTGTGGATCATAAGGTTGTATCTCTCCTTTAAACTCTTGTTGTAATTCATTTTACATTCTTTCCTGTAAGTTGCTATCTCAAAGAGGTTCTTTAAAGCTTTTCTAGAGTAGGGTTCTCTAGAGGAAAGAGTAGAGAAGGGTTCTCTATGTCTTGATCATTAGAAGTCTGAAGGGTATTTAGATTTCAGTTCTTTATCTAGGGTTGATAAAGGGTGATCATTTGTAAGCTTGTAAAGAACAAATTTTGTTATTGTGGAACTCTAGCCAAGGTTTGGTTAGAAGAAACTGGATGTAACTTCTCTTATTGAGGAGTAAACCAATATAGTTTTGGTGTTCTCTTATTCTCATCTTGTTGTCTTTATTTGCTAATCTTTTCAAGATCAACATATAATTTTTCTACTATTTCTTTCAGTGAAGGGTGAGTCTTGATTGATTGAAAGCTTCATTTTCAAAAGTATGTCCTTGTGATACGATCTTTAATCCTCTACTAGTTTCATAGAAATTCCCACCTCTTGATTAATTGTGTGTGTTCATATTGTTTTTCAATTGGTATTAAGAACAGGTTTTTTAGTGTTATTAAAGATAACTATCTTTCTTTTATAAAAAAATGAATACCACACAAATTACCTTCAAGGAGGGTGCCTCTCTGAATCATCCTTCGATGTTTGAAGGATAGTATTTCAGTTTTTGGAAAAATAGAATGCAGATTTTCATTCAATCAAATGACCTCGGTTCATGGAATGCAATAGAAAAATGTCATTTGGTTCCTATGAAAACTGTTGGTAATAATATGATTCCCAAAGAGTAGGATAAGATGACAGATGCAGAAAAGAGAGTTGTTTAATATGATTTTAAATTTAAGAACATGATTACTTCTGCACTTTCTTTTGATGAATTCTTTAGAACTGTTATGTGTAAAAGTTCAAAGGAAATGTGGGAGATGTTGCAAGTCACTCATGAAGGAATTGATGAAGTTAGAAGATCAAGGAAGCATGCCTTGATTCATGAGTATGAAATGTTCAAGATGAACACCACAGAAAGCATATCTCAGCTCCAAACAAGATTTACTCACATTGTAAATAATCTTCTTGGTCTTGGGAAGATATTTGATGTTGAAGAATTAAACATCAAAATCTTGAGGTGTCTTACAAGACCATGGCAACCATAGGTGACAACAATAAAGGAATCAAAAGATCTTTCCAAGACTTCCATGGCTGCACTTTTTGGTAAGCTTATTGAGTATGAATTAGAAATGTCACAACTAACACATGCAGAAGATGTAGACAAGAAAAAAAAGAGCATAGCCTTGAAAGCTGCATCATCTAGTGTGGAAAAAGAAGAAGACTCAAGTGAAGATGAAGGTAATGAATGCTTAAACCTAATAGTCAAGAGAATCAGCAAATTTATGAAGAACAAAAAGAACAAGAAGTTCTCAAAATTCAACAAAAGAAAGGACAACAACAACAACACCACAAACTTCACCTGCTTCAAATGTGGTACGCTAGGCCACATTAAATCTGATTGTACCATATTATTAAAGAAGCAACTAGGTGAAAAGAAGACAAAGAAAGAAGGAAAGCCAAAGAAAGCTTATATAGCATGGGAAGACAATGACTCAAAAACTTCTAAATCATCAAGTGAGAATGAAGAAGCTAATGTATGCCTCACTTCTACAATAAGTGAAGATGAAGAATTCTCAAGTGCTGAATCAGAGGTAAATCCTGAATTTGACCAAAGTGTTGATGCTTTCCATGATATTCATGAAGAGGCTCAAAAGCTTGCAAAATCCAACAATAGGCTGAAAGGAAATCTTAGATGGCATGTCACTAAACTTGAAGCAATGCAAACTAAAATTTGTAACTTGAAAGAAGAAAATTAAAAACTTGTTTCAAGCTACAAAATGAATAGATGTGTATGTGTCTCTTCTTCATCAAATGTAGATAAATCCAATGCTTTACAAAAGGAATTTGATTATTACAAAAAGAGTCAAGTGAAAAATACATGTTATTGCTTTCAAAAAGTTCTTACTTAGTCGATCTTTTGAAAAGACTCAATAGAGGAAAATGCAATTTAAATCAAATGCTAAGTGTACAAAAGTATGCAGGAGATACTTCTAGTTTGGGTTACAAACATGGAGCAAAACCTTTTGGAAAAACAAAGTTTGTATCACCAAAACAGAAGAATCAAAAAGGCTTTTCAAAAACTAAGTATCATCAATTGACTCATTTTGAAAAAGCATCAAAATCTATAACTTGCAATTACTGCATAAAGAAAGGTCATACATCTTATAGGTGCTATGCTAGAAGATTCTTTGTGCCTAATGAAGATTGTATTTGGGTTCCAAAGAAAAAGAGAAAAATAACTAACCCTTATGGACCCAACCTAAATTGGGTACCTTTCTTTGTCACTTAATTTGAATGTTGTAGGTGTGTCTTAGAGCAAAATCATCATTATGGTACCTTGATAGCGGATGCTCTAAACACATGATAGGTGACATATCCATGCTTACAAATGTTACTCTAAAAGATGGAGGATTTGTCACTTATGGAAACAACAGCAAAGGGAAGATAGTTGGAAAAGGAAACATAGGAGACAGCTTCAAAACAATGATCAAGTGAAAAAGAAAAGAAATAACCAATAGCAAAAATGGATCAATCAACACCTATCCAAAAGCCTAAGGATTGAAGAACTACAAGAGATCTCTCCCTTGACAACATAATTGGTGAAGTCACTAAGGGAGTATCTACTAGATCTTCACTAAGAAATTTTTGTTGTGATATGGTTTTTGTTTCACAAATTGAACCTAAGAGCATTGACCAAGCTTTACTTGATGAACATTGGATGCTTTCCATCCATGATGAACTGAATCAGTTTAAGAGAAATGAAGTTTGAGAACTTGTTCCTAGACCTTCTTCTCACAAACCTATTGGCACCAAGTGGGTTTTTAGGAACCAACTTGATGAGAGTGAAATCATAGTTAGAAACAAAGCTAGATTGGTTGCAAAAGGTTACAACCAAGAGCAAGCATAGACTATGAAGAGACCTATGCTCTAGTAGCAAGGTTAGAGGCCATTAGGTTACTTCTTGCATATGCATGTCTAATGGATTTTAAACTGTTTCAGATGGATGTAAAAAGTGCCTTTTTAAATGGATATATTGAGGAGGAAATCTATTTTGATCAACCTCCTAGTTTTGTTGATTTCAAATATCCAAACCATGTTTTTAAACTAAAGAAGACTCTTTATGGATTGAAACAAGCTCCTAGGTCTTGGTATGAAAGATTGGGCAACTTCTTGCTTGGCCAATCTTTTATAAGAGGACAAGCTGACAAAACCTTTTTCATCAAGAAGCATGGAAATGATATCTCATTGGTTCAAGTATATGTTGATGATATAATATTTGGTTCAACTAATCATTCTTTGTGCAAAAATTTTCTTACTCTCTACAGAATGAGTTTGAGATGTCTATGATGAGAAAGTTGACATTCTTTCTTGGACATAAAATGAAGCAAATGAAGAATTGAACATTTCTTAGCAAAACTAAATACTTCCTTGAAGTGATAAAAAAGTTTGACATGGAGAAGAGCAAAAATGCTACAACTCCTATGGCAATCTCAACTTACCTTGATTTAGATGAAAGAGGCAAGGGGTTGTTGAGTCAAAATATAGAGGAATGATTGGATCTTTATTGTACTTGACTACAAGTAGACCAAATATAATATTGAGTGTGTGCTTGTGTGCAAGATATCAAGCAAGTCCAAATGAGTCACACCTCACAGCACTCAAGAGAATCATCAAATACCTCAAATCAACTCCAAGAGTTGGTCTTTGGTGTCCCAAAGGTGCATCACTGAATTTAATTGGCTACTTAGATTCTGATTTTGCAGGATGCAAACTTGATAGGAAAAGCACTAACAAGTAACTTGTTGGGAAGCTCACTAATCTCATGGCATTGCAAGAAGCAATCCTGTGTTTCCCTTTCAACAGCAGAAGTTGAATACATAGCTACTTAAAGTTGTTGTGCATAAAGTTTGTGGCTGAAGCAACAACTCCAAGATTTTGGTGTGGAGATGAATGAAATTCCCCTGCTGTGTGACAACACAAGTGCAATAAACCTTTCAAAGAATCCAGTCATGCACTCAAGGACAAAACACATTGAGATCAAACATCATTTTCTCAAGGATCACATCCAAAAGGGTAATATCAAAATAGAGTTTATTGATATTAATAATCAATTGGCTGATATCTTTACCAAAATCTTATCTAGAGATAGATTCTATGATCTTAGAAACATGCTAGGTATTCTTGATGAATCTAATATACGCTAGCATGCTCATAATGTGTTTGACTACATGATATACCTTCTAAATTGGCTATTCATCACATGTGTTTAAAATTCAAAACTCTACTGAAAAACATTGTTCACTCTACATAATTGCTTGCTTTAATCAATTACTATATGTTTTAATTGATTATTTGATGCTTAAAGGAAAATGTAGAAAAAGACTCACCTAGAGTAGTCGATTACACTGTAAATTAATCGATTACTTGGTATTTTCAGTGCATTTCAAAATATAAACTTCACTGGAGTAATTGATTACACTAGCAAATTAATCGATTACTTGTTATTTGAATGCTATCCAGAAATAGGAATCATCTGGAGTAATCGATTACACTATCAAATTAATCGATTATCTGTTGCTAAAAGCTATTTCTGAAACAAAAATTCTCTGGAGTAATCGATTACCATGCATTTTAATCGATTACTTAATGATTGAGAATTGCTTCTATGATAATATTCCACTGGAGTAATCGATTATGTAACAACCTCAAAATTATATATTGATTTTATATTTATGATTGAATTATAGAAGTGTGATGATAGTTGGATACAAGAAGAATAGGATAAAATTTATTTTAACACAAGCTTCTCAAAACTATCCACACTCAAAAACAGTTTCTGCCACCCATTTTGAAAAAATTATTTCTCTCATTTCTTAGTCAAATTATGTGTATGATATATTGAATTAAAGATATAAATATAAAATATAACATATAAAAATTTCAGATAAATCTATATTGTGTACTGCTTTCAGTCGCAAAAACACTAAGATATGTTAGTGTGGAATTTTGAGCTCACTGGCAGCTTTGGAGTCTAGTTTTAAAAATGGTATAGCTAGATTTTTAGAAATCCAAATAAGGCATATGATACCTTGTTCGAAAGCTTAGAAAGTCTAGTTTAACATTCTAAAAGATGAGAATTTATGGACTGGTAGATTGGTATAGAAAAAACAAAGAACGAACCATGTGAGGTAAAACATTTTTTTAGCTACTTGAAAGAAAAATCTAGTCTTGGTAACTTGTAGCTCCTAAAACTTTGGCACAAAGGCTAGAAGATTCAGCCCAAATTTGGACCAATCAGAAGTGGATGAATACTCCCAAAGAATTCACGTGCAACAACCATAGAAATAGGCATGGCTAAGTGAACTAATAGAAGGAAAAATTGGTAAATACAAGTCAATGGGAAGTCAATAAATATAAGCTTCTTGAACCAACCTTTCTAGGTGGCCTTCAACGTGGATAGCTAGCATTAAATGAGGGAATCTTGCAAATAAAATATAGTTTCAGCCCCTGGTTGATTACAGGTTCTTAATATCCATTTACTCGGTGAACCTCGACAAAACCCAGGACCAGTTTCTGGTACTCTCCAAAGGTCTGCAAAACCCTAGGGCTTCCCTAGGTGGACCTCCAGCAAAATCCTAGGCAGTCCCTTGGTTGGTAACAGGTTCATAAACCCAAATTCTGGTAGACAGGCAAGGTTTGTAAATCCAAGTCTTGGTAGACCTCCATCTCAAAAACCCAGGACCAGATCTTGTACTCTCCCAAGGTCTACAAAACCCTAAGCCTTCCCTAGGTAGACCTCCAGCAAAACCCAAGGTAGCCCCTTGGTCGGTAATAGGTTCATAAACCCAAGCTCTGGTAGACCGTCAAGGTTCATAAACCTAAGTCTTGGTAGACCTTTAACTCAAAAATCCAGGACAGACGCATCACTGGTCGATCTCCAATGATCCGCAAAACCCAAGACCAGCTCTTGGTAACTTACAATTTTCAACTAAACCCAAGGTCCATCCTTGGTCAGTCTTGTTATCACCAAGTTTTCCGCAACGAAAACTTAAGGTACTCAAAGTCCACTCTTGATGATTTTCAATACTCATAAACTTTATTTTGGCAGGAATGAAAATCACTACTTTAATTGATTACACAACGATATAATCAATTACCAACTACTATTTTAATTCTGAAAAAAGCCATGAAGAACATTTTAATCGATTACAGGCTTCTCGTAATCGATTACATAGTACAAAATGAAAATCATGTTTCACTATCTTAATCAATTACCATGATATCATAATCGATTACTTAAGTTCATTGTTTAATATGCATGACTGATAAGTGCCCTATTTTAGTTAAATCCAAGCTTACAATGTTGGCATTTATCTTTTGATTTCAGTAAAATTGTTTATAAACTTGCCCTAAACCTAGATAAATAGTCTCTAGTACTTAAATAAATGTTGTTTCTTATATTTTGGAAGATTAATCCAATCATGTTTTGTATTTTGATAAGTTTCGAGGCTTCCGAAAAAGCAAAGCAAGCAAAAAGGGTTTAACAAGCAAACTTGGGAGGTGTTACAAGCAAAACAGGCCCACAATTCGTCCAGGCCCAGAAGAATTCTTCAAGGTTAAGTCTTTAACTCGCCCAGGCGAGTGACTCGTGTGTATTTTGGTCGCCTGGGCGAGTGGATCAGCAAGTGGGCATGCAAGTGGGCTTCTAACTCGCCCAGGCGAGTGAAACAAGGCAAAAATGGTCACCTGGGCGAGTGAACTTGAGCAGCCAGCCCCTATAAATAGCCATGCACCCCAAAGGAGAAAAATTATTCCTTTCAATTCCATTTTTCTTCATCCTTGCTTCTTAGCTTCTTAGCTTAGCCTTAAACTCTTAAATATTAGTATTAGGTAGGTTAGGAAAGTGAGAGAAGTGAGATTTAATGTGGAGACTCTGTCGAAAAGAAGCGGTGATGGGGCCCTTCATCAATTCTTCTCCTGAGGAGGTTCTCTCCATGCTTGGTTAGTTTCTCTTAAAGGATTGGATGTAATCTTCTACTTTTAAGTATCTCTTTTAATATTTATTTATGCATAAGTCTTTTCTATTTATTATTGGTAATTTTATTCCATTCTTAATGCTTGATTCTACTTGATCACTAGTTTCATGAAATTGGATTCTAAGTTTAACTGGGAAGTATTCTTAGAATTTGAACTGAATAATCTTACTCTTTACGTTATGTTGCTAGGAATAGAGCATAACGTTTAGATTACAAATAGCACGCAGTTATGATTGTAATGCTGGGTTATTTACTTCGTATGCGAGGGATCGATATTCGGTAAATATCCTTAGAACTCGATTGCGAGGGATTGATTTGAGGTTAATTAATGTGCGCATCAGTAATAATAGAAAATGATTTATACATGGTAATATTAATTGGATATCGAGGTATGAATGATGAAATCCAGTCCTACGCTTTTCTTGAATTAATTAAAATCGTTTTATTAGCTTCCATAATCCTCTGTAATCTTTCGTTATTTTCGTAAAACCATCAAAAAATCGACCATACTCGTTGTACATAATTATTAAACTGTTAAGTTTTATTTGAAAAAAACTGAGTAACTCAAGTCCCTGTGGAGATGAACTTTTATAAATTTTGTAACTTACAACGACAATTGGTATGCTTGCCAAAAGTCTAACAATGACTGCTTTAATCGATTACCACAATCCATAATCGATTACTTAAGCTTGTTGCAAAATTGAAGCTGACTGCTTTAATCGATTAATTTGCTCGTTGCAGTTCCCAGGATGTGCTAAGAACATTTTAATTGATTATTTGGCAATTTAATCAATTACATAAGATAATTTAATCGATTACTTGGCACTTTAATCGATTACATTCTGTTATAAACATTGGTTATAAATAGATTGAAGGCTTGTCTGATCTAATAACTTACATACTTCGATGTTTCTGAGCATATACAAGTCTTCTCAAAGTTAGAAAGGATTTTATGAGTTAACAAAGCTCTTGTACCACTTTTTAATCTTCATGGTGTATTGAAAAATTTCTTGGGCAAGATTTTCAGAGAAGTTTTGGAGAGAAAGTTCTGAACTTGATTTATGCATTTCAACTCTGATTAGTAAACCATATTCATTCATATTCAATGGATCATTAGGTTGTCTCTCTCCATTATCTCTTGTTGTAATTTCATTTTTGTATTCTTGGTAGTTTGAAACTATTGTAAAAGGGTTCTTTAAGCTTTTTCTAGAGTGGGTTTCTCTAAAGGGAAGAGTAGAGAATGGCTTCTCTATGTCTTGATCATTAGGAATCTAATAGGGTTTTAGATTTATGTTCTTTATCTAGGGTTGATAAAGAATGATTGTTGTAAAGCTTGTAAGAATTGAAATTTTATAATTTTGGAACTCTAATCTAGTGTTGATTAGAAGAACTGGATGTAGCTTCTCTTTAGAAGTGAATCAGTATAAATTCTTGTGTTGGTTTTCTATTCCTTAAACTCTTTTTGTTATCTTGATCATTAGTTCTTGGTATTATTTTCATTAGTCAACAAGTTCTATTTTTGAAGTAATTGTTTTGGGCTGAGTGGTTTGATTGATTTGAAGCATTCTTGGTTTAATTGTGATTAAGATCCTATAACTCTGATTTTCTAAATAATTTTTAAAAGATCAAGTAATAACCAATTCACCCCCCCCTCTTGGTTATTGTGGGTATTCCTATTGTTTTTCATCTCGCTTGCTCCTGCAATTTCTATTCCTTCTCCACCTCCTCCTTCTGCGATGTGTCCAAGGTCAACCCTTGAAACTGCCTCTAAGTAGGAGTTTTAGCACAATTTATGTGTTTAGCGTAGGGGCATTCTAGTCATTTCACAGTAAACTATCTCAAAATGGGCTGAAAATTTACCAGAATGTGGAGAAATTTAATACATCATTTTGACCGTGTGAGGGACGAACACGGTCATCTAGGGTCCAAATTGATAACACTATGAACACACAATTAACCAAGAGGGGGAGGGGGGTGAATTGGTTAAACAGGGACTTTAAAAATTTCATTGAAACTAGCAGCGGATTAAAGATCATATCACAAGTACACCCTTTTTTAAAATTGGAACTTTCAATCAATCAAGACCCAACCTTCACTTTAAGCAATAGCAGAAAAACTATTTGTTGATCTTGGAAAGATTAACCAAAAGATTAGCAATTAAATACAACAAGATGAGAATAAGAGAATACCAAATCTATACGGGTTCACTCCTCAAAAAGAGAAGCTATGTAACACCCCGTAGGCCTCCGGTGCGTTAACATTCATAATATCAGTATAGCGCTTAATTATCATAAAATAGTAGTCAGCGAAAGCAAGGAATCATTTTTCTTGATTCATTATGTATGGAATAATATCAACTTTAAAACACA
>CM023952.1:18371801-18389725 GCA_013407115.1 Glycine latifolia | reverse complement strand
TGCTTAATCCAGGCTTAAACATATGCTTACGAACTCAAGCTATTACAAGCTACATCCAGTTTTTTCTAACCAAACCTTGGCTAGAGTTCCACTATAACAAAATTTGTTCTTTACAAGCTTACAAATGATCACCCTTTATCAACCCTAGATAAAGAACTGAAATCTAAACACCCTTTAGACTTCTAATGATCAAGACATAGAGAATCGTTCTCTATTCTTTCCCCATAGAGAACCTACTCTAGAAAAGCTTTAAAGAACCTCTTTGAGATAGGAACTTACACGAACAAAAGTAAAAACGAATTACTACAAGATTTTAGAGGAGAGATACAATCTTATGATCCACAAAATGAATATGAATGAATTTACCAATATGAAATCAGGTTGAAAGAAAGCAATCTTCAAATCAGCTATCCAAGAAAACTCTTTTCAAATCTTGTCCAAAACAATTTTATCAATGATGCATGTGATTCTTGGTTTTTGGAACAAGAGCTATGAATCTCAATATATCTTTTCTCAGAATTAGAGGGCTTTTGGAAGTGATGAAAAATTTAAAGTTTCAAGTTCTGTCCAAAACAAAAGACCCAACATCTTTTTATAAAAAACTATTTTAACTAAATGTAATCGATTAAATCGTCCATGTAATCGATTATTTTATCTAAAGTAATTGACTAATATACTATTTAATCAATTAAAGTGTTCTTAGTTCTTTCTAGAAAAGATATATGAGCAATGTAATCGATTAAACCGCTATGTAATCAATTATCACAGTTAGTCTAGATTCATAAATGTACTGATGTAATCGATTATGATTAGATGGTAATCGATTAACACAACAATGTTGGATATAGGGGGAGCAACAAGAAGATGAAGCTTGTGCCTTAGAAGAAAGTTTTGAGCTTTTCACATGCCTTGAAGATTGTACTTTAAATTAAATGTATGAGAGGCCAATCTTTTGATCCTTGCATTGCATACATATAAATCATTAACATGCTTACATGTTTCTCATTAAAATATCAAAGCAAATCAATAAATCATGGTTAAAATATTTTTTGGAAAAATGTGTTTTCACTGCTTTAATCGATTACACCATTGGATTAATTGATTACACGAGGTAAAAAATCTTTTTAAACATTTCATCTTTTTTAAGAGTACAACATGGTGCCGGGTTACGCCGAATTCATATACAACTTGTGTCAATACTGTTGCAATGTGGCAGCCGGGTTCATAATAGCCGGGTTCATATACAACTTGTGTCAATACTGTTGCAACGTGACAGCTAGGTTCATAACAGCCGGGTTCATATACAACTTGTTAAATGTTGAAAGGTGACGGCTGAGCTCATATAACACTTGCCAGAATCCAAGATTTAGTAACATTACAGTCAATCTGGGCTGGGTTCCTGATTTGTGTATCCAAGCTAACATTCATGGTGGTAGAAAGGATGTCAGGTTCCAAGAACAAGTCGGGTCCTGATCCGTGTAAACTCGCTGATATTAATGGTGGTAATGGAAGGGATGTTGGGTTCCAAAACTCATCCGGGTTCCTGATTTGCTGGTATTGATGATGGTAGTAAAAGGGAGGCCGGACTCCAAGTATTTGCTAGGTTCTAACAAGCCTATTCATTTCCTGGATTCATATTAAAAGGCCGGGGTCCTCGAGTTCGTATACTACTGGCCGAGTTCCACAATAATCGATTACATAGTAAAAATGAAAAGCATGCCTCACTGCTTTAATCGATTACCATGAATTGTAATCGATTAAACTAAGTTTGTATTTTGGGTATTGGGAGCTATTGTAAAGTGTTCTTTGAAGCTTGTGCTAGAGTAGGGTTCTCTAGGGAAGAACAGAGTAGTGTTCTTTGGTCCTTGATCACTAGGAGTCTAATAGGGTTTTAGATTTCTATTCTTTATCTAGGTTTGATAAAGGGTGATTATTGTAAAAGCTTGTAACAATTGAAATTTATAATAGTGGAACTCTAATCTAGTGTTGATTAGAAGAAACTGGATGTAGCTTCTCTTGAGAAGTGAACCAGTATAAATTCTTGTGTTGATTTTCTATTCCTTAATCTCTATTAGTTATCTTGTTCATTTGTTCTTGGTTTTATTATCATTACTTATCAAGTTTTGTTTTAAGCAATTGATCTCTTGGACTGAGTGGTTTGATTGATTAGAAGCATTCTTGGTTTAAAAGTGATTAAGATCCTTAACTCTGATTTCACAAAAAGATTTTTAAAAGGCCAAGTCTAAACTAATTCTCCTATTGTTTTCAAGGAAGAGGTATTCTGTGTTTTTGTACTGTGTAATGATTATCATTACCTTGTAATCGATTAATTTGTTCTTCATGGCTTAAGTAATATATTACCAATTCTGGTAATTGATTAAATTAGTGCAAAATGTAATTTTTCAACCTTAACCATGAGAAATTGGTTTCTCTATGAAAACATGAAAACCTTATGATTTTACACAAATCATGTGACTTAATTAAAAACATGTATGCATGCCAATGGATGAAGTTTATGCAATGCAAGGGATCATAAGATATGGCTCTCAAACAACTTAACAATTTACAAATGCCTTCAATTGAATGACATGTAAAAGCTAAAATCTATCTAAGACACATGGCTTCATCCTTGTCTTGATCCTCTTCCAGCTCCCCCTATTTCTAACACAAATTGCCAAATTCGATGATCTAGGCCACTTTTGAATTTATTTTGTGTTTTCATGATTTTTAAAAACCATCAAAAAAACTACAAAAATAAGCATTGTTTTTAGACATTTACTGTGGTGTTTTTAATTTTTTTTTAAATTGTTTAGGGCAGTTTTCCATTTTCTGTTTCATTTCAGTAGATATTGTGATTAGTGTTTTGGTAGAGTAGCTATCTGTTATTTCTGTGATTTCTGTGATTTTTGTTTCTTATGAGTTGAATTGTGCATGACTAGTGTAACGACCTAAATATGTACTTATTTTTATTTTTACTTAAGGGTAAATTTCTAAGAAACGTATAATAGTAAAATTTTTAAAACGTAAAATTTGCAAAAGATTTGTTACTCATATACATAGCCAATGTCTCTGATACAAAAGTTTATAAAATACAAGTACACTACTTTTCTCAAAAATCCAGCTTAGTTCATAACTTCTTTTATATATCTTCACTACTCCAAGGCCTCATGGAACCTGTCCATCATTGCCATCTAAACAAAAAAAAAACATGAAACAGATCGGGTGAGAAATAAATTTCTCAGTAGGCAAAGCTAAATCCCGACCCTATTATTAGGTTAGTAAAATAAAACAAATCAAACACATCTACAAGCAATATGCAACTATATGAATGCATGAGATGAACTATCCCAGGGCAAATGGCCTCCACATATCGTACTGTATGTGGCCACACTGAGTGTGGACGCTGCTATAGTCTTACGCAAACATGCATGAATTTTGCCATATCATCATTTATATCATAAGTATGGTTACACCACCATATCTTATCTATTAAGCTTATGAGTATGGTTACACCACCATACCTTAATCAAGTAAGATTATTACTAACTTATGCATAACCAGAGAATAACCTTAACTACAGAAAAATTATGTTAGTAATCTAACTAATAATCCTCAATATAAATAATATCTAATTCCTTTAAACCTTTATAAACAAAGATTCTCACTTAGTATACATCTTAATTCTCCTTTCACCTACCACCTCACTAATTAATCCTCAAAATCAAATCATCAAGTAGTTAAATCATTCAACTCTACACCATTCATCCTCTACTTCAAAAATTAAATCAAAATAGTTTCATAAAAATATCAACAGACAGCTTAAAGTATCATAAAAATCTCCTTTAAAAGATCATCAAATGGCTTCCATACATTACTAATATTGATGGATATAAATCATAGCCTATCTTATATCTTAAATCAACATATTCTCATCAAAGAATAACCTTTAAACATCACGAAATTCAAGCCTAAATATCAACCATAAATCAGCCTACTAAAGCATGTAAATTAATCTAAATCATTGATTAACTAGAGATTTAAGCTTAACCTACCTCAAGTGAGTTTGAATCTTGATATCCCTCTAAATGCTCCTAGTTCCACGTGAGATTTCAAAGTAGCAAGGCTTAGGTTTTTTGTTTTTAGTCTACTTGAAAATGAAAGGTAAAAAGGATGAAAAGGAAAGTATGCAAGAAAGAGAGGTTTTTTGTACGTGCACTAGGCTTAGAAAGGAACTTGAAATTTTCAGTTCCTACACCCTCTATTTATAGTGTTGATGAACTTGTTTAACAAGCCTTTGTCATGAAAATATCCCTTAGGTCATTATGACCTTACTTTACAAATGGTCTAATCATATGAGTTCTTGCTTTTTAACCATACAAGTGTCCCTTTTCTTGATTTTTCTCAACACTTCTTCATTCTTCTTGATGTGCACGTGGAGTAGCTTGGCTTGTAGAGCAATCTTCACCAATTTTCGTGGATTGGCTAAATTTTTTGGAAGATTTTGTGCTTTTCTTCATTCTTGATTTTACCCCAAAACCTGTTTTAGTAAAATATTGATTCTGAATTCATTAACCGTTGGATCTTCTTAAAATTTTAGAGGTACACTACTATCTCACATATGTAACTTTTTACCGTTGGGATTGTTGAAATAATGTCTAGAGCTGTCCACGTACAAGATGGAAGAGTATAAAGAAAGCTTGGCTACAAATATCTTTAGGGTTATTATGACTTAGCTTTCTATTTGGTTTAATCCTATTGGCTATTAGTTCTTCACCCTACAAGTGTCCATGTTCTTGAGAATTCTACATCATCCTCCTTCCTTCTTAATTTGCACGTGGAGTACCAAGCTTGTAGTGAAATTCTCATTTGTTTTCCTTTCCTACGTAGGATGGCTAGGCTTTAGTTATGTTTTTCTTCATTCTTTTACTTATTATAGTACCCTTGAAATTAAATTGTTTCTAGCTTTTAGAAGGATCTAATTTACATTTTCCCACCTAAGAGTAATATAATTCTAGGTTAATCATAATCCTATTAAATTTCTTACAAGTAATATATTTAGGGTATTATTTACCTACAATTTACATTTACCTTAATTCATTTACTTTTAATTATTAAATTGGTTCATCAAATGAGTTTATTCCTTTTATAATTGAGAGAAAATTCCTTAGATTATCTGTATCATTTTTCCATATTCTTCTGATGCTTGAGTTTTCTTAAATAAATCCTCAAAGTTGTCATCTTATAAAATTCCTAGAAATTTTATTCTAAAATTTTCTGTCACAAAATATGTTGATACTTAGTTAGCTAAGTGTATTCTATAATTTCATCAAGTTACTACAAAATTTCTAAAGTTATTTGAGCATTTTTGGCCTAGGGGCATTTTGGTAATTATGCCATTCAACCGAGGGACATTTTGGTCATTTTCAAAAATGTCCAATGGCATTTTTGACATTTTCATCTTAAGGGTTTTCTAGTAATTTCTACTTCTTGGAAAGAGTGATATAGTTATTTTTTTCTCTAAACATACTTCTATCCAATTATCATCACATTTTTTTATAATTTTGGGGATGTTACAACTAGGTCCCAATCAAGTGACTTGCATTCATATGATCCTGAAATAGATATTACATTTCACAGATTGAGCAGAATTAACAGTAGCCTAGATGAATTTGATAGTGTAGTTTTAGATAGCAGTATAATGTCTTCTATTTCTGAGTCTATTTATAATTCTGAACATCTTGATTCTGAAATTTTTGTTGATACAATGACTGATAACAACCTAACTCTTAAAGAATTAGCTACACCTGATGTTGTTTATCAACCTTGGTGTATTCAATATCCTGAGACTGAGGTTAGTTATGAGCTAAAATCTGGACTGATCCATTTGCTTCCAAAGTTTCATGGTCTTGTAGGTGAAGATCCACACAAGCATTTTAAGGAGTTTCATGTGGTGTGTTCCACCATGGGACCACATGACATTCATGAGGACTATGTGAAGATGAAGGCATTTCCATTCTCTCTGGATGGTGTGACTAAGGACTGGTAGTACCTTCAACCAGATCCTATCAACACTTGGACAAATATGAAGAGAAGATTTTTGGAGAAATTCTTCCTTGCATCCAGAATAGCATCCATCCGAAAAGAAATATGGGGTATAAGGCAACTACCTGGAGAGACATTGTATGAGTACTGGGAGAGATTCAACAAGCTATGTGCTACCTGTCCTCACCATCAAATCAATAAGCAATTTTTGATCCAGTATTTTTACGAAGGCTTGATGTTGATTAATGGAGGTCCATGCAAGCTCAAGGTCTAGAAGGAGAGCTTGAAACACTTCCTTTGGTTAGCATTAAAGGACTCATGGCAAGAGCTAGAACTCAAGCCCTTCAAGACCACATCAAAGCTAACTTGGACAAGCATGAAGAAGCACACCGACTCAAGAATAACCAGGGGGGCTGAATTTTGATGTCTCAAGTTTAATTTAATTCCATAAATTCCAGCACTTGTTAGTAGCAAAAGTAATGGAAATAAAAATGCTTTTTTGTGCAATTCTGTAAAGATATATAGGTGCACTTGTGTGTAAATTGTGTAGCACCTATGTAAGCTTGTTGGCTGCACTTAGAGGCTTAAAATACTGCACCTTAGACGTTTGGATCAGCCAAGAGTTACTTAGGGAAGCTTGCACCTCAAGCTTCATTTAGCTTGCATTTGGCTTCTTTAGTTTACATTACAAGCTTCATTTGCATGTGTCATTTACCTTGCATTTGGTTGTAATTTCGTGGCTATATGTGGCTGCCCAAAACTGAATGTAATCACTTTTGACAAATTAATGAAAAGCTGAAATTGCTTATGAGAGATTTCTCTCTTGTTCTTGTGCAAGAACCTCTTGTTTCTCATCAATAGCTTCACTATGCTATTATGACGATTCTTCCTAGACTTATTGGAGCTCTTCTCCATGGTGTCTTCCATCTTTATCTCTTTCCTTCTTCCATCTTCCATTGCTGCAAATTAAAGCTTCCAACCAGCCATGTGTTTCACGTGAAGTGCTGAAAACTTGATTTCTTCAAAGTTTCTTGAAGAGTGGGTTTCATTGCAAGGTAGATTTGGGAAATTCAATGTCTAATGGATTTAGACATACATCATTGATGGGCAGGAGTATGATAGATGCAGCTAGTAAAGGCGCTTTGATGGACAAGACTCATCTTGCTGCAAGATAGTTGATTTCTAACATGGCAGCCAAATATCAACAATTTGGTAATAGAGGCGCTGCAACATCTAAGGCTGTTGCAAATGAAGTTTTTGTTTCTATGGTTGCTGATAACCAGAGGTTGGAGAATAAACTGACAGAGTTGACCTCCCTTGTGAGACAACTTGCTATTGGTCAACAGTAGAACATGATGGTAGCCAATCAACCAAAGTTGTGTGGTATCTGTTATGCACTTGATCATCCAATAGATGCATATCCCACTCTCCAAGAAATAGAACAAGCTACTGAAGTTTCTACCATACAACTTGAACAATCATTCAGACCTTAACATTAATATAATCTTTACTCCAACACTTATAATCTTGGTTGGAGAGATCACCTGAATTTAAGGTGTGGTCCTGGTCCACAACAATAACAACAACAGCCATTCAGACCTCTATAGTAGCAATATCAACCTTTCACCAGCAAATACCAAGCTCCCCATTCAGACAACAGCCACAATTCCAATAGCCTGCACCTACACTTACACAGCCTGTGCAGAGCAGTTCTGGACCTTCCTCGGAGAACCTGATGAAGCAAATTCTAACAACCTGCCTCGTCGCTACGATATCACTAACTCTAATTATGTAAATTCCAAGTTTTAATGAAAACTCCATTAATTTGATTATGAAAATGATAGTAAATTTTTCGCGATAATACAATTATCATACACATGATACAATTGCGTAATTGAATATATATATATATACTGTATCAGAGCCTGATGGGGAAGTAGGAATATATGGCTAGATCTGAGTTGTCTTTTACCTCTCTGAACTAATATCCAGACAGAATGTTTTATTTTCCTTTAATGCTTTTGTACATGATATAAATGCTTTTATGTCTTAACTGGTTAGCATGATACACAGAGAATGTTCCGATCTGTTGTTGCTGGGGGAGTAAGTCCCGCTGGGATTAGGGCAGTAAATCCTACAAATTATTGGAACGACAGATCTGAACCTTTGTCTGAAATTCATTGGCTTTAGTTAAGAAATAAAAGATAAAAAAAAAAAGTCTGGAATATAGCTCAGAAGGTAAAATTTAACTTGGATCTATCTTTATGTTTTTATAGAACCAAAGGATGGCGATGATATCAGGGGACTATATTATGATTTTTTCCTCCATGTCTTCTCTTTTCCGCTCTTTCTCAGGATAGACCTAGACTCTTCCTCAGGATTCTCCTGCTGATAAACAGGTTGAGGAATAGAGGATGAGGTTCCTTTAACACTGCTAGGTCATCCTTTACTAGAGATTCTAGATCTGAAATGTTTGGGTCTGTTTTCTCTAGGAAATCCTTTTCTGCTGCTCCTAGTGGAGGTAGTAGCAGGATCAAGCTTCAGGGTGTAGAAACCTCGTCCTTTATTCCTCAACCTGTTTATCAGCAGGAGAATCCTGAGGAAGAGTCTAGGTCTATCCCTTCTCCAACCTTTTCATCTATGCATGATTATAAAGTTATCCATGATTAATAAGACCTGCATAGATTATGAAGCCCTTAAGCTAGATTTCGACTCTGAGGAAATGACTCCTCAAAGAGAGTGGTTTCTTAGCAATTATAGGGATGATAATAGAACCCAGATTAGGAAATAATATTATTCCTTCCTCAACCTAGTCCAAACCCAGATCTACTTCTTTGATTGGTTTAAGCCTTATGCAGCTTACCATAAGATAGATTACCCTTTCTTAGAACCAAACACCATTAGTGTCATCACCAGGTATGACCTTAAGGATGGTTAGGTTGTTAGATCTGAGTTCCCTCCTTCAACCAAGTTTATCCTTCCAAATATCAGGAATGAAAAACATGACCCTATCTATGCCTCACCTTTTAAGTCTAAAGATGAGAGTGAAACCATATCAGCCAAAGATATTAGGAATCTTATGGAACAATCCAACTATACCAACAAGTACCTCCAGACCAGTGGGGAAAAATTAAGAGATAAACCCAGCATTAGCCTTGAAGCCGGCGCATCCTCCTCCAAAACCATCCAAACCCCAATCTTTAAACCTTTTAGGATGACTGATAAGCTTAAGAAAGAGTTTGCCAAACTTAGAACTTTCAACCAACCCCCTAGTCAGCCTTCAGAAGAGTCGAGGGAAAAGCTTGAAGAATTAACTTCCATTATAATTCAAGATACTCCTCAATCCTCCCATGAAACCCATTCCAAACCAACCCTTACTAGAGCCAGATCTAGGCATGAAGCCCAGAAGGACAAAGATAAGGAAATCAATGTCCTTGACCAAGCCAGGTCAGAAAATGGTAACTCTGACTCTGATAGATCTGTCCAAATCAACCCTATTAGAAACCAGCCCAATTGGAGACAACCCTCTAAGCTGTATTACCATAGGGCAAGCCCTCCTGATCTTCTCCTAGAAAAAAGGGACCAATCTAGATCCTTTAATTCCAATCATGTCTATGAATGGAATATAGATGGAATATAGATCAAACAAACTTCACATAACTTAACATCCACACCAAGGAATTGCACAAGGGTAATTTACACAACAATTCAACTAATTTAAACTAATCAAACATCTATTTTGAGTTATCAAAATTTCAGGGTGTTGCTATTCACATGTGAGAACATAATTTAGCTTTTAATAAGTATATAAGCTTGGGGTTTACATGCCCGATTAAAGAGAATCAAGTAACCAAATAAGAAAGAGTTGATAATACAACACAACTCTCTCCCAAAATAAATTTCAACATTATCACATCTGCTTGGCGGCTCCAACAAAAGGATCTCCTTCCAATGTCGCCTATTGTTGTTCATCTGTTGACACGAACGTAAGTTCGCGATCATCACAGTTATCAATCACACGATACAAAATTGCAAGGGTGAGTTTATTATACAAAATCAACAAGCCCTAAATAACAATATTAGAAAGCAAACAACAATAACAACCACAATCATTCTCAATAATCAATCAGTTCAACACACGCTCAACAAACTAGTCATCCATTTTTTTGACAATTCAAATCAATTATGCTTAGAATGATGCATGCACCTGATTCCACTCTCACCATGCAATGTGGTACCATACTCATGGAAATAGCCTGTCTTAGGAAAATGATTCAGTCTTTTATCAGGGTCACACTGTCGTGCATTGGCCATTCCCTCCCCATGGTGATCAGCCAGAGTCACAAGGGAATTCCAAACCGAGTGGCCCTTTAGTACCTGCATTTTTAGCCCATAAAAAACCACAGGTACACACTACCTTCATTCTATTTCCATCCATACAATTATAAAGTATGAAACATGGGCATCAACAATGCACTGACCGTGGATAGGGACCAACCTTTCCTCGCAAGGATATCCAATAAGTCATGCATCCCCCCATGTATATACACATCATACAACCATGGGCTCATCAATGCACTTACCATGTATAACATCCCAAAAATTTAAATATGTTAAAATAAATAAAAAGAGAAATTACAAAAATGTTTGAAGGAGATTGACCATAGTACCATTTCCTTGAAGAGAATATTGCAAAAATACCCTTGAGTTTCAAATTACCAAAATACCCTTAGATATTTTGAAGTATTAGATTACAATAATACCTCTAGAGTGAGTGACAAATTACCAAAATACCCTTGAGGTAAAAAATACCAAAATACCCTTAAAATATTTTGGTTAGATCTTTTGAAGTTGAAATTACAGAAATACCCCTGAAATGACAAATTACCATATTACCCTTAGTAACATATACAAATCACAAGAAAACTAGGAGTACCTAGACTGACCAAAAATTTATGATTAGTATCTAAAGCTATCATAAGTTAGAATTTTAAACCATGTGAACACATTAAGTACAAAAATCTTAGGTATCTGATAAGATCTTAGAATATCTAAATAATATCTATGGTGTTATGAGAAAAAAAAATATCACATGAGGAACACATGTGATTGTAGAGTGATACAAGGAGAACAGGATAGAAGCTAAGGGATCCAAATGGCAAGCTTAGAAGTGCTTTGAATAGATTTAGTTATGATTAGTTAATTTAAGAAAGGAAACCAATCCTAGTTGTGTAGGATTCTGGGCAAAGGCTAAGACTTTAGATGAATGACACATTAGTAGCTACCACATTAATTGAAAAACACATGAAGTACAAGTGGTATAAACCAAAAGAGAAAAAACTTAAAAGGAAAACATTCATAAGAAAGCCACGTGAAAGTGGCTATGTGTGTGCATGTTTTTAAGCAAAAAACAAAAGAAGATGCAAATTGAAGTAGCCGTGTGTGTGTGTGTAACCGTGAATGCCTTATGTGCACAAAACAAACCAAGTCAATCTCCCTAAGAAGCTTTCCACGTGCACCTTGAATAATTAATGAGGGAATCTTTGATTTTTTTAAAAATATCTTAATGTCATAATGACCTAGTTAGATTAGAACTAAACTAAAACTCAATTAAGTTTCATCCTAACTAATTTCTTTACATACTAACTAAATTTTTTCTATAAATATCTCCTTGATTCCCAAAAATCTGCACATAAAATGCTAGCTTCCTCTAAACCTCACGTTCACTTTCACCATTTCTCTCTTCACTTTGCTTCATTATTCTCACTTCTTCATTAAGAACTTCCAACTGTAGCCTATCACTCCTATTGCCTCCTTCACCTTTATTGCATTATCTTCTCCATTCCAAACCATTAAATACAAGATAAAACTTTCATTCCTTAAAGACCTTGAGGTGCAGCCAAGTACTTGGAAGAGTTGGAAGAATTGTAAGCAAACTTGTTCAAGGTAGGTGTAGGTTTAAGTTTTTGCATCTCTTAATTTTTGAGATTATTCGAATGGGTTTAAGCTGAATTTTGGGCTATTTTTTAAAATTTTATATCTCCCTCTGTACTTAACCAAACAAGGTGTTTGATCACTCATTTTAAAGCTTAGGATGTCTTCTCTGTTGTCCTTAAATATAGGACCAAACTGAGTAGTGATTCGTGCCCAAAATTTATTTTAACCCAAGTTGTCCAAAATTGTCCACACCCAAACAGCTACTGCCACTAGTCTTTAAAAATTTATATCTCTCTTATTTCATACTCAAATTAGGCTTATGATATAGGAATTAAAGATATAAATTTGAACTATAACATATTAAAAATTCATCCAAATCACAAGTACACATGCTTCATTGATGATTTTAAACAAGATTCAACAAGATTTTTCAAGAGAGCTGGTTTTCATCATTTGCATTCATACAACTTGGAGTTGATTGGTAAAATTCATTCATTCATATCCTAAGGATCATAAGGTTGTATCTCTCTTTAACTCTTACATTGATTTGGTTAGTACTTTTTAATTTTTGGATGTACTAAGATCAAATAGTTTTCTTTAGAGCTATTTTAGAGTAGTGTTCTCTAGAGGGAAAGAACTGAGTAGTGTTCTCAGGTTCTTTGTGATTAGAAGTCTTATAGGGTGTTAGATTTCAGGTTCTTTATCTAGGTTTGATAAAGGTAATCACTTGTGATAGCTTGTAAAGAGCAGATTTTGATTTAGTAGAACTCTAATTAGTTTTGGTTAGAAGACAATGGATGTAGCTTCTCATTTAAGGGGTGAAACAGTATAGATTAGGTGTTATTCTTGTTTCTAAATCTTGTTATCTGAATCTAACTTGTCTTGTGGTTATTCTCTTTCAAGATCAACATAAATAGTTTCTGAAATTGCTTAAGGTGAAGGGTGAGTCTTGATTGATTGAAAACTGAAAGTTTTTACAAAGTTAAATTTGTGATACGATCTAAATTCCGCTACTGGTTTTTCAAAGAATTTTTAAAGTCTAAGGTTTTAACCAATTCACCCTCCCCTCCCTTGGTGTCTCCTTCAGTCGTCCTCTAATGTTTGAAGGAGAGCATTTAAGTTTTTGGAAAAATCGAACGCAAATTTTCATTCAATCAAATGACCCCGATGATTGGAATGCAATTGAAAAAGGTCCTTTGATCCCTAGAAAAACTGTTGATAATGAAAGGATTCCCAAGGAGTGGGATGAGATGACAGATGCAGAAAAAAGAGTCGTGCAGTATGATTTTAAAGCTAAAAACATGATTACGTCTGCTCTTTCTTCTAACGAATTCTTTAGAACTGTTAGTTGTAAGAAGGTCAAGGAAGCATGCCTTGATTCATGAATATGAAATGTTCAAAATGAGCAACATAGAAAACATTTCTCAGTTGCAAACAAGGTTCACTCACATTGTCAACCATCTTCTTGGTCTAGGGAAGATTTTTGATGTTGAAGAATTGAGCATCAAAATCCTGAAGTGTCTTACAAGACCTTGGCAACCAAAAGTTACAACAATCAAGGAATCAAAAGATCTATCCAAGATGTCTATGGCTACACTTTTTGGTAAGCTTCTTGAGTGTGAACTTGAAATGCCACAGCTAACACATGCAGAGGGTGCAGAGAAGAAACACAAAATTATAGCCTTGAAAACTGCTTCAACTCACGTGGAAAAGGAAGTTGACTCAAGTGAAGATGAAAGTAATGAACATATGAACCTAATAGTGAAGAAATTCAGCAAGTTCATGAGAAGAAACAAAAAAAAAAGATGTCAAAGTTCAACAGGAAAAATGACAGCAACAATAACAACAACAACACCTCCAACTTCACTTGCTTCGAATGTGGTAAACCTGGCCACATCAAACCTGAATGTCCAATCTTTTTAAAGAATCAATTAGGTGAGAAGAAGTAAAAGAAAGAGGGGAAGCCAAAGAAAGCACACATAGCATGGGAAGACAATGATTCAACAACCTCCAAGTCAACTAGTGAAAATGAAGAAGCAAATGTGTGCTATACTTTCAGAACCTTACTTAGTTGATCTTTGGAAAAGACTCTATAGAGGAAAGTGTAGTTTAAATCAAATGCTTAATGTACAAAAGTATGCTGATGATACTTTTAGTTTGGGTTACAAACATAGATCAAAACATTTTGGAAAAACAAAGTTTGTATCACCAAAACAGAAGAATCAAATAGGCTTTTCAAAAACTAAGTATCATTAATTGACTTATTTTGAAATAGCATCAAACACTATTACTTGTAATTATTGCATGAAGAAAGGTCATACATCCCATAGGTGCTATGCTAGGAGATACTATGTGCCTAATGGTGAATGCATTTGGGTGCCTAAGAGAAAAAGGAAGCCAACTAACCCCTATGGACCTAACCCACATTGGATACCTTTCTTTGCTACTTAATTTGACTTTTGTAGGTGTGTCTAAGGGCAAAATCAACATTATGGTATCTTGATAGAGGTTGCTCTAGACACATGGCAGGTGACATGTCCATGCTCACAAATTTGACTCTTAAAGATGGAGGATATGTCATTTATGGTGATAATAATAAAGGAAAGATCATTGGAGAATGAAATGTAGGAGACAAATTCAAAACAAAAATAAGAAATGTGCTTTATGTAGAAGGTTTGAAGCACAACCTCCTAAGCATAAGCCAACTAAGAGACAAAGGACTCAAAGTCTCCTTCAATGACAATTGTTGTTTGATATGTGATGGTCAAACCGGTGAAGTTATCCATGTTGGTAAGAGAAAGGGTAACATCTATGTTCTTTCCATTGAACATGAATTTATTCACAATACTAGTTGCCTAGTAAGTAAAGTTAATGACACATGGCTATGGCATAGGAGAGCTAGTCACCTAAACATGCATAATTTGAACAAGTTTATAAGAAAGGACTTAGTCATTGGCTTACCTAAGCTTAAGTTTGAGAAGGACAAAATATGTGATGCTTGTCAAAAAGGGAAACAATCTAAGATTTCTTTTCAAAGTAAAAATGTTGTTTCCACCTCTAGACCCCTTGAATTGCTTCATATGGATTTATTTGGTTCTTCTAGAACTATAAGTTTGGGGGTAATTTCTACAGGCTTGTTATTGTAGATAATTACTCTAGATACATATGGACTTTGTTTATAAGATCCAAGAGTGATGCTTTCATGGCATTTTGAAAATTTTTGTGAAAAAAATGGAATCAACCACAATTTTTCAACTCCAAGAACACCACAACAAAATGGTGTTGTGGAAAGGAAAAACATATCCCTTGAAGAAGGAGCAAGAACCCTTCTTAATGAAACAAATTTGCGTAAACATGTTTGGGCTGATGCGGTGAGTACAGTTTGCTACACTTTGAATAGATTACTCATAAGGCCTATCTTAAAGAAAACCCCTTATGAATTATACAAAGGTAGAAAACCAAACATATCTCACTTAAGAACATTTGGCTGCAAGTGTTTTGTTTTAAACAATGGTAAAGATTCTCTTAGCAAATTGATGCTAAAGCTGATGAAGCAATTTTTCTTGGTTACATTTTGTAAAGTAAAGCTTATGGAGTCTTTAATAAAAGAACATTGTGCATAGAGGAATCTATTCATGTTATATGTAATGAGTCTAACTCCTCTAAGGAGGAAAATGAGTGTGATATTGATGCAGGACCAATGGAAGAATACTTGCAACTCAATGATCTAAATGAAAAGAAAAAGGCTGAACCAAATGGTGGTATGGAATAGTCAACACCTTTACAAAAGCCCGAGGATTGGAGAACTACAAGAGACCTTTCCCTTGACAATATAATTGGGGAATTTTCCAAGGGAGTTTCTACTAGGTCCTCATTAAGAAATCTTTGTTGTACTATAGCTTTTGTTTCACAAATTGAACCAAAGAGCATTGACCAAGCTTTGCTTGATGAACATTGGATGATGGTCATGCATGATGAATTGAATCAATTTAAGAGAAATGAAGTTTGGGAATTAGTTCCTAGACCCTCTTCTCATAAACCTATTGGCACCAAGTGGGTTTTCAGGAACAAACTTGATGAAAGTGACATCATAGTTAGGAATGAAGCTAGATTGGTTGCAAAAGGTTACAACCAAGAGGAAGGCATAAACTATGATGAAACCTATGCTCCAGTAGCAAGGTTAAAGGGCATTAGGTTGTTTCTTGCATATGCATGTTTAATGGATTTTAAATTGTTTCAAATGGATGTTAAAATTGTTTTTCTAAATGGATACATTGAGGAGGAAATATATGTTGATTAGCCTCCTAGATTTGTTGATTACAAACATCCAAACCATGTTTTTAAACTGAGAAAAGCTCTTTATGGTTTAAAACAAGGTCCAAGGTCTTAGTGTGAGAGATTGAGCAACTTCTTGCTTAGTTAATCTTTCATAAGAGGACAAGTGGACAAAACCTTGTTCATTAAGAAGAACGGTAATGATATCTTGTTGGTTCAAATTTATGTTGATGATATTATATTTGGTTTAACTAATCAATCTATGTGCAGAGAATTTTTTGTCTCAATGTAGAGTGAATTTGAAATGTCTATAATGGGAGAGCTAACATTCTTTCTTGGACTTCACTTCAAGCAAATGAAGAATGGGGTATTTCTTAGTCAAACCAAATACTGCCTGGAAATGATCAAGAAGTTTGAAATGGAGAAAAGCAAAGATGCTGCAACTTCAATGGCTACATCAACCTATCTTGACTCAGATGAAAAAGGAAAGAGTGTTGATGAGTCAAAATACAGAGGAATGATTGGATCTTTGTTATATTTGACTGCAAGTAGACCTGACATTATGTTAAATGTGTGCTTGTGTGCTAGATATCAAGCAAATCCCAAAGAATCACACCTTACTGCAGTCAAGAAGATCTTCAAATATCTCAAGTCAACACCAAGAGTTGGACTTTGGTATCCTAAAGGTGCATCTTGTAAGGACCCCCATTATGGCGCGGTTGGCGCCAGATCCCACACTGATAGCGCCAGGGGATCTTTGGAAGAAAACCCTGTTAAGGGTGTGGCGCGGATGGCGCCAGGTCTGGCGCTGATGGCGCCAAACCCACTGGAACGTGATGCCCAAAGCGTCAGAGCCACGCAAGGGGCGCCAAAGGTTTCCCAGCCCACGCGGATGGCGTCATGGGTGGCGCTGATGGCGCGGTAAGGGATCTGGAAAACCAAGTTTCTCTGGAATTCCACGCGGTCAGCGCCAGGTGTGGCGTGGACGGCGCCATAGGCCAGGGGGAGGTTGGCGTTGACGGCGCCAGTGTGGCGCGGCTGGCGCCACAGGTTCTGGAAGCTGACGCTGTAGGCGCGGAAGTGGCGCTGTTAGCGCCAGGGTCACCACCATTGTGGCGCGGATAGCGTCGGAGCTGGCGTGGATCGCGCCAGAGCTCGGGCAGGCTGAGTATTTAAGGGCAGATCGCGTTTTTCTGAAGAAGAAACCTCTTCTTCTTCCTCCCAACGCCCTGGACCTCCATTAGAGTAGTTCCAAGCTTCCAAGGACCTTAGTTTATGACCTAAACACCTCCCAATGACCTATAAGCTTGTGAGAATCACCTAGAAAGCTTGAATCCTTCATCCTTCCTCTTTAAAAACCCTTGTGAGTGAGAAATCCTTTCTCAAGGAGTTAGCTCAGAGACTTGAGTTTGGCTGAGAACCGCGGCTTGGGAAGGACACCAGAGCTGGGGAAGGTTGTCCTTCAGCCTGTTTAGTCGCCATTGAGGTAAGAAACTCAAGTTTCTCCGGTTGATTTTGAATTTGGGGTTTTCTGGATATTGTGACCCATACTGATGCTGGGGCTAGAATTAGCCCAAGGTCCTGTTGAGAAACTTGTTTAGAACTGTCTAGTGATGAAGGATTAGCTTTCTAGGTGATTCTCACAAGCTTATAGGTCATTGGGAGGTGTT
>CM023952.1:18351153-18366801 GCA_013407115.1 Glycine latifolia | reverse complement strand
TGTGTACACCTGACTTGTGTACAGTTCTGTATACCTCGGGGAGGGCAGATATTCTTTTGGTATCACCACTGTGTGGTGTGAGACTGTTGTATATATGTATATACAAAACTGATGTGATTATATATTTATTATGTTCCTCCTGAGTATACTTATTATGTTTCTGGTTATCTGCCTATATGTGTGCTATATGAGAATCTGGATCAGCAAGGGCGTGGTTTATATGCCTGGTGTGTATGTTCTTTGTGATGTGTTTTATTCCATACATAATGAATCAAGAAAAATGATTCTATGCTTCCGTTACGTTTTAAAATGATGTTTTAAACTCTAAACTGACATCATTAATGATAACACGTCGGAGGCCTACGGGGTGTTACACATCTCTCAATTTAATTGGATATTCTGACTCTGACTTCGCAGGGTGCAAATTGGATAGAAAGATTACTAGTGGAACTTTCCACATATTAGGCAGCTCACTAATCTCTTGGCACTGCAAGAAGCAATCTTGTGTTGCTCTATCAACTGCTGAAGCTGAGTACATCTCTGCTGGAAGTTGTTGTGCTCAAAGCCTATGGTTGAAGCAACAACTACAAGACTTTGGTGTAAAATTAAAAGAAATACCCTTGCTCTGTGACAACACAAGTGCCATCAACATATCCAAGAATCTAGTTATGCATTCAAGGACCAATAACATTGAGATAAGACATCACTTCCTCAGGGATCATATCGAAAAGGGTAATTGTTTAATTAAGTTTGTAGATACACTTAATCAATTGGCTGATATACATCACCCTTGGCAAGAGATAGGTTTTAAGCACTTAGACACATACTTGGTATACTAGATGAATCTAACATATGCTAGCATGCTATTAAATTGCCTTTCCAATTGCTAACTCATTGAATGATTAATCACACATCAAAAATGTATTTCCTGTTGCATAAACATTGAATGTTCTGCATAATGAACTGGAATAATCAATTAGAACACGAAATAATGTTGGATTGCCTTAATCGATTACCATTAATCATAATCGATTAGTAATCGATTACACAGGCTTATTCGAAAAATCATGATGGACTGCCTTAATCGATTACCAATTACACAGGCTTATTCCAAAAATCATGTTGGACTACCTTAATCGATTACACTAATCGTAATCGATTACACAGGCATATTTCAAAACTGGCACTGACTGCCTTAATCGATTACAGATCGTTTTAATCGATTACATTGCTCTTAACATTTTTCAAGATTGGTTCAAGAACACTTTAATCGATTATTTGGCATATTAATTGATTACATTTGTTAAAATAATCGATTATCATAACGTATTAATTGATTACAAACAGTTAAATCTGTTTTCAATATAAAGCTATTGGGTCTATGCTTTTGTAACGAGTCAAGTAATCTGAGTTTACGAATTTCCCAATAAACCCAAAGCTTTCAAAGTTAAAGAAAAGTATTTTCTGAGTGTCATACATCTTGTTTTAATCACAAGTACACATGTTTCATTGATGATGATGCTTTAAACAAGATTCAACAAGAATTTTCAAGAGAGCTGATTTTCATCTTTTGCATTCATACAACCTAAATTTGATTGGAAAAACTCATTCACTCATCTACTGAGGATAAGAAGGTTGTATCTCTCTTGAACTTTTACATTGATTTGATTTGTATCTTTTAATTTTTGTAAATACTAAGATCAAATAGTTTTCTTTAGAGCTATTCTAGAGTAGTGTTCTCTAGAGGCAAAGATCTGAGTAGTGTTCTCAGGTTCTTTGTGATTAGAAGTTTAATAGGGTGTTAGATTTCAGTTTCTTTATCTAGGTTTGATAAAGGTAATCACTTGTAATAGCTTGTAAAGAACAAATTTTGATTTAGTAGAACTCTAATCAGTTTTAGTTAGAAGAAACTGGATGTAGCTTCTCATTTGAGGGGTGAACTAGTATAGATTAGGTGTTATTCTTGTTTCTAAGTCTTGTTATCTGAATCTAACTTGTCTTGTGGTTATTCTGTTTCATGATCAACAAAAATAGTTTCTGAAATTGCTTAAGGTGAAAGGTGAGTCTTGAAGATAAATGAACATTGGAAGCAAGATCCATAGAAAGATCTTAGAATTGAATTCTATTGCTTCATATCCATAGAGTGATATGGAAATATCCTTGATCCATAGAGAGATCTTGGATGCTCATGTCCATAGAGTGACTTGAGGTCTTGCTTCATATCCATAGAGTGATATTGGAAAGGTCCTTGATCCATAGAGAGATAATGGATGCTCATGTCCATAAAGTGACTTAAGGTTTTGATACTAGATCCATAAGTGATTCGGAATGTGTCCAGATCCATGTAAAACTCTCGAACTGTTTGTTTGAAATGAAAGAAATGTGTTGTTTTGTTAGTTACTTGAATGAATGATATATTATGTATGGAAGGTTTGATGTGTAAATAAATAGTTTTATTATTGTATGAATATAAAAGTAATTCGAGTTGTTTTTATGGATAAAATGAATCTACTTCGGAATATATGTTTTAAAAATATAAAATGAACTAGATGTGCAGATGAGTCTATAGGAACACATTTTCAAAATAAATCGAAGTAGCTGGAATGATGACGATTGCATGATTTTGAATTGGTTTTGTAAAACTGCTTACACCTACTGGTAAATTGGGAGGAGCAACTACAAATTGGAGACAAACAGGAAGATTTCTATTAATATTGCAGAGTTGTAGTAAGTTCCTATAGGCTTTGTAGTACATGAACATTAATATTATTATAGGAAGTATTATTTACAAGTTATTACTAAGTTTGTAATTTATTAAAGAGCCCAAAAAGTCTCCATAGGCTATATAAGCGTAATTTTCATAACACAATTAAATTTCAAATATTGAGACAAGTTTTTCTTAATCGGATCTAGTTAAAATTTCTACGTTAGAAAAGTTAACATCTTCTAGTTACGTATTATGACCTATGCATAATATAGTAATTAGAAGGGTGTTACACCATGGATATGGACCAACCCTTCCCCGCAGGGATATCCAGTCATGCATCCCCCATTTGTATCCACAACATATAATGATATTGTCAACATCAACATTATCTCTTATCAATGTCATTATTAGCATCAACATCATTTCATCTCAATGTCATCAATAACATCAACATCATTTTATTTCAATATCATCATCATAAACATCAACATCATCAATCATATCAACATTTATCTCATTTCAACATCATCAACCACATCAACATTATCTCATTTCAACATCATCAACCACATCACATTATTTCATTTTCAACATCATCAACATCAATGGCATCTGAATCTCAATATCATCAACGACATCACAAGCAATCGCATTTCACATCTATACATAATACATATGCCTGAGATTCACATTCATCAGGTCTTCAAACAACCCAAATTTCATACATTCACAATTCATCATACCACAAGACTGATATTTTAGGAAAATTCTAAATTAAAGAGGAGAACTACAATATATAAAACACACTCTTATGCCCATTTAAAAATTTAATAAAGAATTAAATAGAAGAAGATATTATAAAATTTTGGGCAGAGTCTCCTCTGTAATTAAGACTTTCCCCAAAATCCAATCATTTAAACAATAGCATCATTCATAGTTTTGTCTATCAATAACAAATTCATCACATCCCGTCAGTTAAAAACACAATTTTTCTGGAAAACGAGCACACAACAGGAACAAACATACATCAATAAAAAATACATCATGTAACACCCTGAAATTTCGATAACTTAATATATATGTGTGATGTATTCCCTGTATTATTTGATTTCTTTATTAATTAGGATTAGTTGAAATGTTATGTGAATTATCCATGTGTCATTGCTTGGTGTAGATGTCAAGTATGTGGAGTTTGTTCGAGCTGCGTTGTAATTGAGTGATTTTGAGTTTGAACCGAAACCTGTTTTAGTAAAATTACAATTATCGATTGGTTAACCATTGGATTATCTTCAAATTTTAAAGGTGGGTTCCTAACTCACATATAAAACGTATGACCATTTGGATTGGCCAAATAACATCTATAGAGAGAGATAATAAGATAATAATTTTTCACTGAAACAAATATTTTAAAATTTGGCCAACTAGCCCAGGCGAATTTCTGAAGGCTTTTTGGCTCGCCTGGGCGAGTCAAGTCGGTGTTAAATATGTCCAGAAACCTCCAAATCACAAAAGTGACTTCCTTCTTCCTCCAAAACAGCTCCCAACCTCTCTTCCCTTCCTCCTCCACCACCCACAGCCATCGGAGACCACCATGAGGCACCGCCACTTGCTGTTGGACCACCGTACGAAGAGAACAAAGCTTCTAAATCCTTCTTTCTTGGTTTCTTTGAGGTTATCTTGGTTTCTTTTGTCTTCTTCTAGCTAGTTTAAGCTTCTATTAGTGTCTCTTGTGTTTTGGGTACCATTGTTGGGAGTTTTACACGTCCTTTGAAAAACTCTTTGAAAATGAAATGTTGTAAAAGTCTCCTTTTATGAAATTGATGTCATTTTTGTGATCCTTGTTGAACCCCGATCACATTGGTGTGATCAGAATTTCAAAATGATGTCTTTCGATGTAAACTCTCAAAACACCATTTTAGCCCATTTTTTATTTGAGTGGGTATTTGACCCCAAATGTTAATATTGATCTTACCTTGGAAATCTATATTAAATTGTCTTTGATTTGGTATATAGAGCTCTGGGTTTGAATGAAAACACACGTAGTCCAACTATGAAGATAACTACCTGTCCCTGCTCTGTGCTGGTTTTCAAGAAAAACTGTGTTTTCACTAATGGGATGCGGTGTATTTATGATTGATGTATTCTTGCTCCTATTGTGTGCTCATTTTCAAGAAAAATTGTGTTTTTAACTAATGGGATGCGATGAATTTGTTATTAATGGATAAAACTGTGAATGATGTTGTTGTTGTAATTGATTGGATTTTTGGGAAAAGTCTTAATTACAGAGGAGACTCTACCCAAAATTTTATAACATGTTTTCCTATTTAATTATTTATTAAATTTTTAAATGGGCATAAGAGTGTGTTTTCTATATTTTAGTCATTCTCTTTAATTTAGAATTTTCCTAAAATACCAGTCTCGTGGTAATATGGATTGTGGATGGATGAGGTGATATTGATGTCATTGATAATGTTGAAATGAGATGTTATTGATGTGTTGGTGATGATTGAATGAGATAATGATGATGTATAAATGATATAATGATGATGTGGTTTATGATGTTTAAATGAGATGATGATGAATTGGTTGTTGATGTTGAAATGAGATGAGTTTAATATGTAAGATGGTGATATTGAAATGTGTGATATGGATACATATGAATACCATAGGGGGTGCCTGATTGGATAACCTTGCGAGGGTGGGTTTACAAATTTTAAGCATCCTAAGAGAGAATGGGATTGTTTAAAATTTTGGTCCCTAACTATCCATAGTCAGTGCATTGATGATGCCTATTGTTGGATATAGGGGGAGCTGCAAGAAGATCAAAACAAGGCTGAAGTAATTGGCTTGATGTTTTAGCTTTTTACATGCCCAATCAATTTGAAGACATTTGTAATTTGTCTAAGTGGTTCAAGTACATTACCTTGTGATCCTTGCATTGCATTTGCATACTCACATACATGCATTCATATATGGAATATAGGATTAACTGTTTGCATTTGCAAATAAAATTTCATGGCTTATGTTTTTGGAAAAATCAGATTGTGCACTACTTTAATCGATTATAAGCACTATGTAATCGATTACATGCGTGTGTTTATTTCTAGAAAAGCCATGAAGAATACTTTAATCGATTACAAGCAAGGCGTAATTGATTACCAAGTACTTTTTACAAATTATGCATGACTGCTTTAATCCATTATCACTATTCTGTAATCGATTATAAAGCCTTATTTCATATCCAAGCTTGACTGCTTTAATCGATTACCGTTCTTATGTAATTGATTACCAAAGCTTATTTTCACATACTTGATGACTGCTTTAATCGATTACATCACGTATTAATCGATTATTTTGTTCGTGAAAATTTTCAAGAAAGCTCAAGAACACATTAATCGATTATCTGGTGTATTAATTGATTACTTATGTTAAAATAATCGATTACACTAACATTTTAATCAATTACATTCTGTTAAATCAGTTTTCTATTTAAAGCTTTATGGGTCTGCACTTTACGAATACGAAATACTCTTAAGTTTGTGAGTGACCCAAAGTTTTCAAAGGTTTCAAAAGTTCAAGATACTGATTTACTAAGTGAAACACATCTTGTGTGAGATCAAAAAGATTATTGATTTTTTAGATATGATGTGTTAAAGAAAATAAGTTTTTTAAGAGAGTTGATTCTGAGTATTGGCATTCATACAACTTGGATTGATTGGTAACTTCGTTAATTCATCCATTCATCCATTAAGGATCATAGGTTGTGTCTCTCTTGAATCTTTCTTTTAGAATTTCTAAGTTTCAAATTCTATTGTGAATATCAAATAGATTCTTTCAAGCTTTCTAGAGTAGTGTTCTCTAGGGATAAAGATCTGAGTAGGGTTCTCAGAATCTTTGTGATTTGTTTTCTAATAGTGTTTTAGAATTCAGATTCTTTATCTAGGGTTGATAAAGATAATCACTTGTAATTGCTTGTAAAAGAATACTTTTGATTTAGTAAAAACTCTGACCTAGTGTTGGTTAGAAGACATTGGATGTAGCCTCCATGTTAGTGAGGTGAACCAGTATAAATTGTTGTCTTGTGTTCTAAATTTGAATATCTTGCATTACTTGTATTTGGGTGATCAGATTATAATCAACAAGAAGTGATTCTGACATTAAATACATTACTAGGTGTATCTTGATTGAAAGAAAATTTCTGATTTTGATTAAGGGTGTTTGAGTGATACGATCCACAAATTGTTTTAGAGAAAAAATTTAAATATCTGTTTTAACCAATTCAGCCCTCTCTTGGTTATTTGAAGTGTGTTCATTGTGTTTTTACCTATGGTTGTATATTGTGTATGTCCACGTGGGGTACATTGACCGGTTGGATAACCTTACGAGGGTGGGTTTACGAATTTTAAGCATCCTAAGAGAGAATGAGATTTTTTAAAATTCCGGTCCCTATCTATCCATGGTTAGTGTATCGGTGATGTTGTGTATGTACATGGGGGGTGCATAACTGGATAACCTTGCGAAGAAGGGTTTACGAATTTTAAGCATCCCAAGAGAGAAAGGGATTGTTAAAATTATAGTCCTTATCTATCCATGGTCATTGCATTGATGGTGACCATGTTCATACTTCATATTTCATGGATGGAAATAGAATGGTGGCAGTAAGTACAGCGGTTCTAGGGGGCATCACTCTATTTGGAACTCCCTTGTGACTCAAGGCTGATCACCATGGGGGGAGCGACCAGTGCACGACAGGGTGACCTCGACGAGCTACTGCATCATTTTCCTAAGAGAGGCTATTTCCATGAGGATGGTACCACATTGCATGCTGAGTGATGATTCAGATGCATACATCATTCTGAACATGATTGTTTGAGTTGTGAAATGCATTGGATGATTGTTTTTGTTGAATGTGTAATGGAATAATGGATTTGACAAGTGTGTATTGGACTTTTGGACTTTTGGTAATGATAGTGGTTGTTAATGTTGTTTTCTTTCCAATTGTTATTATCTGATAACAGTAGGTGATCTTGGAGGGAGATCTTCTTTTTGTTGAAGCCGCCAAGCCGACGTGATGACGTTGAAATTTCTTTTGGAAAAAGTTGTATTTTGTTAATCAACTCTTTCATAGTTAGTCCCTTGATTCTTTTTGTAAACATGTATATTTTGAGGTGTAAATATATGTAAAACTAAATTAAGTTATAAACATATGCATAATGAGTACTGATTTAGTATATTTATACATATGTATTCAATTATTGAAATTGTATCGTGTGTACAATGATTGTATTATTGCGAAAAACTTACTACCATTTTCATAATCAAATTAAAGGGATTTTTCATTAAAATCTGAATTTGCACGATTAAGAGTTAGTGATATCGTAGCGACGAGGCGGGTCATTACACATCACATCCCATTAGTTTAAAACATAGTTTTTCTTGAAAACCATAACACAACAGGGACAAGCATACATCTCCATAATTGAGTTCCTTGACCCCCAACTATGGTATCAAAAACTATAACCAAACAATAAACTCCACTTACTTATTTATCTCCCTCTATTAGCTCCTAGTAGCGTCATTTTGAGCTCTTTCAAGTTCACATGCTTTGGCCCAAACGCAGAGCTCTATATACCAAATAGAAGATAATTTAGTACAAATTTCAAAAACAAAGTTAATATTAACATTCGGGGTCAAATACCCACTGAAATTTAAAAATAGGCTAAAATGGTATTTTAGAAGTCCACATCAAGAGGACATCATTTTGAAATTCCGATCACACCAATGTGACTGAGGCTCAACGAAGGTTACAAAAAGACATCAATTTTATAAAAAAGAAACTTTTACAACGTCTCATTTCGAAAGGGTTTTCAAAGAAAGTGTAAAAACACTCAAAAACGGTATCAAAATCACAAGAGATATCAAAAGAGGCTTCAAACTAGCTAGGAGAAGACACAAAAAACATAGTTACCTCTAAGAAATTGTGAAGGAAGGATTGAAGGCTCCTTTCTTTACTGAATCCTCGAGTTAAGTTTTGAAGATTCTGCTCCGATTAAAGTGTTCCTCTCTGTACGGTGGTTCAACGGCAAGAAGCGGTGACTTGTGGCAATCACCGGTGGCCATGGCTGGTGAAGGAGGAGGGTGGGGGACGTAGGTGCTGTTTGGGGAAGAAGGAGGCTCAAATTTTGTCATTTTCATGCAGCTGTACCTTTTTAAAATCGACTTTACTCGCCCAGGCGAATTTTGGCTCTCTTGGGCAAGCTAACCTAATTTTGAAATTCCACCGCTGCTATGAAAATTTAATATCTCACACATCAACGGTTAGGAAGCCACCTTTAAAATTTAAAGGCGATCTAACGGTTAACCTATCCATAATTGTGATTTTATGAAAATAGATTTTGGGTCAAACTCGAAATCACTCAATTTCAACGTAGCTCAAACAAACTTCATATAACTTAACATCCACATCAAGCAATTGAACAAGGATAATTCACACAACATTTCAATTAATCTAAACTTATCAAATAATTAAATAACACAACACATACATCAAACATCTAGTTTCAGTTATTGAAATTTTAGGGTGTTACAATTTCCACCCAGAAGGAAGGTCGACATCCATAATACGATTGACAAAAGGGTGTTGTCGTGTTGTTCGCCCTTCTGGACGGTATACCTGTGAGGAGCTGGGACCGCCTAGAGGGTTGACATTTTGTCGAGGGTTGGATTCACCTTAAGTAGGTTCCTCCTGAGTGCTAGGCAAGTGTTCGTCACCTTGGGGCATCTCATCCGAGCCTCCAGCTAATCATGGTCATCCTTCAGCTATCTGAGTTTTTCTTTATGTCTTTTCTCCATCTCTGCGATGTGATTTTGGAGTTGTTAGATGGTGTCAGCATTTGTCATGATCGTCTGAGGAGGGTTGGATGTCTCCATGTGCTTATTGACCATTGACGTGGGTGGACACAGAATGTGGTATAGAGAATGCGACTATCTAGAGATTGCGAGGCCGCAGGGTAAGTTTTATCGTAGCCCCACGGTGGGCGCCAAATGTTCTTACCAAAATCTGGAAATGCCACGTATGGAGCTGGAAGTAGTCCAGGTAAGCTCCAGATTTTGTACATCGGACGGTGAGTCAGCCTTGTTAAGGAAAAGAACCTGCAAAACAAAGAAAATGACTCTGATGCTCAAGTAAGTACATCAATTATGGAAGTATAACTGAGTATAAATGTCCGAGGTGGTCTTGGTCTAAGAGAGAGTAGAAGGTTTCTGAGTGTGTCTTGTATTGAATGAATGAGTTGTGAGTATGAGATGAATATGTAATATCAAAGGTTTATAGAGAACCTATATTTATAGTATGGAGTATGGGCCTTAGACCTTTGTTTGATAATTAATTTATTGATAATGTAAACAAATAATAGCATGCAGTTATGTAATTCAAATAGAAGATAATGTGTACCTTGTAGATAGATTGTTACTTGTAGATAAGTAACAACTTGTAGATAATCTCTTCTAGATAATCCCTTGTAGATAATTGGAGATATGCTAGGAGATAAAGTAGTTACACTTATTTCAATAAATAAGTGCAATAGATATTCTGAGATTTGTTAGGAGATAAAGTGGTTACACTTATTTGAATAAATAAGCATAACAGATAAGTTGTTGGCCAGGGAGACCCGACTGCTGAGGATTGACGTCTGCGCTATTATAGCAGGGCTAACACGTAGGATGGACATGTGCACTGCTACTGTAACAGGGTTGTCATGGAGGGTGGACACGTGTGCAGTTCCTATAGTAGGACTGAAATGGAGGGTGGACACATGTACAGTTCTTGTACCATGGCTGACATGGAGGGCAGACACATGTACAATGACCCCACAGTAATGGCCACGTGTAATTTTACCATTTTGTAAAGTACAATATGTTTTTAACATATTGTTTGACATGGAGGGCAGACACATGTACAGTGACCCCACAGTAATGGCCACGTGTAATTTTACCATTTTGTAAAGTACAATATGTTTTTAACATATGGTGGCTTACAAGTGACTAGATGTTTCTCAAGTCTTCATGATTGTATCTTATCATTTTAATTTATGAAGCTTAAGATATTTTTCTATTTATCATGTTTTCATTTTCTTAAAGAGAAGAAAATTATGTGGTTTTCCTTATATCCACATGTCACCTTTTATGAAGAAGAAGAATTTAATTTAAAGATAGCTTCACACATGGCATTCATTAAGAGGAAGTAAAGTTCAATTTGAACTCTTCTACCTAAAAGATAATATTGAATAATAGACTCTAGAGATTTCTCTACAAAATATCTAATCAAAATATCCAAGGGCATTTTGGTAATTTTCCACTTACTCCAGGGGCATTTTTGTTATTTCCACTTCAAAATATCTAACTAAAATATCTAAGGGTATTTTGGTAATTTTTACCTTAAGGGTATTTTGGTAATTTCCTCTTCAAGGAAAGGGTAATATGGTCAATTGTTTTCAAACATTTTTGTAATTTCTCTTTGTATCTATAATCGACATAACCAAATTTTTGGGATGTTACATGTGGGTCCATGCCTAGTTCTATATAATATCATCACAAGCTGATCTATCACAAAACAATTTATCAACTTTGGTATGCATTGGCAATTTCATAGATGGTGTTGTTTTTCAATTAAAATTTAAGTTTCACACAGAATCAACTCAACAATGAGTGAGATATATATATTGGTTCTCTTTGCCATCTCTCGCACACACAAAATTGTAATATACGTTGCAAAAATAATATATATATATATATATATATATATATATATATATATATATATATATATATTATTTTTATATAATTTTCTTTGAAAAATAATTATATTTTTTTACTAATACTTTGTCTCTAATCTCTTATAGTATCACTATTAGAGAGTGAAAAATACTAAACCTTTAATTAAAAATTTTATTAAGCAATTAGAATATTAACTTTAACAATCACTATGTTGGATGATTATCTTTGTAATTTTGTTTATTTATGACTTAAGTTTGGACAAATCAATGTTATGTTTTCTTTTTTTAATATTATGTGTATGTTTTTAATGTTATGTTTGAATTATTTAAGAATAAAATTTTACTATAATTATAGTAACTGTTTTAATTATTATTTTTTTATTCATTATTATTAACATTATACATAAGTAAAATGTGGGTCACGAATGTGGATATGATTATATAGTTATCCAGTGGGTATGAAGACTAAAATTGCTACCTACACGGTGTGGGCTTGGATATGAATATCATTTTTAAATGTAGGTATGAAAACAATTACTATAAGATCCTACCCATTGTTATGCCTAGACTTTCACCTCATTATTGTAATAATTTTTTACATAAATATCAGCAATGGTTCTCCAGGTAAAATGCTAACTTTGATTAGAAAATATCAAAAAAAATCTAAAGAATTCAATTTAACTTTTTGCAGCACAAAATAAGGTAGAATTAAAATGACAGAAAAAGTAATGATTATTTATAATCTTTGGTATGTAAAGTCATTCTAAGTAATTTAACAAGCACCCCATTGATTAAATCAGTCACCAAATAACCATCGATATGTATACGTATCCAATTTATAGTAAAAGAATAGAAACTTAAATGTGATTTTGTTACCTTAAATTTGATTCTATATTTTTTTACTCTCCAAATAATTTTTTTTTAAGTCCACATAATTTCGGTAATTAATAGTATAATAATATATTACGAGAGAGTTAAGAAATTCAGTAACTAAAATAAAAAGAAAAATGTATAAAATTAAATGAGAAAGGTAAAAAAAATTTGACTAAGGAATTTTATCGAGCAATTAGTGTGTATAGAAAATTATAATAATTTTAATGAGAGAAATCATCAGAATTTAATTTCATTGGCTATTCAATTACTGTAACAAAAAATGCATTTATATTCAATTAAGCTTATATTATCATCAACCCACAATTTTATCTTAAATTTAATTCCTTAAGTGAAAATACCTAAATCTCTTCATTATGTTATCAATCCCTTGAATTAGCATAGCCAAATAATTCACATTAAGGAAAACGGTTTATTGGCAGGCATAAAACTTATTGGGTGTTTTTTCAGTTCACAATTCACAAAAGCATTTTCCAATTACAATTGAATAAATAGAATTGTGCAAAAGGGTGATCAAGAGGAAAGAAAACATTAGGCGCAAAAGAGAACAATAATGTTGCTTTATTAGAGATAGAAATAAGTGTAACAACTACATCAAAGTAGGATCAATTACATTAAACCCCAATGAAAAAGAAGTTAGTTACTCATAGCCATGGGAGAAAAAACACTTGATAGAGAAATAATGGAAGATGAATTCTTAAGCATCTAAAGTCATTTGGCAATGTCTCAGATCTCTCTTGTCTCTCAAATGCTCCAACTTCCCCACCCTAGACTTGGACAAAAAATACTTATTTAAAGCAATGGGCTAAATAGACTGCAAACCCAAAACAAAACAGAATGAAAAGTAAGGGAAAAATATGTTTGGCACTTTAGATTTAACACGCATTGAAAAGGTGTTGGCCAGTGGGATTTAACAGGTGCACACATTTTTTCACAAACTCTTGCACAGGTGTGCAAAGTTCTAAAACTTCCAAAAATACTTTTCTTATCTCCAAAAAACCTCTAAAGCTTTATACTTTGACCCAATGGATCCTTTATGCATAAAAAAAATATGTTTAGGACATTTCCATTTTTTGGTTTGTGATTTCACAAAGTTCCTACAAAACACGAGATAGCAAACCAGAGATCAAGCACAAAAGATATAAATGAGAAATACGTAGTTAAGTCAAGCTTTTTATTCAAATTTAACTCAAATGAACATAAATAAAGTTCAAAAGTATAAGAGATATCATATAATTTATTATACATGGAGAGGACAATTATCACTCCTTTAGCAATAAACACCCATCCACCAGTTGTAACCCCACGACGTGCCACCCATGACCAAGATCCAACTAGACCCCCTTCCTCTTAATCCCCTCGTGCCAACAACATCTCCCCCATCAGATGCACCACACCATGGCACAATGGTGTATGCCAAAAGCTTTGATTTGTGCTCAAAGTACTAGATGGAGAATGACTCATACAAGATCGAGAAAGGCCCAGAGGAAATGCATAATGAGGAGGAGGAAGGGACAAGTGTGAAGAACAAGGTGGCTATATATGATGATGCCAATGAGTTGTTGCTAGCAAAGAGAATCAAGCGATAAATAAATATTAGTTCTTATTAGGTAGTTAAAGTCACCCTTTGTTTTTGTTAATTGTTTAAGAATCTAACCATAGTGCAAAGCAGAGGAATCAAATTGGATTTTATTGAACGACTCATTGTGGAAGGAGATGTGAGGAATGAATATAAGTTATGATTAAGTAAAGTATCAAGGCCAGCTTATACTTTGTAGTGATCTTCTTTGAGAGGGATGAACAATGTCAAAGCTTAATATTATAGTTTTGGATCACAATTGTGCTAATTACAAGCTAAATGAAGTTGTTGGCCTTAAAGGCATGATTACTTAGTTACATTAGAACTAAACTAAATACTAACTAAGTTTCATCCTGACTAAATTTTTTTCAATAAAAATACCTCCTTGGAAAATTCTCTCATTTTCCCTCTTCACTCAAACAAAGCTCTGACATCCTTCACTAAACCATGTCAACCACACTTTTTGTTCTAGCTTTCTTCACTTAGTTCTTCTAGATCTAACTCCTAAGTAAGTTGTTCTTGGAGAAAGGTTGTAGCTTGAAGACCTTGGAGGTATGTTTCATCCGTGATCTTTAAAAAGCAAGGAGATCTATTGATTCAAGCTTAAGTTAAGAAGAAAGTGCCAAGGAAGTTGAAGGTAGGTTTAGGTTTATTTATCACCTGATTATTGAGATTATTTGAAAGGCTTTGAGCTAAATTTTAAATTGCTTTTAAAATTCTATATCTTCGTCTCTACTAAACCAAACGAGGTGTTTGACCATTCATTTTAAAGCTTAGGATGTCCTATATGTTGTCCTAAAATATGGGACCAAATTGAGCAGTGAATCATGCCCAGAATTTATTTGAAACCAAGCTGTCTGAAACTATCCACACCCAAATAGCTACTGCCACCTCTTTTAAAAAATTATATCTCTCCCATTTCTTAGTCAAATTAGGCTTATAATATATGGAATTAAAGATCTAGATGTGAAATATAACATATCAAAAATTTATCCAAATTTGGATTGTTCACTGTTTGCGGTCGCCAAAACAATAAGAGATGTTAGTGTCTTATTTTTAGCCTGCTGGCAGATTTGGATTTTGTTTTTAAAATACTATATCTAGTTTTTTTAGAACTCAAATTGAGGCATGTGATACCTTGTTAGAATTATTAGGAAGTCTAGTTTAACATACTAAAATATGGGAGTTTAATGAATTGTAGATTAGTACAGATTATAGGAAAAATCAAATCATATGTGGTGAGAAATCTTGTTGTTATGATGTTCTTGGGTTATTGTGATTAATTACATTTGTATGAACTTGAATGAGCAAATAATCCGAGTATTCTAGATTCAGCATGTGATAAATGAGTAGTGGACTTGTTGATCTTGTTTATGTTATGATGATGGAGTACTTATGGACTAATGATAGTGTGTAATTGGTTGTGAACACTAACTAGAGTGCACATGTGTTTCAGCCAATGGTGACATATGTTGAACAAAGTTACAATTTAATTTGTTGTATGGTATAACCAAACCACAATAGTTTCATGATGTTTTTGATTCAATGATATGAGAATTGTTCCATGGTTTTGTTTGTGGTTGAAAAGCAAGATCTATGTAAAGGTCTTAGAGATAAATATTTAAGGCAAGGTCCATATAGAGATCTTGAAATTGAATACTATTGCTCAATGTCCATAGAGTGACATGAGGTTTTAG
>CM023952.1:18339250-18351143 GCA_013407115.1 Glycine latifolia | reverse complement strand
TCCATATCCATAGAGTGATATTGGAAAGGTCCTTGATCCATAGAGAGATCTTGGATGCTCATGTCCATAGAGTGACATGAGGTTTTGCTCCATATCCATAGAGTGATATTGGAAAGGTCCTTGATCCATAGAGAGATCTTGGATGCCCATGTCCATAGAGTGACTTGAGGTTTTGGTACCTGTTAACGGTATGGCAAGCATATCAATTGTCCAAGTAATAAAGAAACGATAAGACCGAATGTCGATTGCAAAAGGACTTTGCTTGTACTCAAAATTAATGTACGTTTGTTTTTAAAAAATTAATAACAATAATGCACAAATAACATTGAGTAGATAGTTAGAATCTTTTCATCAAATCGTTCATTTTTTGAACTCCCAACAATGGGGGTTTTAGCCTTTCATTTCCATGAGAAGCTTACAACAATGAAGATTAGGGCAATGGAAGGAAATGGATGGAAGGCAATGAGGTGAAAAGGGTAGCTCTAATGGTGTGGAAGGATGTCTCCTTTGTGACCTAGCAGAGCTCCTTACTTCTGTTTTTGCCCAAGTGTAAGTGTTTTTGCCTTTTTCCGTCTCTTTTTGCCTTAAAACGTTGAGTAGCATCATGGTTTGCGTTGAGCACGAAAAGGTCGCACTGAGCTGGCCTTCGTGCTGGGCGAGTCTGTCCCGTTGAGCGAGTAACTCCTGTCGGACTGAACGAGCAGTTCCAAACCTTGAATTCCACCTTCCACACCCTTGCAGTGAATTTCTACAAAAAATACAACCAACACCTCAAAAATCAATTAAATTTAGCATCCACTGGATAAAAGCTCAGAAGAAGCTAATTCCTATATTTTAGTCACAAAAAGAAGTATTAAAAGAAGAAAAGATGAGATAATTGCTAAGTAATTTACATGTAACTTTACGTATGCTTAGCAATTATCAGTGCCAGATCCATAAAAGTAATTTGGGATGTGTCCAGATCCATGTAGAGACTTTGGAATTGTTTATTGGTACCAAATCCATAGAGTGATTTAGAATGTGTCCGGATCCACAGAGAGACTCTGGAACTGTTTGTTCGAAATGAAAGTAATGTTAGTTACTTAAATTAATGATATTTTGTGTAGAAGGTTTGATGTGTAAATAAATAGTTTTATTACTGTATGAATATACGAAAGAAGTTCAAGTTGTTTTTATATGGATAAAATGAATCTACTTCAGAATATATGTTTTAAAAATATAAAATGAACTAGATATGCAGATGAGTCTATCGGAACATATTTTCAAAATAAACCGAAGTAGCTAGAATGATGACGATGACATGATTTTGAATTGGTTTTGTAAAACTGTTTACACCTACTGGGAATTCTTTGGAATTCTCATTGTTTGTGTGTTCCTGTGTCATTCCAGATAGGTAAAATCGGGAGGAGCACTTTAAGGAATGAGAAGAGCTGGAAGACTATCACATGGAGAAGGAGTTTTGTTTTAGTAATGAAGTTCAAAGACAATATTTATTTGTAACACATTCATGTAAACTGTTATCTTTCATTGTAATGGCGAGATCTGTTATATTTAAATTATTATTATTTCATAATTGTAGACGATTAACTTGAAAAGTTAATTAAGAGATCAAGAAGTTTCACAGGCTCAACATAATTTATTATACCAACTTAATGTTGTCAGCTACAATTATTGAAATAAGTTTTAAAGAAATTGAATTTATTTTAAAAGCCCATGCTAAAGACAGTTAACCTCTTTTGATTGTGTATTATGGCCTAGGCATAATATAGTAATTAGATGGGTGTTACAGGTATCATGTTCTTTAACATAGATGCAAAAATTGTTTAACTGAACATGCGCTCAATAGGACACAAAATTAGTTAGACTCAGTCCAATGTTTTCTAAAACAAACATAACATCCAAAGCTTTATGAAAACTAGCATTCAATGTGTTAGACCTTATATCATTCAAAAAGGATTAAGAAAACTTAGGCTTTGATTTATACTTATAACAAGTTTTCCTTTGTCTAACAAAAATACGTACACATGTGCTCTTATAGAGAATGATTGCGTTGAAAGTTATATTCATCGTATGTTTCCTCACCTTTCTAGAATTTTCTCATCATTTGAATTTCAAGTATTTTAAGGCAAGAAAAAACACAATAACAATATGTTTTGTGCAAATTGCTTTGTACAATAATGCTTAGAAGAAATGACATATATAGCACCTTTAGTCTTTTTCTCTCCACCACTACATGTTGACGCGTAACAAGCTGAAAATTACTATGCCTAAATGGAAAAAAATTCAAGGTAATTCCTACAATTATATCCATTGAAGCTTATATATAGAAGATTGTGAAAACACAATGAACACACTACAAATAAACCAAGAGGCGGGGGTGAATTGGTTTATTACATATATTTAAAAAATTTCTAAAACAATTTGCGAAATTTGAAAACTGGATCGTATCACTTAATCACCTTTTGAAAAACCGGAACTTTTCTTTCAATCAAGATCAACCTTGATATGCATGTGTAATGACAGAAATATTTTCTTGCTAATAATATTTTGATTACCCAAATCCAAGCAATGAAACAAATACAAACTTAGAACAAAAGACTCAGCAATTTATACTAGTTCACCTCACTAACATGGAGCCTACATCCAGTGTCTTCCAACCAACACTAGATTAGAGTTTTCACTATATCAAAATATCTTTTACAAGCAATTTACAAGTGATTATCTTTATCAACCCTAGATAAAGAATCTGAATTCTACAACACTATTAGAAAACAAATCACAAAAATCCTGAGAACCCTACTCAGATCTTCAACTCTAGAGAACCCTACTCTAGAAAGCTTTAAAAGAAACAAATTGATATATCAACTGAATTTTACCACATAGAAAATTCTAAAGAAAGATTCAAGAGACACAACCTGTGATCCTTCAATGTATGAATGAATGAATGAATTTACCAATCAGTCTAGTTGAATGAAATTCAATGCTTAGAATCAAACTCTTGAAAAACTTCTTTTCTTTAACACATCTCTTCAAAAAACACAGAAATCTTGATCTCACAAGATGTGTTTCAAACTCGGAACAAATCAGAATCTTGAACACTTAGAAAGCTTAGTATCTTTTGGGTAAGTCACACATCTCTTCAGAACAAAACTGATTTAACTAAAAGTAATTGATTAAAATGATGTTGTAATCGATTATTTTACCATATGTAATCGATTAAAATACTAGATAATCGATTAATATGTTCTTGAGCTTTCTGGAAAAGTTTTCATGAACAGGATAATCAATTAATGTGTAATGTAATTGATTAAAGCAGTCTTCATGTATGTGAAATAAGATGTAATAATCGATTACATAAGACTGGTAATCGATTAAACCAGTTAAGCTCAAAATATGAAATATGCCTGTTTAATCGATTATTGATTGTGGTAATCGATTAAACTAGTAATGCATCAAGACTGAAAACTAAGATAATCGATTACATAACATGGTAATCGATTAAAGCAGTGATGCATGATTTTCATATTACACTATGTAATCGATTACAAGAAGGTTGTAATTGATTAATATGTTCTTCATGGCTTTTCCAGATTAAGAACAAAGGGATTTAATCGATTAAGACACTGTGTAATCGATTAAAGCAATAAGTTTTCATTTTTCCTAAAACTTAACCATGAGAACTTGTATTCTTTTAAAATCATTTAAACAACTTTAGTACTTTGATAAAAAAACATGTATGTATGAGAATGAGAATGCAAATGCAATGCAAGGATCACAAGGCAATTAATCTTAAACCACTTAGACAAATTACAAATGCCTTCAAATTTATTGGGCATGTAAAAAGCTAAAACATTGAGCCATTCTCCATCCTTGCTTTAATCTTCTTGCAGCTCCCCTTAAATCCAACAGATTGAATCTTGAAGAGAAAAAAGAATGATTATGTAAAAACAAAGTGTTGAAAACTTTCTAATACAAACAAGCTCTCTTCTTTGGACAATCAACTTTGATACCAAAAGCTCAATCCTTAGCCTGACAAAGTTGTTTTAGTATTGCGCTTTATTTGCTTGTTCTCTCTATGAGAGTTGATTTCTATTCAAATCTTTCAAACCATATTGTTTTAGAAAGTCAAGAGTAACTCAGTAAACAAAGAATACTAGGGTGTTAGCAATCTTAGGGTAAGACTATGGGTGTACCAGAAGTGATCTAGAAATACACGCTGTAGCTAAAAGTGATAGTGACAAAATACTTGTTTTAATCATTCATTGATTAATGTAATCCTGCTAAGGTTGAAGGAAAATTGGATGTAACTCCAAGTTGAGTGAACCAACATAAAAACAAGTGATACCCTGGTTCTAATGTCCATTTTTATTATTCCTCACGTTACACATTTAGACGATCTTTTTTCAAACTTTGTTTCTAGATGTTGTTTTGTGAACTCGATTTTGATCTTATATTTGTGAAAAAGTTTTCAAAAAAGGCTTTTAAGTTTATTATTAACACACTATTCAACCTCCCATGTGTGTGTGTCATAATTTTATTTTAAAATAGTGACTAGAAATTAGGTTGCTAATATTTAATTATTAATTTGGTGACCGAAAGTAGCTACTAAAATAGGACTTTAGTATTTTAATATTATTTGGCATTCTACATTTTAGTGATCGAATTATACGCTAATTTGCATTTACCATTATATATAATTATTTTAATTATTTTAATTCAATGACTGAATTTGAGACTGCAATTTTTGGTCATTATTTTTGTCCCCCCAATATTACAAGCAACTAACACCTTAATGATGGATCCATTTTTGGTCAGCGGCCAATAAAAGTCGTTGGATAGCGACAAATTTAAATTTTGTAGCTGAATGGCTTAGCCACTTGGGTTTTTGCAACTAACTTGTATCGGTGCCTATTTTGATTGCTAAAAAAATAATGACTGAATTCCTGCTTTTAGCAACCGAAGTATCAGTGGCTAAAACATGACTTTTTGTAGTGTTTTTTTTCTTTCTTTCTTAGTCTTAATTGTAACGACCTAAATATTTACTTATTTTTATTTTTACTTAAGGGTAAATTTCTAAGAACGTATAATAGTAAAATTTTTAAAATGTAAAATTTGCAAAAGATTTGTTACTCATATACATAGCCAATGTCTCTGATACAAAAGTTTATAAAATACAAGTACACTACTTTTCTCAAAAATCTAGCTTAGTTCATAACTTCTTTTATATATCTTCACTACTCCAAGGCCTCATGGAACCTGTCCATCATTGCCATCTAAAAGAAAAAAACATGAAACAGATCGGGTGAGAAATAAATTTCTCAGTAGGTAAAGCTAAATCCCGACCCTATTATTAGGTTAGTAAAATAAAAAAAATCAAACACATCCACAAGCAATATGCAACTATATGAATGCATGAGATGAACTATCCCAGGGCAAATGGCCTCCACATATCGTACTGTATGTGGCCACACTGAGTGTGGACGCTGCTATAGTCTTACGCAAACATGCATGAATTTTGCCATATATCCTTGCACCTGGGTACTACATATCGTACTGTATGTAGCATCAGATTCTGTTTCCCCAAAGCCTCGTACTGGACTTGGAACATGGAAATATGAATCCACCTATCTTAATCACATTAACATATCAACATCCATAAAATCAAATTCATAAGCAAAATATATATCATATCATCATTTATATCATAAGTATGGTTACACCACCATATCTTATCCATTAAGCTTATGAGTATGGTTACACCACCATACCTTAATCAAGTAAGATTATTACTAACTTATGCATAACCAGAGAATAACCTTAACTACAAAAAAATTATGTTATTAATCTAACTAATAATCCTCAATATAAATAATATCTAATTCCTTTAAACATTTATAAACAAAGATTCTCACTTAGTATACATCTTAATTCTCCTTTCACCTACCACCTCACTAATTAATCCTCAAAATCAAATCATCAAGTAGTTAAATCATTCAACTCTACACCATTCATCCTCTACTTCAAAAATTAAATCAAAATAGTTTCGTAAAAATATCAACAGACAGCCTAAAGTATCATAAAAATCTCCTTTAAAAGATCATCAAATGGCTTCCATACATTACTAATATTGATGGATATAAATCATAGCCTATCTTATATCTTAAATCAACATATTCTCATCAAATAATAACCTTTAAACATCACGAAATTCAAGCCTAAATATCAACCATAAATCAGCCTATTAAAGCATGTAAATTAATCTAAACCATTGATTAACTAGAGATTTAAGCTTAACCTACCTCAAGTGAGTTTGAGTCTTGAGAATAGAATGGATAAATGGCTTCCTTCCTTCCTTCCTTGGAAAATCCTCTTAGAGATGAAGCCTTGATATCCTTCTTCTAAGCTTGTCAAAACTCTTCCTAAGGTTGCTAGGTTTCTCACGAAATTTTGTCAAGAAGGTGGAGTTTTCTTTTCTTACTTGATTCTAACTCTAAAGGAGAAAGATGAAATGAAGGTAGTATGAAGAGAGAATGTTCACATGAAGGTGTAGAGAGGAAAGCTTGGAGAATGTCTTGCACTTAGGTCCTCCTTCCCCCTTATATAGTGGTTTAGGATTCACTTTATGGAAAAATATCTCCTACACCATAATGACTTACCTTTCCACTTGTCCACCACTTTACAAGTGTCCCTACACTTGTCCAAATCATAAAGGCTCTTAATTCTCCACCATCCAAGTGTCCAAGCTCCTGAAGTTTCTCCATCTCTCTTGCATTTTCGTGGAGTAGCTTGCCAAGGAAGATTTTTATGCTTTTTCTTTCATTCTTGAGTTTATCCCAAACCTGTTTTAGTAAAATTATAATCCTGGATTCGTTAACCGTTGGATCTCTTTAAAATTTTAAAGGTACACTACTATCCCACATATGTAACTTTTGACCGTTGGGATTGTTGAAATAACATCTAGATATGTCCACGTGTTCTACCAATGGAGATAAGAGAAGATTTTTCTTCTCATCTTGTATACATATTCCAAGTGTCCACCACTTGTCTTCTTCATGAAGCTTGCCTTTACAAGTGGCTTATTTATGAATCTTCTCCCCTTTTCTACATCATTCCACACGTGAACTTCAAGCTTAAGGGGTAGGATGACAAGTTTTCCTTCCTTTTATGCCATTACATGTCATTTTTGATGCTAAAGTAAAATCTAATTCTACTTATGGTTTTTCACATGGTAATTCCTTGTAAGAAGTTAAATTTAATTTGAATTCTTTCACCTAAAGATAATATGAAATAATAGAACTCTAGAGATCTTCAAAAATTATCTTTAGTTTCATTACAAATAACTCATAACCAATCTCTATAGAGTACTATACAGACCTCAAGCACAAGATTGTTCTTATCTTAATTCCAATTGGTCTATTTTCCCTCTTACCATTAAAATTACTAAACCATTTTATTAGATAAATCTAAACATCCTTCGATTGAGAGAAAATTCCACAGATTCTATTTCTCATTTTTCCATATTTTTCTAATGCCCAAATCCTTCTTAATATAATTTCAAAGTTGTCACCTTATAAAATTCATAGAAATTCTATTCTAAGGTTTCTTGTCACAAAATCTCTTAATAATATGCTATCTAAGAGTGCTCTGTACTTCCATCAAGTTTCCACAAACTCTCAAAGGGTATCTAGTCATTTTTGGCCTAAAGGGCATTATGGTTATTCTTGGGACGTGATGGTAATTATCCAAAATGTTCAAGGGTATTTGTGTAATTCCAACCACAAAATATCTAGTCAAAATATCTAGGGGCATTTTCGTAATTTTAACCTCAAGGGCATTTCTGTCATTTCAAATTTAAGGGAAAAGTGATATGGTCATTTATCTAGTTATCATCACACTTCCACAATTAAATATGAATTCAAAATAAAATTTGAGGATGTTACATTAATCCTAGTGCCAAAGAAGTGGAGGGGATTTATACTTTGAGGAGAAGAGAAAATTGAAAGGCGGAGCGGATTGGGTTTGGGTGGGAGGATTTCTCAAGTGAATTTGTGGTTGGGGGATTTCGATCTTTCCACTTGTAAAGTTATTTTTTATATTCATTTTGGGGTTTCACAATATGGCATGAGTTATGAATTTGTTTGAATTTAGAAAATGAAGATGAAAGGTAGCATGATGAGGACAAATTTGGGTTTCAAGATGAGGAGTAATTTGTTGTGGTCGAAAATTGCAGCAAGTTGTGAATCTAAAACCATTAAAAATTAAACAGTTTGAAGGCCTCTAATAGCGTCTATGAAGGGTGACTAAAAACATGATTTATGGGGACTAAAAAAAATGTAATTTTCAATTTGGGCAACTAAAAAAATATCCAAAAGAAGGACAAGAACATATATAAGTTAAAAATAAAACATTGTATAAACTAGTATGAGATCAAACTTGCACACATTTATAAGATCATTCAGTCAACAAGGACTCGACTGCCAATAAAACTTGGTGAGCAACAGAAAATAGTATTACACCAATAAATGGGACAGAGGTGAGATACATACAACATCAAATGTACCCCGTCATAATAAATTAGTTGACATTATATAAGCATCATGGAGGACTAAGCTTTAAATTTTGGACTCCTCTGGGTGACTTTGTGGTTTGTAGATGGTCACTGCTTTGACATAGGTCTTTTGTTTGGGTGAATAGCTAGACCGACTTCTTGATGTTTTTTTGAATGACTGTACCCCATGACTATATGTATTTTGAAACTTGATGCACATATGCATGTATGACATATTTACGCCTATTATACAATCATGGTTTTTTTCTATAAGATCCTTTTGATGTTTTAAATGTTAGCAAAAAATAAATAAAAGATTTTGGTGAAAACAATTGTTTTAATTAACCAAAGTAATTAAATAAATATTTCTTTAATATTATGGGAGTTACATTACATCTAGTGGTTTAATAAGCTTCTCTTGAATAACTAGGTGCAAGTTTTGATCCTTGCTGACTACGTACAATTGTCATTGTTTTATTTTTTTTTTCCTTTTTATAACAATGTTTCATACTCTCAAACAAAAGTTTTGTGTGTGAGACAAGCAACAGCACGTGAGAGTGTGAAATAAACAAAGTTACGACCGAGAGAGTGAAATAATAAAATCATAAAAGTTCCAGGCACTGGTGAGAGAGTGAAGTAATAAAACCGCTGTGCTGCAAGACCCAAAACTCGGGATTTTGAAAATTTTTTGCCTAGCAGTTAGGTCCCAATGTCCACTAATTCTATGAATTGTTCGAGGCCAGTGACTCCCCACCTCCAAGATGATACGAGTGTTTCCACGCCGGTAACATGTTTGTAAATCATTGATCTTATGATTTACTGTTGTTGGAATTTGACAGCACAAAATCCTTGATATTTCTTCTTTTTACCTCCATTTGTCACTTGAAAGAGTTCGTGAGGATTAAAAATGCATAAGTGGTGGTACTAAGTTAAAACAAAAATCATGGTTACCCAACATAAAGTAAATAATATATATAGCATAAAATGGTTGGTTCAAATAGGCAAAGTGCTATTAAAAAATGTCTCCCTTCCACTATCAGAATTCTTAAGATTTGCTAGGAATTTTAGCTACTAATAAATTTAATAGCTATTTTAAAACTAATTAATTATGTATTAGTTAGTAATATTATTTTCCTAGTTAAAATTAAATATTATTTTATTTTAGTAAGTAACCTTCCAATTTTCTCATTCTCAGTCTCCACTTTCATTCTTATACTTGGTTAAAATCTCCTCTCTCTCTCTCTCTCTCTCGCAGTTCGTCGAAGATAGAAGAAAATGACAGAGGTTCCGTTGCCGGAGGAGTAGGTGAACGAAGGTGCCAAACTCCTTCGACCACCATGAGTCGACGTCGACACCACCAAGCCTTCTTCGTCCTCGTACCTGTCGCGAGTTGATCTCTTCTTCAAATCCCTCCCAGTTGGGTTTGATTACCACTGTAATGTATTTCCATTCCCTTTTCTATCCAATTTTCTCAATCTAGACTCGTTTGAATGTGTAGATTTTAAGAAACTCTACGAGGTTTGCCATGCCAGCAGCGATGGCAGGGTCCACGGTTACATCGATGATAAGGTTCGTTGCCAATCTCAGGGTTCGAGTTTCAAATAATCTAACAAAAACCCTAACATTATTCTACTCAGGGTTCGTTTCCATTTTCAAGTGTGATTTTTATTTCCATTTCTTTTTAGGGATTGAGGTTCTTTCGATTAAATATTTGGTGCATTTACATTTGTAAGCAATTTAAGGTTCTAACTTATTTGTATTTGTATAATCCTTCATGTTTGTTGGGCTTCATGGTATTAAACTATTAATCCTTGGTTGAGATTGAGAAGCAACTTGTGAGTAATTCTGCATACTGTAGTTTTGGTTGTCTATTGTCAATTGATGGAAGCCTTTGTTTGTCTAGTGTTGTTTTCTATCTTTAATAAGTTTTGTGCTTGTGTTTCATTTTTGTGGCTCTCTACAGTGGTGGTCGTTCTTGTATGGTTTTAGTATTCTTCAGTTTGCTTTGTTTGCTGGGTCTATGTTATCTTTGACTAGCAACAATGGAAGCAAGGTTTTGATTAATTTTCAAAATCTAATACGATGATTAATAGGTTATATTAAAGGTCTCATAAAAGAGGACATTATTATTCCTCAAGTGTTAAAATTAGAGTGACAGGCTCTGGTCTGAATATCATCTTCAGAAGCTATAAATGGGTGGAGTAGTAGTGGTAGTGTGATTTTCCTGCCTGTGATATCCTCACTATAAATTGGTGTAATGTGTTTTTTTATCCTTTTGTGATTGTCTTTTACTCTTTTTTATAACTTATATACTATGTAGATTTTTTTTATGAGAGGAAGAGACGGTGGAGAGCTACAATAGTCTGGTATTTGACATACTTATTATAGAAGGAATTAAAGGTGCAGAATGAAGCCAAACTTCTGCTGGTTTTATGGGAAATCCTATGATGAATATGGACTGTGTAAGTATGAAGTAACTTTTTGGTATATGTTAAATTTAAATGAGTTTGATAAAATTGTTATTCTAACTCCTGGATGTGTTGACTAATTTAGTTAAATTAATGGAATTTCCTTTTATTTACTTCGTAGGACCTAGAGGCAAGAAACCAACTAATCAATCCCAAGGTAAGAGGAGCATCAAGTTTGCCATGTTAGTTCTGACTTTCCTATGTATACAAAGGCTAATATGTTTTGTTTCTCTTGCCTTAAAACACAATGAAATTGGCAGATACATTTCATGAGGTGAGAAGGAGACATGACCAAAAGGAGGTAAGATTCTCCCCTCCTTCCTTACTTGGTCTACTTTTATATTTCAGTTGGTTTATTACTGCTTCTATGTGTGTGTGTGTTTGGATTTGAAATTTTGAATTTGTAATTGATTCCTAGATTGATATTTCCGATTGTTTGGGTTTTTCAGTTTTGAATCTTGTTGCTGTGTGCATAGATCTAATGGATAAACAATGAAATTTGAGTTTGATTGATTATAATGTTGTAGTTTATGTTTTGCCTGGGTAAATTCTCTTTCCCTATGGTAGTAGTTACATAACTTCCTAGCTCATCAAGAAGCTATTGACCAAGCCACACTGGCCATAAACCTCTCAGAGACATCAGTTAGTACTCTCAACTCTGCCAAAGGATGGTCCAAGCAAAACATGCGGTGTTTGATGAGTAAGACTACATCTTGGCTAAGTAAAAGTCTCTAGTAATTAGTCCACCCATGTTTACATTCTAGTTAGGAAAGTTGAAAAATATTTTTACTTCTAGAGTAATAAATTCTTCGTTTTAGTTGGTTTCCCCTCTCTTTACCCATTCCTTGTTCTATTTTTCAATTTTCTTGATCTGATA
>CM023952.1:18299884-18339240 GCA_013407115.1 Glycine latifolia | reverse complement strand
TTATTTATGTGTTGCTTTCCCCTCTCTTTATCTATCCCTTGTTCTATATGTCACTTTTTCTCAATTTGATCTTATTTATGTGTTGCTTTCCCCTCTCTTTATCTATCCCTTGTTCTATATGTCACTTTTTCTCAATTTGATCTTATTTATGTTCATTGCAACTAATGCTACCCTCCTTAACATGGAAAGGTGATTTCCAAAACCTATGCAATTCTTCTTATTTGTTCTCAGGTAACTATGCAGCAGCAACCAAGTCTATCTCCAAGTCTCAATTTATATCATGTCCTATTTGTTTCCTCTTAGGAAAAATGGGCATTGGATGCTGAAGAGCAGATTGGAAATGCTCATGTAACTAAAATAGGTCAGTTGGACCTTAATACGCTTGCTCACTTTCTTGGCTGCACTGTTTCTACTAGGCTTGCTCACATTTGGGCATTAATTGTTATATCTATGATAAATAATAAATACATTGGAACTTCTTTCATAGGTTTCAAATTTATATTGTGCCATTGGTGCACCTCATTTTTTTAAGTTGCACTGACATGTTTAAGATATTTTCTTAATTCCAACTGCATTGAACTGATGAACATGATTATAAAATCCAATGACTGATGGGCAAGTGCTATACCAACAACTTTCTGATCTGATAAGATACATCCTAATGCATGCCCTGCCTTTTTAGCTGATCTATATGCTAGAGAGCATGGCATAAGAGCTCTTGCATTTGATAAGTCATATTCTCTTGGTAATTCTAAATTAAAAATCTTTAATCATATGCTTGATAGTTCATTTGTTTTCCTAATAATTTCTCTGTTGTTTATATTCTCCTAGTTATTTTTAATATAATTTTGGTTTTCAGTTTTCACTTGTACTATGATGGCAGAGGATGCTACAACGTGGTATGTCCAGGTTTTGGTGGTGTTCAATGTAAATAAACTCTGCTGGGCATAAGGATTATGGTTTGAGTTTGGTGTGTTTTGACCTTGTGCATGTACGGTTGGGGATTCATGTATTTTGACCTTCTTATGTTGAACAATGACATGTATTTAACTCTTGTTTAGTAATATAATTCATTGGGTTCCACCTGGCCTCTTTTATTAATGAATTTCACTTGTTTAATAAATACTTTTTCTATGATTATTTTGTTTTGATTGTCAAATTGTGACAAATATTTGAATGAATGAAACTATTTACCTCATTGTGAGAGACTCTTTATTATGCGAAGGTAAAGAAGAAGGATATTGTATGCAATCTTACCTTTGTATATGGGAAGAAGTTATTTTTAGATTTATGATCAACAAATTATCATGACATAATTTTACTATTATGTCGAGATTAACCTCTTACAAATATTTGAATAAATGAGTAAAAATAATTATAAATTAAAAATTAAATTTGCTAAGAATTATATATATATATATATATATATATATTACTTTTAATTTAACTATGAATTAGCTGGGAATTAAATAGGAAATAATTTTAAAATTACTATAGATATAGGATAATTTTAGCCATACATTAGGTACAAAATTATTATGAAAATAACCTAGTTACATAGTTAAGAACAAAGAAAATTCAACAACATATCACTACAAATTAACTAAAGAATAACTACAAATTTCTTAAAATTAGCTACAAATTAATTAGGATTGTTTTTGGTATTTAATTAACCACTGTCTCATGCTACCACCAATATTATAGTAGTTTTGTAGCTAATTTGTAGTTAATTTTTTTAATAGAGATTAGCTACTAATTTTGTCATATAGTTAATTTAATTTTTTTTTATGAACTCCAAATACAATCCAACTAGTGAAATTTAAATTGGAAAGCGTTCGTGAGGATTAAAAATTCATAAGTGGTACGTACTAAGTTAAAACAAAAATCATGGTTACCCAAACCTAAAGTACATAATATATAGCATAAAATGGTTGGTTCAAATAGTCCTAGTGCTATTAAAAAATATATTTCCCTTTTGAACTCCAAATACAATCTAACTGCTTGTGAAATTTCAATTGAAAAACATAATTCACTTGTTTTATTGTAGGTTCTTAATGTTGGACATCTCACGTCAATTAATAAGGTTACAAGAATATATATAAGTGAAGACAAATTTTATCTTATAAATCAATTTTATAAGGTTGAATTAGATTTATAACTTACAATTTAAAAATGAAATTAAAATTTACCTAAAATTATTTTTGGACCTATTGTGGCACCCGCAATCTTTCAAATTTCATTTAAATATTCTTGTTTGCATAAAAGTATTTGAACTTGTATGTGTCTGAATAAATACAACAGAAAAAAATAAAGGAGCTGATAACAACATACCATCTATCCCGGATTGGAAGGCAAACCTTGTCATTTTCTCTTTTTTCCATCTTATCCTATCTTGCTTCTAACGTTGTGATTGAAATTTGATTACTTGAAAAGTAATTCCTAAGTTTAATATCTGATTCAGGTGTCACATCTCCTTCTGTGTAAAAAGGAGGAACCTTTGGGTTGGGCAACAATTTCTCACCATTAAGCATTAGAACCACTGATGACATGTCTGGCCTATCTTTTGGTCTTTGTTGCACGCATAACAGACCCACCTGTATGCATCGTATGACTTCAGAAGGTGTGAATCTTTCCCTTAACACTCCATCCAGTAGTTCCAATGCCCTCTCTTCAGTCCACAATCTCCATGCCTAAAATGGTGAGAATCAAATTGATGAGTTAGAAATTATTCAAGTAAGTGTTAAGAGAATGTAGTTATATAGATATGCTTACATGTCCAAGAAGATTGAGGGAGTGTTTTGGGTCTGAAAATTCTCTATTCCTCTTGCCACTTACAATCTCTAACACTATCACACCATAACTAAAGACATCTGATTTCATTGAGAAATGCCCACGAGTAACATACTCAGGAGGCATGTAACCACTGAAAGTATCAATTTTAAAGTATATCAAGTGACTATAATCCCATGAACCAAAATAAGGCGATACGACCATTTGGGATTTTTTGTTCGTTAATTATCATTTGGGGGTTCATTTTAAATTATTATTAAAAAAGGGGTAAGTCGTAAAATATTTTACGATTTCAATTATTTTTTTAAAAAAATTTACAACTTTAAAGTCTTAAGGAATAATTTTTTTAACTGAAGTCGTAAAATATTTTACGACTTCTATTAATTTTTTTTTAATTTACAACTTTAAAGTCATTGGATTAATTTTTTTGAATTTACCACTTTAAAGTCATTGGATTAATTTTTTTTTTTCATTTCATGACTTTGAAGTAGTTAAGTTTCTTTTTTTTTCACAACTTCAAAGTCATTTTAAGTTTTTTTTAAAACCATATAAAAATATAGTAAATAAAATATAGCAAATATTAAATAAACTCATGTAAAAAATATATACAAAATATTAAATAAAACTAAAAAAAATTAAAATATATTTATTTATTAAATAATTAAATTAAAAATTATTTTCAACTTTAAAAAAATATAAAAACAGAATTAATCCTATGAAAAAATATAAAAAAATATATGAAATTAAAAAATTGAAGTCGTAAATTCATTTATGGATTCTATAAATTTTTTTTTGAAAATTAACGAATTTAAAGTTATAAAAACAAAAAAAAAATATTTTTACAACTTATAAGTTGTAAATTTTAAAAAAATTAATTGAAGTCATAAAATATTTCAGTTAAAAAAATAATAAAAATTAAAAATCATAACATCGATTATAATTTTCAATTTAGAAGTCGTAATAAATGTTACGACTTAACCCTTTTTATTGGTAATAATTCAAAACAAATCTCAAAATGATAATTAATGAAAAAAATGACCCCTAAATCATCGTTCATCCCAAAATAATGCATTGAAAGACTTACTAGGTTCCAGCCACCTTATTTGTATTTGCCTCAACTTGATCCCCACAGAATGTTCGTGCTAAGCCAAAGTCTGATATTTTAGGATCCAAACTTGCATCTAGTAAAATATTGCTGGTTTTCAAATCTCTATGTACAATCCTCAATCTAGAGTCTTGATGAAGATAAAGTAGTCCTCGAGCAATGCCACATATTATGTTGGATCGTATAGGCCAATCCACCAAATGCCTTCTGGTTTCATCTAGCCAATTGCATACATATGATCAGCATACCACTTGTAGTCTCCATAATTTCACAAACTAGAGATAAAAATGGAGGATTCAAATAGATAAAAAAACTATCAAAAAAATTACGTACCCCATTACCCATAGGCTCATCGCTATGCGAAGATAAGAGAGAAAAATATTGTAAGCAGCTTTACCCTTACATATGTAAAGAGACTGTTTCTAGTCGACTCGAACCCATGACCAACAAGTCACTAAGGCACAAATTTAACATTGTGCCAGGGTTCCTCCTCTATAGATAAAAAATGAGATTCAAATAGATGTCACAATAAAATTTTTAAAGTCTCCTACCAAAAATAAAGCAGTCCAAACTTTTGTTTGGCATGTATTCATAAATCAACATTCTTTCATTTCCTTCAATGCAGCAACCTATGAGCTTGACAAGATTACGATGTTGAAGTTTTGCAATCAACACAATTTCATTTTTGAACTCCTCCAACCCTTGACCTGAATTTTTTGAGAGCTTTTTCACAGCAAACTCTACCCCATCCTTCAGTCTTCCCTGCAAACCAATTTGTTAAGAATATTTTGAGTAAGGAAAAGAAACATCTTTAGTTGGTTTTCCATATCACCTTGTACACAGGTCCAAAGCCACCTTCTCCCAATTTGTTACTCTCGGCGAAGTTTTCAGTTGCTCTTGCTATGATTGGGAAATCAAATGTTGACAAATCAATGCCTTCCTTTCTCAGTTTTCGTTTGAAATGGTTCCTATAAATTATTTTTGCTGCCCCTGATAGGTTAGAAGATAACAATAGAGAAGAACTATCACAATCACAATGTGCACATTTGATAAATAAACTTAACTATCATATACTAAATCAATATCCAAAAGAAAATTTACCTAGCTTTTTGATAATGATTATTATGCAAACACATGCAGTTAAACCAAGTATATTTGCACCAACTGTGATTCCTATCATCCTCCTCGTGTTTTTTCCATGGCCATTGACTGCAACATGATCTGACAGATGTGGAGCAAGATTAATGAAAAACTATAGGTACGAACGACAGCTCAAAGAAGCTGGCACAAGTAACTAATTTCTTAAGACAGCAAAAGTGTTAAGAAGAGCATAGTCAATTTCACCAGTACTATGTGATAAAAATGGAAGTCATCTAGAATATGAAAGCCCTATAACAATAGACAAAAACCATTGAAACCTTCTCTTACAGTAACCTTTATATTATTTACTCAATTATCATGAACTCCACACCAGCATGGCCTGCACTACGAAAATGTTTTGCTAAATTCATCTTTGTTTTGTAGTTTTAAAAGCCACACTTCACTCTACTTCCATTAGAAAAAAACAATATATACTCAAAGAATTAGCAAAACGGAAACAGAAGTTAAGCAACCAAAACATTGAGTACCTAGCACTGATGATGCCTGGGTTCTGAAATAAATGTCTTGTCCCCCTATAGAGAATTTTCTCATATCAATCAGATCATCAAACCAGAGTAAACAGCCACTTCCTCCGTTGCGAATATCCAAATTTGCATATGCTTGACAAGAACAGTTTTTCAGACAAGACTTCTTACATTCCTCAAGGCTCATGGTCGTATTGAACCATGATGAAGATGTGTCTGGAAATTTCATGTCTGTGTACCTCAAGAAGCCATCTGTGTTGCTGTTTGTACAATCAGGTTTATTCCTTGGAACGCAGCCATTATACCATTTTGATACATTCCATTGTTCAGGGAACTTTGGAACATACCCCTTGATGCAATCACATGTCTGAGAGTTACCATCCATACTGCATATAGAATTTACGCCACACATAGCATAATTTTCACACAGATCTGACCGAAGTGAGATAACTTGTATCCTTCTTGTTTGATTTGTCCATAGGAGGACATTCCCAATCCCTGAAGAGTTCAATGTAACTATGAAGAAAATCGATCTATCAAGAGTTTTATACTCATAATACACTTCCTCTTCATTAAACACTAATTCATGTACATACTGTGTGAGTGGACGAATTGGATAACCCACCAAAGCCTGTCCATTCCATGAGCCTACTCTAAATCCTATCACATTCCCCTTGTATCCAAAAAGTTGTGGATATCCTTTAAGATCAAGTTTGAAAGAATATTCTCCCTTAGCAGGATCATCTTCATTTTTCCAAGATGATATAATTCTATCTAGACCAGTTACTAAGTTCCATCCAATTTTCATTCCTGGCAAAAATTTATCACATGGATAATCAAAACTCTGCCACAAAAATTTGTCCTCGTTTATATCCCGTTCATCTCTAACCACGAGATTTCCAGAGTCCAAGAGCTGTGCAATCGGATTGTTTACTACTTTGCTTGATGTGCTGCTGGACCACCAAATTGTGTTGTTGGTGCCACTGAGAATCACAATAACCCCGTTTTCATCCAGTTTCATAACTCCTAACTTATTTTGAAGTGCATTTTCTCGGTTAGCCACCCAGACCACAGTTAAAGGAGATACATTCCTGTACCATATCCCCAAGTATCGTCTTGTTGAAGTTCCAGGGCTAAAGAAACCCACTTCAAATGTTTCTTCTTCTGAAACTAATGTCTCCCCATCTCGGATAGATTGACTTGGAGATAAACTGTCCATTGAAGTGGAGTTTTTCAAGTAGGATAATAGTATGAACAACCAAATAAATAACATTCTGAAGTTGTCCACCATCTTGCTATAATTAAAGCAATGACTTCTCAAATCCTAACTTTTAGTAACTCAGACAAGATGCTGGTTTTCTTGGCCTCTGCAACACTGCAACTAATAATAAGTTACTATATATAAAATTGAAAGTTCAGTGAGGCAACAGTGACCATAACATGAATGACCAAGAATCCTAAAATCTCGGTTTTCTTTTTCTTTGTCAAATTTGTCTTTATAAAAGGGTTGTCTCACTATAAGATGAATGCACTTTAGAAGATTGATTATTAGAAAATTAAGAGTTAAGATTGTAACTAACTTCAATGTTTTCTTTTGAACCCTAGGAATTGAACTCAAGTCGGTTTAAACCACTTACTCACTTACACTACTCAACAAACTAATTAAGGTAAATCCCTTATTAACTAATTTCAATATTGTTTCTTATACAAGTACTTATTTTATAATAATTTTAATTATAATTTTTTAATCAATATGACTGTGAATGCACTTTCATCCTTGACTTTAGAGGAGTCAGATCCATCTAATTTATCCCAAATAAAAAAACAATTATCTGACTAGTGTATTAAATACTAAGACGGGTAAACTTAAATTTAGATCCATTTATTTACTCCATTTTGGTATCTTATACATTAAATGATAGTGCTAAAGGTCGCGCGATTTAAGATTGCAATTTAAACCATTAATTCACTTAAAATAAGTAGGTCTTGTCGAACCAAATTAAAAAATAAATACAATGTTGGAGATCCAATTAAAAATATAGTTAAAAACTTAATTAAAAATTAACAAATAGTTTAGGGACTTGTAAATTGATTTAACCTATGATTTTCAATATTAAAGAGAATTGTTTCTTTTTCTTTTAAAATGAATCATCAAGAAATAAACTAAATTTGTCTGATATGACAATAAGCGAACCAATTAATGTTTTATATTTTAGAAATGATTTTTATCGTCAATTAAAGAAAAATAAGTCTTTTTCTTTCTGAAAATAAAAAGCCTAACTTAAAATAAAACTCTTAATTTAATTTAAAGGACATCAATTATATTACTGGCAATGATCTGCCACCAAATAAGAGCTTGCATATCTAACTCTTCTTATTTTTTAAAAATAATGATTCATTTGTTCATCGTAAGAGACTTTTGAAAATAGTAAATATAAACATTAATTGTAATAAATAAAGACAAAAAAAGATTATATACTGGTAGTATAAAAAAAATTACAAAATCATCTAATCACAATCTATAATATATGGTAAGTTTGTTGATTTTTAAAATAATTTAAACTGTAATTTATAATTGAATGATTAAGTAAAATTATTTACATAAACATTAAACTCAATAAATAAACCAAATCACGTTCTTAAAATACAAAAGAATAAACAAAACTCTCATACGGATGAACAGACTTAAAAATAAGATGCAGCAGGAAGATAGCCAGACGAAATAACAATAAAACATAACACGGTTATAAGAGACTTATCTTTAAATGGCTATAAGGGACTTATCTTTAAAGGTGTGAAACAATCAGTGCAGAGTTGTTCTAATTTAATCATTGTCTCAAGTTTGAGTTTTTTCGATGTACAGTTGCCTTAAATATCAAAAAGAGAATTTTACTATTCATTCAGCTCGACAGCAGTGTTATTTTATGTGAAAAATACTTGCGGATCATAAAAAAAAATAAAAAATAACAGGACAAGATTTTGGTAGGAAACTCAACAGCGAAAATCGAGATCTGTGTACAATATAAATCATGAAATTTTAATATCAGTCTATACGTACCTTACCTCTTGCAGGAGGTACATGAAAATAAATTTTTGAGAAATGATGTCTTATTTTCCGTTTCTTCTTTTGGTCTATATCTTTTTTGAGCTTGTAATTCTTCCTGGTGAGCTTTATCTGTTCCTCTCTTTTTTCATTTTCAATTTGCCATCAAGAGAATACTTGTTCTATCTCCCTCTCCTTGTGGCTGGTGCAGATTTTTTCAAGTAATAGGAGAGTGAACATGATGACATCCGTTGCGTTATTGACTGAATAAATTATTTTATTCATAAGAGTAGACTAATGTGGGTATATATTAATGAAGAGTTAAGAATGGGGATAAACCCGTGCTTGAATGCTAGATGGTTAGTTGAGGAAAAAATTAAATTATGCTGAACATTTAATTTTTGGTGTGTAGTTAGATGTCAGTATATATAAGACTTTTCCAAGAAATTAAGTGATTGTATCTATTAGACTGAACTGCGAAATTAATGTGTCCTAGTAGATATAGAGTGCCTAGCACAAAATCCACAAGTTTCGTCGTCTAAGGTCAACGGAATTCTCCATCTTCCTCAAACTACCGTCTCTATGTGCAAATTTTAAGTAGCTTTTTTTAAGGATATGAAAGAAATTAAAGCACATATTTTAACAGAGTTACTATTTCCACTCCCCACATTAATAATGCAGTCCCTTTAGTATTTTTTCCCTAAAATACCCTAGAATTAACATGATTTTGGACTCCCTTTTCCTAATTCTTTCCACCTCATTTTTAACCTGTGATTTTGCAATCCTCTTGTAATTCTTTTGACCTCTCCAATGCCGATGCCAATTCGTGTGTGTTCGATTAAGCTTTTTTTTTCTGATGGCAAAAGAAATTTTATTCACTGGAGCTAATACAAGAGCACAAGGTGTGCCATTTTATTAGAAAAATACAAAAGATAGAACCTATAAAACAAAGTAATCCAACATCATGACAACCCAACAATACGTTCACAAAACGATTCCTTGAAAATTGTCATCCCTCTTCAAAACCACTCCTCATTACATAAACATATGGATATCTCAATAACTCTGCATCAGTACCTAAACTGTTGGGAGCTGTTCTGCCTTAAAATGCTTGGCTCAAGTCTCAAGGCGTTGAAACTCTACAAGCCTCAAGGAGTCACATCCTCTGAGCGGTGCAAGGCTCAATGAGTCATCCTTTGAGTGGCTCAACGTAGTTTCATCTCCCTTTTTCTATATAAGTCTTTAATGTTTGAAGATTAAGAGATTCTGACGAGAGAAATATCTGAGAGAGATTTTTTTGTGAGAATACCTCTAGAGAGACCACTATAGAGAACTTTGAATACCACCATACTTGGTAAAGTTTGATTGTACCTCTAGTGAAAGACTAGGGATGTTTGATTATTTGTAACTCATTATTCTTATAGTGGAAGTTTGATTCTGTACCAATGTCCCGTGGGTTTTTACTTCAGATTGAAGAAGGTTTTCCCATGTTAAACATATTTTCTGTGTGATCTTCTCTATTCCTCTCCTCTCGATTTTATTGTTTCCACTTCCGCAAATTGATTTGAGGGTTGAACGATAACCCAACAGAATCTTACTGAGGGTATAATTTTACCCAACAGTGATATCAGAGCTGATGGTTCGACTTGGTGACCTGTATCGAAAGTCTTCTCGGCGAGGCCTGGCGACGAGTCCCGCAAGTGTTGTGGCAGTATAAGGTACTAGAACGTAAGCTCTCAGAGCCCTGTTCGACGGATTCAGAAGGAGACGAGATGGAGACCAGTGGAGTGACCCATGACGGTGATATGTTCAAGCTGATCGCAGACAACTTCACCTATTGGAGACCGATGATGGAAGATCATCTCTACTACAAAGATCTGTATGAGCCCATTGTCCTTGATGAGAGACCAACTGGCAAGACTGACAAGGAGTGGGAGATCCTGAGTCGTAAGGCGGTTGCCTCGATCAGAAAATGCATTGATAGAAGTTTCTTTGAGCACATGTCCAAGTTCACGAACGCGTACGAGTTGTGAAACAACTTGGAATCCATGATTCAGAAGAAGACTCCCAGGAACAAAGCACACCTGGTTCGCCGACTTGTGAAGCTAAAATACAAGGACAGCATGAGCATGATTGAACACCTCAACACCTACAAAGATATTGTGAATCAACTCTCTAAAGCCAATATGAAAGTTGATGATGAGATGCAGGCTTTGTTGTTGTTGAGTTCGCTGCCAGAAAATTGGGATACTCTGGCAGTGAACTGAGTAACTCGGCTCCAGAAGGAAGATTGACGATGGATGTCGTAACTGATAGCCTCCTGAATGAAGAAGCCAGGAGAAGAGAACGAGGTGTAACCAGCACGTCTGAGGCCAACGTTGCTGAGAATAGATGTAAGTCCGACTCCCGGGGTCGTAGCAAGGGTCGGGGTCGTGATAGATATGACAAGTCTAGAGGATAGTCAAGGCCAAAGTATGAACTAAAGTGCTTCTACTGTGGGAAGCCCGGACATAAGAAATATGAATGCAGGATTCTGTAGAAAGACGAGCAGAATGGTTCTGTGAAGTCAGATCAGATTATTCCCAAGAAGAGGAATGATAAGAGCACCACGGTTGTAGCTGCTAACCTGAATGCCGAGATATTCCTCCTTGGTCAAGAAATGTTGAATATAGCATATGATGACTGCACTTGGATTGTTGATTCTGGTGCCTAATTCCATGTCACCCCACAAGAGAGATTTTTTTCTGCTTACAGAAATGGAGATTTTGGTGTTGTGAAGATGGGAAATCAGGTGACCAGCAAGATTGTTGGTGTCAGTGATGTAACTCTGACCACAGATACAGGGTGCCGACTTACGCTGAAGGATGTGAAGCATGTACCTGACATGCGTTTGAACCTAATCTCAGTTGGCAAACTAGATGATGCCAGATTAGTAAACTACTTTGGAGAAAGTAGATGGAAGCTGGCCAAGGGAAACTTCATCGTCGCCCGGGGTAAGAAAGAAAGCTCCTTGTAAGTGATGCAAGGAAGGATAAATGGTGGAGAAACCAACGCCATCAGAGATGGACATAGCTTGGAGCTATGGCACAAGCGCCTCGACCACATGAGCGAGAAAGGACTTCAAATTTTGGAAAAGAAAGAACTACTGACTAGGTTGAAGGGCCAAGTACTGGAGAGTTGCACGCACTGCTTAGCTGAAAAGCAGCACCGAGTTTCGTTTGTGAGACCGAATCAACCCAGACAACGCAGGTGTATTCTTGACCTCGTTCACACTGATGATTGCTCCATGTCAGAGAGATCGCTTGGAGGAGCTCAGTATTTTGTTTCTTTCATTGATGATGATTCTCACAAAGTGTGGGTTTATCTGCTGAAGTCAAAAGATCAGGTACTCCAATCTTTCAAAGAATTTCATGCTATGGTGGAAAGGGAGACAAGCAAGAAGTTGAAAGTTGTTCGCTCAGACAATGGTGGTGAGTATCGTAGCCCCTTTGATGCTTATTGTAGAGGAGTCAGGATCTGACTTGAGAAGACGCCCCTCAAGACCCCGCAATTGAATGGACTGGCTGAGAGGATGAACCAGACTATTGAATAGAAGGTCCGAAGTATGCTATCCAATGTCAGGTTGATGAAATCATTCTGGGGAGAAGCTGTCAGAACTGCTGTTGATTTGATCAACCTCTCACCATCTCGACCACTTGAAGGAGAAATCTCAGAAGAAGTCTAGAGCGGTCGAAAAGCAACTTACAAACACCTGAGGGTGTTTGGATGCCGAGCTTTCGTGCATGTCCCTTAAGATGAAAGGGCAAAGCTTGATGCAAAGATGAAAGAATGCATTTACCTCGGTTCGCCGAAAATCGAGTTCGGGTTTCGACTTTGGGATCCAATCAATAAGAAGTTAGTGAGAAGTCGGGATGTGACATTTCATAAAGATGAGACCATTCATGACATCTCGAAGCCCAAAGTCCAGGTATCTGTCCAACGCGAAGAACCCGTTCCTCCTGTATGAGTTGAAGTAGAGGGAGAGCCCAATGAAGAAAATGATGACCAGCAACAAGCTGATGAGGACCGGGATGAGAATGATGAACTGGATTCTCAAGCGGCTGATGAAGAAGAACAACCGAGATACCTCACTAGAGAAATAAGCCTTCTACAAGGTACCATTTGATGAATACACCATCATTGCTGAAGATGGTGAGCCTCAGAGTTATGATGAGGCCATAACGAGCTCAGAAAAAGAAGAATGGGAGAAGGCAATGCAAGACGAGATGAAATCCTTGCATGAAAACCAGACTTATGAATTGACAGAGCTGCCTACAGGAAGACGAGCTCTGAAGAATAAGTGGGTGCACAAAATCAAACCTGAAGAGAACGGGCAGAAGCCGAGATACAAAGCCCGGATTGTAGTGAAAGGCTGTAATCAGAAGAAATGAGTTGATTTTGAAGAGATCTTCTCTCCTGTTGTGAAGATGACCTCGGTTCGAAATGTGTTAGCCATGGCGGCTTCAATGGACCTCGAGGTAGAATAGATGAATGTAAAGACAACATTCCTTCACGGTGAGTTGGAGGAAGAAATCTATATACAGCAACCTGAAGTCTAATGAAGATAAAGATGAGATGCTAAAGATCCCATACCAATCAGTAGTCGGAAGCTTGATGTATGCAATGGTTTGCACTATACCCGACTTGGCGTATGCAGTTGGAATGGTGAGCGGATTTCTATCGAATCCCGACAAAGAGCATTGGGAAGTAGTGAAGTGGATCTTCAGGTACCTGAGAGGTACAACTGATTTATGCCTCCGATTTGGAGAAGGAGAAGCTGAGCTGCAAGGCTACTCGAATGCTGATTTAGGGGGAGATTCTAACTCAAGGAAGTCGGCGATCAGATTCTTGATGAGATTTGCTGGAGGAGCAATTTCGTGGCAATCAAGATTGCAAAAGTGTGTGACACTTTCGACAACTAAGGCCGAGTACATTGTCATTACTGAGGCAAGCAAAAAGATGCTGTGGATGAAGAAGTTCCTCATGGAACTCGGCCATGATCAAGACAAGTACGAGCTGAAGTGTGACAATCAAAGCGCAATTCACCTTGCGAAGAACTCAACCTATCACTCCCACACCAAGTATATTGATGTGAGGTATAACTGGATCCGAGATGTGGTGGAAGATGGACAGCTCGCACTTGGAAAAGTGCACACCGACTAGAATTGGTCCGATATGATGACTAAGTCGGTATCAGCAAGGAAGTTTCAAGATTGTTGTGAAGGTGCCGGGTTGGTGAACCCGACTTATTGAAGATATCGGGCTATCATTGAAGATGTCGGGCTGTTGATTGAAGAAGCCAGACAACTGTTTGAATTTGACGCATTGAAGTCGGAAGGGGGAGAATTGTTGGGAACTGTTTCGCCTTAAAATGCTTGGCTCAAGTCTCAAGGCATTGAAACTCTACAAGCCTCAAGGAGTCACATCCTCTGAGCGGTTCAAGGCTCAAGGAGTCATCCTTTGAGTGGCTCAACGTAGTTTCAGCTCCCTTTTTCTATATAAGTCTTTAATGTTTGAAGATTAAGGTATTCTGACGAGAGAAAAATCTGAGAGAAATTTTTTCGTGAGAATACCTCTAGAGAGACCACTCTAGAGAACTTTGAATACCACCATACTTGGTGAAGTTTGATTGTACCTCTAGTGAAAGGCTAGGGATGTTTGATTATTTGTAACCCATTATTCTTATAGTGGAAGTTTGATTCTGGACCAGTGTCCCATGGGTTTTTACTTCAGATTGAAGAAGGTTTTCCCACATTAAACATATTGTCTGTGTGATCTTCTCTATCCCTCTCCTCCCGATTTTATTATTTCCACTTCTGCAGATTGGTTTGAGGGTTGGATGATAACCCAACAAAATTTTACTGAGGGTATGATTTTACCCAACATAAACTAACAAAAGAATTCTCAAATCCTGTCAAAATCGAATTTAAGTAACAAACATATAAGGAATTTGAACACAAAATGACAATGTTGTTACTGTATATACTTGAATTATACACCAATTCAGCTGGTTAGAGAGACTCTTTATTTAGTTTGCAGATGTTAATGATTTTTCTTTTTGGAAGGCAAAATAGGTAACATATATAAAGAGAATAACAAAGTCTGTACAATATGTACAAACCATACAAAATCAAAAACTTCCAAGGGTCTAGGACCTGTATAAGTCAAACAAGTATCAATCCCTCCCTGTACCCTAATAATCAAAGAGAGACATAGCCTCAGATTTGTTTAGCAGTATTGTGCTAATCATGTAGCTAACATGCCGCACTTGAGCCTTCTCTATAGAGATCTTGTAAAATCACTGATTGAAGATGATGCCAAAAGAATTAGAAAAAAGGGGAGTACATAATTACCTTAGAAAATTAGTTAATTTCAAGGGTATTTGAGGGGAAAAATTGTAGATAGATGTGATGATACTTCTGCTGATGATTCTCCATTTTGTAACTGCGACCGGAACAACATGACCTCAACGCACGCTATTGGAATTGCCCTGGAGGAGTCGAAACCCTCACAAAACCCTATGTCGCTTTGGTTCATTTACTCTTTCTTCTTGCCATCACCGCAACCACTAAGCCAGGAAAGGTCGTGGGCACCGAGTGACACCGTCTCATCTCCCCTGAACCTGTTCTCGTGCCATTGTCGAAGGTAGTGGTGGAGAAGCCTTCGTCGTAGAGAGTTGGGAAGGGGAGTGTATTTACTTGGGTGTTCTTGGAAAAGAAAAATAAAGAGGGAGTGTTTTAGCAAAGAAGTGGAGTGGAAATAGCACCTCCCTATTTTAAACACACTTATTTGTGTCATTTAACCCAGTATTGAAGTTGTTTGGAAAATTTGATGCTATGCTTTTTCACAAATTAAACACAGTAATGCAGCCCAGAAATTAAGTTGCATGGAAAAGTTTGTTAAGCATACTAATATTTTAGTCCATGCATTCTACAGAATAAATATTTATTTATATAAATATAATTTATAATTAATAATTTCTAATGAATATTTAGGGGTACTTATTTCATGAATAAATACTTTATTCCCATAAATATATGAGAGGAAAAATTTATCCCATATTTATTATGGAATAATAAAATAATTAATTCTGAATATGTTTTATTCTTGAGTAAGTCATAATTTCACTTTCAATCCATATTTAATCACAATAAAGAAAATAAAAAATGTTTATTCTCATAAGACAGAAATCACTCTTGTGAGTAAAAATACATGTATCCTCAATAATGCTCATAACCTCATTAACCTTTTAATGCATCTTTCACTTATCTGTTATAATTATTTTTTTTCTCATTCCCACAGATTTAGAATGTCTACTTTAGAGATGTAGGTAGTAAGCTTGCTACAATTTATTATCTTTATGATTCAACAGTTCCTAAATATATTTTTTTTTATTTCTACAGTTTTAAAATAATAATGTATTTGTTTATCTTATTATTCAATGTTTATCTTATAATTAATAATATATTTTATATTTTATTTCATATTTAATTTTGTTTTGCATACTTATGTTAATTTACAATTATTTGAGAAAGATATTTCCTGACTAGAATTCCAATATCTCTAAATTTCTTGGAATAGCAAAGTTCTTGTCAATCTCTCTAAAATTACTAGAATCTCATTCTTCTCTAACCCACTACATGGATCAAGTACGTGTGCTAGAGACAATTTTCACATACACCAAGTTTGCTACAAGGATATCATATATATATATATATATATATATTCCTAAAAAAATATCAAACAAACACATGTTTTAATTATTCGTTTGTATATAAATATATTTCCAATCATTTTTTATAATTAACCAAACATATTTTTTATAATATACCCAAAAACAATATTTCCATATTTTATTTCCAAGAAAAATATTCTTGGACTAAAAAAAACTATTCTTGAAACAAAACGCCCCTTACAAATAATTTATGTTATTATATATTGTTATTTTTAATTATTAATATTTTTTTATGTGTTGTTTAAGGCTTTTATATATAAACCAAGAAATGCAATAAATATTTTTGATTCAATAAAACAGTTATGGGATTTCTTATTTTACTCTTTTTCCTTTCCACTTTATAATAAATACATGTGTAAATTAATTAAAGATTAATATATAAATAAGAATATTAGTGATCAATGTAATTGATATGATCTTGAACTTTACAAATAATGGATAAATAGAAACATTTTTTTTTAAAATCTGATAGTTAAAAAGAAATACAGGGAGTAATAGTTTCTTGATGGAATTTAAGATTCTATTAGACTAAAATAAATGCAATAAAAAATAAACAAAATTGAACATATATTGCACCAAAATTGAAAATTTACTAAAATATGGAAAAGTAATATTTTTATTTTAAAATAGAAGAACCAAAATTGCATATTAGTAAAAATAGAAAATCAAAATTATATTTAATCTACTATACATATAAGAAAGTTTTGTTCTAAGAGATCATGTCACATGAGAGTCTCATATTCATTATCCTCAATTAAATGTAATTAATTTTATTTTTATTTATTTTATTCTTCTTTATTAAATACAATGAATTTGAATATTTATTTTAATTATTTTATTCTTCTTCATTAAAGGAAATATATTTGAATATTCAATTTAATTATTATATTCTTCTCTATTAAATCAAAATCATGCATAATATTTCTGAATTGTCTAAAAAATTAATTAGATTAAAAAAATTATTATGATTTTTATGATTTGAATATTCAACCTAATAATACAAGCATATATATAATTTATTTTAAACTGAATTTGCACATAATCTCTTGTACTAATTATTAAAAAAATACTATTACCTTAATATAAATTATTTCACAATATTTATGTTAAAAATTATATATGTTAAATATTCGTATGATAAATTCTTATATTTATTATATATATATATATATATATATATTTATATTAATGCAATTACCTTAAAGACTTTAAATAAATATTGATTGTTATTGATTTAGGTTTATAATACTTTTTAAGAAAATATAATCAATCAATTATTATATATATTAGTCCCAAAAAATGTATCAAAACTTTTGTATTGTTATTTAAAACAATTATATATGATAACTATTACATATGTTAGTAGTAAATTTGTATAAACTTTAATTAAAGTATTTTAATTAAAGTATTTATTATTTAAAAATTAAATAAAGATTGATTTGAATCAATTTACAAATTATTAGTGATATTATTAATATTTAAATCAAATAAAAATTAAATTAAACTATGTCATACATATAATATATTCAAATAATTTTATTAATTTTTATTATTTATAATAATTTGATCTTCCTGCTTATAATATTTTCATATGATAACTTTAACATATTTTATTAATTAATTTAATTTAAAAACCTATTATAAAAGAAGATTTTGCCACATGGGATAGATGTCTAGTTTTGACAAATATTAGAATTAGACATTAAAAGTCATTAGATATTTTATGCCAATAACGCAATTTTTTAAAAATGAATTAAATCAATTTTTAAAAGAAAGTTAAAATATAACATGCAAGACATCAAATTAAAAGAGATCCTATCTAGGATAAGACTCTTAATAATAACAATTTTATGAAGCATGCATATATAAAAGTATATTTAAATATTTATTGACATATCTATTTATTAAAATTTAAACTAAATAAATAATAATATATAAGAATTCAAAATAATATAAAAATATTACTCCTATAAATTATAAAATATGTTTTTAATATCTGTGTAAGCCATGAGAAACTTAGTTGGTTTGCGTATAAAGTACACACATTTTTTTTTTGTTACTGTGTAACGCCTAAAATTAACCCCATATTAATTATTGTTATAATTTAATTTAATTTTCTGGAATTTTTTTTATTACCATATAGAAATTTACGTACGAAAAAGATTAACCAATATATGATAATATTTAAATAAATTATTTTAACAATTATCAGTAGAAAATTAAAACTAATAATTTACATAACAAGTTTTTATCGCGCGACGTGACGACATTTAATTTCGTTGCTTCAGGAAAAATGAATCCCATCATATGAAACGTAATGGCATTTAATCCCTTTATCAAAGATCTCGTGTCAGCCATGGAGACAGAAACTTGAGAAGAAGAAGAAACTTGCATAGGAAGCTAAAAGAAAAGATAGAAGAAAAGTAAGATTATCAGAAAAGTAAGATTATCATTGAATGAGATTAGCTTCCAGAAGTTAGAAGTTAGTTATATCAGCTGAATATATAAGTAGTTATTACAGAAATAACAAACTTGTAACTAATTATTCCTACTGAGTTACAAAGATACCAAGCTAAACTAACCACTTAAGCTAACTTTAACTCTAGTTACACGATAATCTATAGTAACTAAGACTTTAATTTGTTTAATTCCTTCATGCATTATTTGATTGCCTTAAGGAAAACTAATAATTTACATGACAACAATCTTTTTCAGCGTGATGTCATTTAATTTCATCACAAAAGTATACACTTATAAAGTTTAAATCTAAGAATGAATTTATGTCATATAAAATAAAAAGATTTATAAGTGGTAGATAATTACTTAGTCAAACAATATTGCCACGTGATAATTAAATCATTTAATTGCCTTATTTAAGCTTTACAATGCTAAGAAAAGATATAAATCAATGACCTTTTTTACTTGTGCTTCCATGTTAAGGTTCACCACAATCACTGATCATATTCCTTAACCCAAATTTTCTTGCGTGTTTCTTAACAAAGGTTTCGACTAAAAACTGGCCATGGCCGCAGGTAATAACAACCCAATTGTGTTTGACCCATCCACTTCTATGTATTTGGTGTCCTGTGATGGACTAACCATTGAAACAATAACCACTGACAAATCAAGCATAGTAGATAAATGGATTCAAGCTGTTTCATCAACATATGCAGGAAAACAAAGAATAGTTGGATTAGACACTGAATGGATGACTGCCAAAAAGCCCAAGATGAAAGTTGCAGTTTTGCAACTGTGTATTGAGAACAAGTGCCTGATCATTCAACTGTTCCACATGGACAATATTCCCCAGTCCCTAAGGAGCTTTTTGATGGACTCTAACTTTGAATTTGTTGGTGTTGGAGTGATGAATGATCTGATGATGCTTAAGAATGATTATGGGTTGGAGTGCAATAAGGGCATAGATGTTTCCCTCTTGGCAAAGGAAAAATGGCCTAATCGGATTTCTTCTGGGTCACTGAAATATCTGGCAAAGGAGTTGGTAGGTCTTAATATGGAGAAGTCAAAGGCTGTATGCACCAGTGAATGGAAATCAAAGGAGCTGACCCAAGCACAGATTGAATATGCGTGCATTGATGCCTACGCTTCTTTTCAGATTGGTAAAATGATCCTAAATCAAGATTAGTAGTTATACTTTTATCTTTTATCCTATCTCTTTGAATTTTTTCTTTATCTTTTATTTAGATTTTGGATCTGTCAATGCCAATTCTTGGGCAGATTTATGTTGCTGCTGCTTTTATTGTTTTTTCCTTAGAATTTTGATAACTTTTTGTCATGGGTGTATAACAAAATATTAATATATCATGAATCATATTTCTGTTTGTTTTCTATTATCTGTTATCCTCTACCATCTTCTTTTGGCACACTGTATAACCAAATATTAATATATCATGAATCACGATTTAACGAAGTTGTTGGCTATTCAGCATTTTGACGAGTCGGTTTGTTATTTTTTAAAATTTGTTTTATACTATTCAACTTTTTCCACCGATCAAAAGCACAAACGCAAACAGTTATGTTTATTTTAACAAATATTCCTATTGATAAGGACTTGATTTTTTTTTTTTTATATCAATCTCCTTTGTTTTAATAGAATGAGATCAATAAAAAAAAAAAACTAAGATGTTTAGCCAAGTTGTTGGCTATTCAGCATTTTGACGAGTCGGTTTGTTATTTTTAAAATTTTGTTTATACTATTCAATTCGGCCACCGATCAAAGCACAAACGCAAACAGTTATGTTTATTTTAACAAATATTCTTATTGATAAGGGCTAATTTTTTTTATTAATCTCTTTTTGAAAAGAATGAGATTAATAAAGAAATTAATTTTATTTCTTATCAATAAGAATATTTAAAATGAATGTAATAGGAAAAGCTTAAAAATAGTTAATACTTTTAATGAAAAATGAAAAATGAATGTAATAGGAAAAGCTTAAGAATATTTCTGATTCTTTCTTTGACCATAATTTGTGTGGGAAACATTCTTCAATGAAAAATGTAAGTAGGGGTATTATAGGGATATAGATCAAAATTGTTACTTGCGCGAATATGAGTATGAGTATTAAAATGTGAGGATATGAAGGGGTAGAAAATTATCACCCCTAGTCACTTGGCACCCCATATTCATTCCTTCTAAATAATTCAATTAATGCATATTTTATTTTTATTATATTTTGAATAGAATCTTAAATTAATTATAGGATATAATAATTATATAAATAATTGAAGTATTCAAATCTTATATTTATTTTATATTTTGAATTTTGCATAGAAAATATAAGAATAGTGTAAATTGATATGATATATTTTTTGTCGACCAAAGTAAAAATATAAAAGATATTTTAATTGATTTATTAGTTTTTATAATTATAATAATCAAATAATCAATTATCATGTGATCAAAATCAACATCAACATCAACAACACCTTTAACTCAAGTTAATTGGGGTGGGTGGTAGATCAATCCAATGATAGATTGAAAATAAGACAAAGAAATAGAAAGAGAGATGAGAAGAAAAAGGGGAAATAAGACAAAAGAAAAGAAAAATAAGCTTAAAATAAAAGAAGGGTGAAAGGAGGAGAGGATAAATGAAGATGAAAACTAAAAAAAATGGGAACGACTGGAACATAGACATACTAATGGGTTTAACCCTCCACTAAGCTTATACCTTTTCTCCACTCCGTCCTAAGACACACTGTTCATCATTCTATATCTCACTCTATTAGGTATTGTTTAACTGCCTTTCCCCATGTGAGTTTCGGTCGACTTCTACGTGTTTTTATGTCGAGGTCTTGGTAACAAACTCTTGTTCTAACGGAAGCATCCAGTGGTTGTTTCATAACGTGCCCAAACCAAATCTCAATCTATGATCCTCATCTTTTTACACACCATAACTACTGCTACCTTTCGTCGAATATCATCATTTCTTATCTTATCCATCTTCATATAACCACACATCCACCTTAACATCCTCATTTCTGCTACCCCTATTTTGTGCTCATGTTGCCTATGTGTTGGCCAACATTCCGCTCTGTATAACATTGTCGATCTTACAGCTGTTATATAGAATTTTCCTTTTAGCTTAAGGGGAATTTTGCGGTCACACAAAAACTCATATGCACTCCGCCATTTCATCCCCCCTGCTCTAATTCTATGATTTACATCCTTATCAATCTTACCACTTTTTTGCAAAATTGATCCCAAGTATCTAAAAACATCTTTCTTGGGTACCTCTTGACCAAGTAGATGCACTGTATCTTAACCACCATCTCTTCCCCGCGAAAACTTACACTTCATATACTTCATCTTGCTTTTGCTTATCTTGAATTCTTTAGACTCCAATGTGTCTCTCCATAATTCCAGTTTCCTATTAACACCATCTTTGACCTCATCAATAAGCACGATATCTTCTGTAAAAAGCATACACCACAACACTTTCTCTTGAATATCTTTTGTTAGTTCATCCATCACTAAGGCAAAGAGATAAGAACTAAGAGCTAAACCTTGGTGAACACCTACCGTGATAGGGAAATACCATGATGTTCCATTACAAGCTTTCGCACATGTAGCAGCCCCATCATACATATCTTTGATTACATTAACATACTTTAATGCTACCTTTTTCTTCTCAAGATTTCACCATATGAATTTTCTTGGGAACCAATCGTATGTTTTCTCAAGATCTATGAACACCATATGTAAGGTTTTCTTCTTTTCTTGATACCTTTCCATTAATTGTCGCATCAAGAAAATAGCTTCCATGGTACACCTTTCAGGCATAAATCCAAATTGATTTACGGAAACCTTGGTCTCTCTCCTTAGGCGATGTTCAATAACTCTCTCCCACAACTTCATAGTATGGCTCATGAGCTTGATGCCTCTATAGTTAGAACAATTATGGATATCTTGTTTTTGTAAATAGGCACAAGCATATTTTCCTCCAAGCATCAGACATCTTATTTGTTTGAAGAATCTTATTGAAAAGATTAGTCAACTATTTTATTGCCACATCTCCCAAGCCTCTCTACACTTCAATAGGGACGTTATTGGTCCTAAAGCTTTATTATTCTCCATATTCTTTAAAGTCTCCTCAATTTCATGTGTCTTAATTTTGCACACAAATTTTCTATTCATATAATCAGAAATGTTCTCCAAATCCACCTCACTTTTATCGCCATCCCCATTAAAAAGTTTGTTAAAGTAGTTCATCCATCTTTCACTACTAGAAAAATTGGTTTTAACATCGCCAAGTTAACATCGGTTTTCTCAAAAACCAATGTTAACGAAAACACGGTGACAAATTCGTAATTAACAGGACTTGGTTAACATCGGTTTTTCAGATTTTTAAGAAAACCGATGTTACCAACAGATAGTTAACATCATTTTTTCAATGAAAACTGATGTTGTTGTTATTATAAAACCTGGCCCCCAAATTAAACACCATTCACTCTCGCGCTTATCTCTCACTCTCAGTCTCACCCTTCAGTGCTCCTTCTCTCGTGCCTACCTCCAGTGCTCATTCTCTCGCGCCTACATTGTCTGCAATATTGTTGCCTCACGGCGCCTACATTGTCCACAATCACTCTCACAGCGCTTCCACTGTTGGTGTCGTTCTCTGAGGTGGTTCTATTGCTCGCAACTGTCGGCGGCTCACACAAGGTTAGCATTCCTCTAGAAAACCATTCATTGACGAAACCATGAAAATAAGTTCTGCAGTTACTTGAAATTAATTGTTTGTACCTTCTTTTTCTGTTTACTAGCAAGCAAAACCGTGAGCTAAGGGAACCAAGCCTCACCATCTTTAATCATTTGTGTTCTTCGTAGTGTTTCATCAAGAAGAGCCAAGAACAAGTAAGGGAGCTTATACTTGTGCTTCTGTTCTAATTTCTTATAAGGTAGCATGAGTAGTTAATGGAGGATGGAGTGTGATTCGGTGTAGATTGATATTTTTGACCTGTTTTGGAGATGGTTGTAATGGTTAAAAGTTTTAGAGATGGTTGTAATGATTTTTATCATGTTCAACTGTCAAATTTTGTTATGAATTTCATTCAATTAGTACAAGTTAGACTTTATACACATTGCTAAGGTTGGTGAAATCCCATAATCTATTTTCAGTTTAACTTAGACTTTATACACATTGTTGCTTAAAAAGGTCTTTATATGCATAGGTGGAGCATTAGAGGTGTCAAAAAATGAACTAATAATGTTTCTTATTTAGATGCCTTCAATTGAGATAACTTGAGTATAGTGGTTGTTTATAGAAGGTCCTTGTAGTGCCCTTTTTTTATTTCTTATTTTACTTGAGATAACCTTCAAATTATGAGATTGTCTTAGACTTTTGTATGCTTGTGCTTGTCTCAGACTTCATTGTCTACTGTGTAAAATGTAAATGTAGTTCAACAATTGTCCTGTGGTCCAAGTATATATGTACATGTAGTGCCACAACCATTTACTAAAACTCAAGAGATAAGGTTGCAGTATTTCCTTTGATGTTATCAGCCTATATATTCCTTTGTAATTCGCACTACACAAGGCTCTGCACTGTACCTTAAGTAAGACAAGCAGTCTGGCATATGAAATCTGAAATGCACTATACCTTATGGACTATGATTTGTCTACTTGACCAAGCTTTTAAAAGTGCCAACTAACTATCATTTGCCTACAAGTCCAATGGGGTATATGTGTTTCGTATATTATTCTTCGACAAATGCTAGTATATGTGTTCCTTTATAAATTCTAGTGTTGGGTAATGGTTGTTAAAGCTTACACTTGGTTCAGATGTGGTATTTTCCTAGATTCTTTAAGCATTATGCTATTAGTCCTCAACTTGATTTTAAGCGAAAATAAATCAGAACAAGCAAAAATAAACCATAGTCCATATGATCATAGGATCACCACTTAGGTTTAGCTATAGGGGGTGGTGTTAGTGTTTGCCTATAAGGACTGAAAAAGTGTTAGTTCCTAAGGTTATCTCAATCTAGAGCAGGACGTAAGTTGCTAGGTCAACATGCAAGAACCTTATTTCTGTAGGTGAGCCAGAAACAAGGCAAGCCATTTAACATTTTGTGTCAAGTTTTAACATGTAATGGTATGAGTTAATGGGCCACAACTAGCAGGGAATGTGATGATTAGAAAATTGGGACTAAGCCAGGCCACATGTTCAATTATGTGTCAACCTTTTGAATGTCTATAGCTCAACTGTCTAGTCAAATCTCACTCAAACCAACTTGGCAGAAGTCAACATAGAAAATTATGTGAAGAAGCCATATCTTGTCTTTGGGTAGCGTACCTAACCTTCACTTTTGATCCCCCGTGTGATCCTTATTTAATGATGACACAAATCACACAATACCCTTCACTTTGAAACATTCACTAATGAGTGAACCTTATTCAACTAATGAAAGAGTTATTGTGATTGAAAAGAGTTCTGAGATGAGAATGTGATTCCAATTCCAACGAAGCCTATGATTAGACCTAATCATCTTGCTTGATAATGTGTTTTTCATATATATAAGTCGTTGTAGTTAATGTTGCTTGGCCTAAAGAAAGCATAGCTAACACAGTTCCATTCTAGGCTACAAAGCAATACATTAGACCTAATCATCTTGCTTGTTTACAATGAGATAATCCACGGTGGAAAGGATCCTAAAAAAGATGAAATCTTCCAAATGGTTTCTAAAGGTGTCTCCATGATCAAAATCTCCAAAGCTAATTCATTAAAGAAGCAAGAGAGTTCATTAAAGTACAAACCTGAAATATTCTTATTCCCCTATTTTGTTTTAAATGAATGAGGCCACGAGGTAATTTTGTGTTTTGTGTTTAATCCAATGGCTGAGATTGAGCACAACCACCTTGGATATATCCTAATCCTAATAATTAAATTGATCTTGTAACTCTCACAATCACACTCAAGGTCACCATTAAAATGTATAAAACCATTGAAACATATAGAAGGCGGCGCACATTCTCCAAACAATTATTATCCACTTTTAGTTACAAATGATTCACTCTCATCATATTGTATATTCATATTTCGTATTCATATATGTTGGCAACACTTCCTTTCATATTCCCTGTTATACTACTAACTAATAGCTTGCTTTAGGCCAATAATGTGAATTCGACACAAATGATTGGTTGGAATGGTTTGAGTGTAATTGGATTTGGAGAGAGACATATTTTATATTTAATTTTTTTCTGACTAATCACTAGTTGTAATTGTAATTTATTGACACTTTTCATTTTCATTGTTGTATCGTCAACATAACATTCATTGTTGTTATTAGCCACCATCTTCACAGGTAGGAATGTCTTTCATAAACTGTGCAAAATTGTGTGTGTATGTGTGTGTCGTCTTTGAATATAACATGTTCAATTATCAACATCATTTGGTAGGCAGTTGTCCTTTTGTACTTTGCATTGTCATCACTAGATTCGTGCTTGCAGATTGTCAGCGACCATCATCACAGGTACTTACGAATGTCTAACGTCATTTTTGGGATTCTATATGTATTTGGTGGTTTTGTAACTTGTTTTATGTGATTAATGACTAGTGCTTTATATATACAGTCAATGTTCATTATGAGTGAACCTTAGTTTCCCGTTTGAGATTCATTACAGTGATTCTTCCGGAAAGTTTGGATTAATCATTGTATTGATTCTTGAATTGTCCGTTTGGACAATTTGGGAAGATTGATTTTTTTATAGTATATTCATATGTATATGTTGAATTTATTTTCTTAAATTTGATGAAATTTCAGTACAATGCATTTCACTTTGTTCTCCAGGTGCATACTTGACTGTGGTGGAACTCATGTCACCGCTTTCATGTTGTGTGCTTGGAGATCAAAGCGAAATGCTACCAAATTTCGTCAAATTTAAGATAAGAAACTCATTCGATACATATGAATATACTATAAAAATATGTCTTCCTGAATGGGATAAGGCCATGCCTTTAATGAAAAAAGGGAGGTTTTCATGAATGGAATAACTTTGTGAGTATCACAGAGTTATTAATTAGATGGATCGAAGTTGAATGAATGCAAGTCGCATCATGGTTGAGTATGAGGAAGGCGTTGAACATTTCTTGCAATTTGTGTAGCGCCCTAAAATTTCGATAACTGAAAATAGATGTTTGATGCATTTCTTGTGTTATTTGATTATTTGATTAGTTTAAATTAGTTGAATTGTTTTGTAAATTATCCTTGTGCAATTGCTTAGTGTGAATGTTAAGTTATGTGGAGTTTGTTTGAGCTGCATTGAAATTGAGTGATTCTGAGTTTGACCCAAAACCTTTTTTGGTAAAATCACAATTCTAGATTGGTTAACCATTGGATCGCCTTCACATTTTAAAGGTAGGTTTATAACCCACATATGCAAAGGTTGACTGTTGGGATTTGCGAAATTTCAAAACGGGGTCAGCTCGCCTAGGTGAGCCAAAATGCTTGACAAAATTCGCCTGGGCGAGTCAAATCGGTTTTAAATTCGTACAACAACATCAAAACTCGAAAAAATGGTCTTCTTCTTCCCTAAACAACCACCCAACCCCCTCCCCCTCCTCCTCCACCAGCCACAGCCATCGGTGACCGCCACAAGCCACCGTTTATTGTCGTTGGACCACCGCACGGAGAGGAACACTTTAATCGGAGAGGAATCTTCAAAACTCAACTCAAGGATTTGGTAGAGAACAGAGCCTCCAATCCTCCCTTCATGGTTTCTCTGAGGTAACCATGGTTTCCTTGTATTCTCTTAGCTAGTTTGAAGCCTCTCTTGATATCTCTTGTGATTTGGGTACCGTTATTGGGTGTTTTTATACTTCCTTTGAAAACCCTTTGAAAATGAGATGTTGTAAAAGTTTCCTTTTTATAATATTGATTTCATTTTTGTGACATTCGTTGAGCCCCGATCACATTGGTGTAATCGGAATTTCAAGATGATGTCCCTTTTGATGTGGACTTTCAAAACACCATTTTAGCCCATTTTTAAATTTGAATGGGTATTTGACCCCGAATGTTGATGTTAACCTTGTCTTTGAAATCTATACTAAATTATCTTCGATTTGGTATATAGAGCTCTGCGTTTGGAACAAAGCATGTGAACTTGAGAAATCTCAAAACGACGCTACTAGGAGCTAACAGAGGGAGATAGATAGGTAAGGGAAATTTATTGTTTGGTTACAGTTTTTGATACCATAGTTGGGGGCCAAGGAGCCCAATTATGGAGATATCTGCCTGTCTCTATTGTGTGCTGGTTTTCAAGAGAAACTGTGTTTTAAACTAATGGGATGTGATATATTTATTATTGATGTATGTTGTTCCTGTTGTGTGCTCGTTTTTAAGAAAAACTGTGTTTTTAACTAATGGGATGCGATGAATTTGTTATTGATGGATAAAACTATGACTGATGTTGTTGTAATGATTGGATTTTTGGGAAAAGTCTTAATTACAAAGGATACTCTGCCAAAAAATTTTATAATACGTTCTTCTATTTAATTCTTTATTAAATTTTTTAATGGGCATAAGAATGTGTTTTATTTATTGTAGTCCTCCTCTTTAATTTAGAAATTTCCAAAAAATATCAGTCTTGTGGTATGATGAATTGTGAATGTATGAAATTCCGGTTGTCTGAAGACCTGAGGAATGTGAATCTCAGGCATATGTATTATGTATAGATGTGAAATGCGATTACTTGTGATGTCGTTGATGATATTGAGATTGAGATGCCGTTGATGTTGACGATGTTGAAATGAGATAATGTTGATGTGATTGATGATGTTGAAATGAGATAATGTTGATATGATTGATAATGTTGAATGAGACAATGTTGATGTGGTTGATAATGTTGAAATCAGATGATATTGATGTTTTATAATAATGATGTTGAGATGACATGATGTTGATGTTGATAATGACATTGATGAGAGATAATATTGATGTGGACAATGTCATTGTATGATGTGGATATACACGGATACCCATAGGGGTGCATGACTGATTATCCTTGCAAGGAAGGATTTGTTCCTAGCCATGGTTATGCATTGATGGTGCCCATGATTGTATGTTGTGTATGTACACGTGGGGTGTAGTGACCGGTTAGTTACCCTTACGAGGAAGGATTTGTTCCTAGCCACGGTCAGTGCATCGGTGAGCCCATATTTGTATGTTGTGTAGGTACATGGGGGTGTATGACTGGTTACCCTTGCGAGGAAGGATTTGTTCCTAGCCACGGTCATACATTGATGGTGCCCATGTTTCATACTTCATAATTGCATGGATGGAAATAGAATGAAGGCAATGCACACCCGTGAGTTTTTATAGGCTAAAAACACAGGTACTAAGGGGTCATCAGGTTTGGAATTCCCTTGTGACCATTGGTTGATCACTGTGGGGGGAATGGCCAGTGCACGACAGGGTGACCTTGATAGGCGTTTGAATCTTTTTTCCTGAGAGAGGCTATTTCCATGAGTATGGTACCACATTGCATGGTGAGAATGAAATCAGGTGCATGCATCATTCTAGGCATAATTGTTTTGATTTGTGAAATGAAGTGGATGACTGGTTTATTGAGTGTGTATTGAACTGATGGATCAATGAGAATGTTTGTGGTTGTTATTGTTGTTTCCTTTATAATTATTGTTATCTGATGCTTGTTAGTTGTGCATCATAAACTCACCCTTGCAATTTTTGTACCGTGTGGGTGGTACCTGTGATGATCGCGAACCTTTGTTCATGGGAGCAGATGAGCAGTAGGTGACTTTGGAGGGAGATTCTTTTGTTGGAGCCGCTAAGCCGACGTGATGGCGTTGGAATTATTTTTGGAAAAGAGTTTTGTTTTGCTAATCAACTCCTTCTTAGTTGATTAGTTGATTCCTTTTATTGGACATGTAAATTCTAGGTGTAAATACATGTAAAAAATAAACTAAGTTCTGACATGTAAATGATGTATACTGATTTAAAATATACATACATATGTATTCAATTACGTGTTTGTTCATTGTATGATAAGTGTATTATCACGAAAAAATTTACTATCATATTCATAATCAAATTAAGGGAGTTTTCATTAAAATTTGAAATTATACAATTAGAGTTAGTGATGTCGTAGCGACGAGGAGGGTCGTTACAATTTGCCTCCAAAAGAAGTCAACCGAATGGGGATGGAAAATATTTATGTCCTTGTATAAATTGTTTGAATGGAAGACGCCAAGCACTAGACGACATACAACAACATCTTCTGTGTGATGGGATTAAGAAGAATTATACCACAAGGATATGGCATGGTGAGTTGACAGAAATACATAGGGGGTTGCAAACTGAATCGCTTGATGTTGACATTGGAGATCGATTAGAGGATATGATTCGTAATCTGGGACATGAGTCTTTACAGCAAGCACATGCCTCTATGGATGATACATTGGAAAGTGATTCGAAGAAGCCGTTGTATCCAGGGTGCAAAGAGTATTGTCAGCGGTGTTAAATTTGGTTAATGTCAAGGCCAGATATGAGTGGAGTGACAAAAGCTTTAGTTCACTGCTTCAGGTAGTTCATGAGATACTTCCAGATGAAAACACGTTGCCAAGAAGTTACCATCATGCAAAGAAGATACTTTGTCTAATGGGTATAGAGTATCAGAAAATTCATGTCTGTCCTAATGATTGCATATTGTACATAAATGAATTTGAAGAAATGCATAAATGCCCCAGGTGTGGGGCATCACGGTACAAAGTGAAGGACGATGACAACTGTAGCAGTGATGAAAGCACAAAGAAAGTCCCCCCAGGAAGGTGTTGTGGTATCTTCCGATCATTCCAAGGTTTAAGTGTCTATTTGCTAACGAAGATGACGCAAAAGACCTGACATGACATGTAGATGGGAGAAACTGTGATTGAATGCTCCACCATCCGACAGATTCCTCCCAGTGGAAGAAGATTGACTGTTTGTATCCGTAATTCAGCGAAAACCCAATAAATCTTAGGCTTGCACTTGCCAGTTATGGAATGAATCCCTACGACGGTTTAAGTACTCAACACAGTTCATGGCCTGTTTTGCTAGTCATTTACAACTTGTCTCCTTGGTTGTGCATGAAGCAAAAATACATGATGTTGTCTATTGATGGAGTGTCTTTAGTTAAATATTTTTCTATCATTCTTAGCTTATTTGACTTCTCTTGGACTTTTATTTTTCCATTCTAATTCAGTTTTTGTCTTAGGCAAGTTAGTGGGCTTAATTGCTAATTGTTGTGTATTTTCGGATTTTATGCTCACTTGACGTATCTGCCTTGTACAGAACCTACAGAGCTCTACGGAACTTTGAATTGAATGTTCTTGTAGTCCTTGGAAAGATAATGAGAAGATCTACAGTTTTTCCAGAAATAAGACGAGGCCAATTCTACCATTTGGAGGGTCATTTTAGTCTTTGAAGTCAGAACCACTGCACTTGTATTTTTGGGCTGCGAGTTGGACTCTTATTGGTGTAAATACCATAAATAATTAGAATTGATGGGTTGTCATGGCCCATTCTTTTCTTCAGACTTAGTCACTATATATTAGTGACATTATGAGGAATTATTACATTACATTTCATTTTGTAAAAACAGTTTTACATTTCTCTTTTTAAGTTTTTAGAATCAAAACTCTTTCTTTTATTTTCTCTCAACTGTTCTTCATTGTTCTTCATTTTCATTTTCCCTTCTTCCATTTTCGTGCACTTATTTCATGGGGCTTTCATTGATGATGATCATGGAAGGCTAAATAATCAATCAATCCAAGGATCCAACCCAAGCAAGAGAAGAATTTGAGTTCTGGTTTAGTATTTCAAATTCTGTGTGAATGTTCACTTTCTTCTTCAATTGCTATTCTATTTTCATGATTATGAATGCGTTTAGGATTGAAAGCGGATTAGGTTATGAATTCATTTCCTAATTTCGAATATAAATCACAGATTAATTGGATGATATTTCAATTAGGGTTGTGGTTTCAATTAATTTAGGGGTTAATTCGATTGAACTGCTTCTAATGAAATTAAATGAACTTTCACAATAGGATAAATTTCTGAGAACGATGATGATTCGAATAGCTTGGTTTGGTGAATTAGATTGATGCTCTTTAATCTATTTTACATTACTTGTTATCAATTCTGTTAGTTTCTACATTGATCTTTAATTGTAGTTTGTATTTTTACAATTTTCATTTAGCGCATGCAAACTATTCGACAAAAATCCCCCTTTTATTTATTAGTGAATTGAAGTTGGAACCATATTGATTGTGTCTCTGAGTCGACCTAGGTTAATCCTGTGCTACAGAATTATCTTAGTTTAATTGTTTTGAAGCCACACGGCAAACGCTTATCATCTATGATGATATCGGGCCCAAGATAGCTAGGAAATGACATTGATATTTATCTTAGTCCTTTGATTGAAGACTTGGCAAACTTGTGGGAGGAGAGGGTTGCCGTGTTTGATGGGTATCAACAAGAGACATTCAAGTTGCGTGCAATGCTATTTGGTACCATTAATGATTTTCCACCATACGAGAATTTGAGTGGATACAGTATTAAGGGTCATCGTGCATACCCTATCTGTGAACAAGACATGAGCTACATACAACTTAAACATGGAAGAAAGCAGTTTACACTCGACATCGACGTTTTCTGAAACCTTATCACCCTTATCGGTGATTGAAAAAAGCATTTAATGGAAGTCAAGAGCATGAAACTGCACCGATTCTGTTAACCGGTGAGCAGGTTCTTGAGCGGGTTAAGGACATCCATACTGTATTTGGAAAGACCCAAAAGAAGTTGAAAGGTAATACTTGCATATGGAAGAATAGGTCGATATTGTTTGATCTTCCATACTGGTCTGATCTAGATGTTAGACATTGTATCGATGTTATGCATATGGAGAAAAATGTGTGTGACAGTGTCATTGGCATGCTTCTTAATATTTAAGGCAAGACAAAGGATGGTTTGAACACTCGTCAAGATCTTGCTGAGATGGGTATACGTGAAAAGTTACATCCTAGGTCTGATGGTAAGAAAATATACTTGCCTCCAGCATGTCACACTTTGTCAAGAAAGGAGAACATAAGTTTCTGCCAGTGTTTGCGTCGAGTGAAAGTGCCATAGGGATACTCTTCAAATATTAAGAGCCTTGTACAGGTCAAGGATCTGAAACTAGTTGGCTTAAAGTCTCATGATTGCCATGTTTTGATGCAACAACTGTTAGCCGTGACGATTCGAGACATTTTACCTAACAAAGTGAGGCATGCTATAACTCACCTGTGTTTTTTCTTCAATGCCATTTGTAGCAAAGTCGTGGACACTGTAAAGTTAGATGATGAAACAGCTCGTATGCATCCGGTTGTTAACATTCAATTATGGTCGTTAAGTGTAGCAATTAATTTAACAGAATTAATTAGGAAGCAGATAATGAGATGACGTCATCATACATCCATAAATAATAATAACAATTGTGCATTTTGTATGGTAATTGCTCATGAAATTACATACAATATTCATCGGGTGACGTTCTTCCCTTAAGGCCGGGTACAAAATGTATATATATATATATATATATATATATATATATATATATATATATGTATGTATGTATAACAAAAAAATCCAACATGCTCTCAAAAACTAAGGTTCACTCAGGACACCTTCCCAGCTCGGCTTTTGTCCGGAATCTCTTGGACCGCCTCACTACCCAGGCCTCTTGCCTCGGGATCCACCGTCCTCTCTTTGCTCATCACCTGCAAGGACATATAATCCCCAACCGGGGTGAGATACAAATCTCAATAAACTCCATGTTCTTGGAGGCTTCTCCTTCCCCGGGTTCACTTTTCACGATACATAGCATCAAAACAAGGATCACATAATCCTAGCCTTCATAAACACGCACCACATGTATATAACAACCCATATATAGCGAGAGAAGATCATCCACTTAAGGGCACATTCTCTGTATATCGTTGCCTGGGGAAGATTATCCACTGAAGAGCAGATTCTCTCAGGGGGCTGCTCGGACGTATGTGGCTCTTCCAAGAGAGGATCATCCTTATAAGGGCACACTCTCTTAGGGTTTTCATATATACTAATTGACCACTTAGAGTTGTTCCATATGACTTTGGCTCTAAGGGAAGTCCATATTTAGTCTCTTCTACTGGCCAAAGAAGCTCGTCAAGCACACAACATATCATCATATACATGTTCTCAACCAAAAAGCAGTAACACACAAGTTTAATACCACATGCATCATGATATACCAGGACCATCACTCCTCGGAGTATGGTGGAACACGATCAAGGAAAAAACTCCCAAGAACGGAGAGCTTACCTACTCTAAGTGTTTCACTGGCTCTCCCGGCCTCGTGGTCACAACCACTGTTATCCTCTGTAACACGCTTTGCAAAAGCATGCAAGAAAACAAACACAGTCATCAATCGTTGCATGCAAGCAGCTCATAATGGTTATCAACCGTTGCATGAAAAGAGACGTCGTTCTTTCCCATAGGACCTGAACCTAGTTCCAGCTCTAGCTCAACAAGGGTCAACATATATCCCATAGACAAAATCTAGAAATCTATAACTATATAAGTTCCTTACCTCTGAAATGTTCAAGAAGGCTAAGAGATAGGTTTCCCAAGCTTAAGTGTCCTGAAAAGCCTTCTTCCTCTTCGAAGTGGAAACTCTATGAGGTCTTTGGAGAGACGAACTCTCCGTTTAAAGGTTTCAATAGGAAAAAAGGTTGAAATCTAGATATAGGGTAGTTCCTCTCAATTTTCAAGTTGCATGCAAAGGGGTTTAGGTTAGGAGTTATGAAGTTTCTCTCACTGGAACTGGAGGAAACGGAGAGAGGGAGAAGACGATAGTGTTTCGTCGAAATGGAGAGAAGTGATCTATTTAAATGACACTGGCGTGTGACACACGTGCTAATAAGGCCAGATGTCAAATCTAACTTAGCCATCGTACACACTCGCTGCCCTTGTCCGAGCTTATTCGACCTCGTTCGAGTTCCTACCTGGGTACTTCACAAGTCTAAGGTTCCGCCCTCTACCGACCTTATCCAACCTCATCCGACCTCGTTCGGGTTCCTACCTTAGCACTTCACCAGTCCAAGGTTCTGCCCTCTACCGACCTCATCCAACCTCGTTCGGGTTCCTACCTTGGTACTTCACAAGTCCAAGGTTCCGCCCTCTACCAACCTTACCGATCTCATCCTACCTCGTTCGGGTTCCTACCTTGGCACTTCACAAGCCCAAGGTTTCGCCCTCTACCGACCTCGGTCGGGTTCCTACCTTGACACTTCACAAGTCCAAGGTTCCGCTCTCTACCGACCTTATCCGATCTCGTTCGACCTCGTTCGGGTTCCTACCATGGCACTTCACCAGTCCAAGGTTTCGCCCTCTACCAACCTCATCTGACCTCATTCGGGTTCCTACCTTGGCACTTCACAAGTCCAAGGTTCCGCCCTCTACCGACCTTATCCAACCTCATTCGACCTCGTTCGGGTTCCTACCCTCGCACTTCACAAGTCCAAGGTTCCGCCCTCTACCGACCTTATCCGACCTCGTCCGACCTTGTTCGGGTTCCTACCTTGGCACTTAACAAGTCCAATGTTTTGCTCTCTACCGACCTTATCCGACCTCGTTCGACCTCGTTCGGGTTCCTACCTTGGCACCCATTCTTCCACATCAGCATTGCCACATGAAGGTGCTATCACTTTTCGAAGAGTTGACCCAGTCACACCAATCTGGGTTTCTTGTTACACTTACTTTTAAGAAACGCGAACCCGGATCTGTGGCAGGGTCGTTATTAATACAACAACCTCCTAATCATAATATTATTATTTTATAGTGCTGACATGGACACCTAAAACCTTACAGATGACTTGGAAGAAGAGGTGGCAATTATCTTGTGTCAACCGGAGATGTATTTGCCTCCTTCATTTTTCGACATAATGGTTCACTTACTTGTTCATCTGGTCAGGGAAATTAAATTGTGTGGTCCTGTTTATTTACGGTGGATGTATCTAGTCGAGTGATACATGAAGATCTTAAAAGGGTATACAAAGAATCTACACCATCCTAAAGCTTCCATAGTTGAAAGGTACATTGCAGAATAAGCTGTAGAATTTTGTTCAGAGCACCTTGAAAAGGAAAAACTTGTTGGGCTTCCCGAGGCTCGGCATGATGACAGAGTCGTAGGTAAGGGTACATGAGGGCTGCATGTTATAATGCCTGGTTTACAAGAATTGCAACAAGCTCATTTGTATGTCCTGAATAACAGTAATGAAGTCCTGCCATACATAGTTCGTCATGAAGCCTTAGTCAAGGAAAGTAATCCAAGAATGACGAAGAATAGGTTGTTGAAATAGCATAACAAGACTTTCCTGAATTGGTTTAAAGATAAAATATTTAGTGATCAATCTTCCTCTGAAACAATGAGGAAGTTAACAGATAGGCCTAAAAGAAATGTTAGAAGTTGGCAGGGATACGATATCAACAAGTACTCGTTCTACACCAAACAACAAGATGACAAAAGCACAATGCAAAATAGTGGGGTTAGCCTTAGGGCTGAATCCCAGCACTTCATTACTGTGCATGACCACAATCCCCGTTTGGCGTGCATGCCTTACTTTGGAGTCATTGATGACATTTGGGAGCTTAATTATGTTAAATTCATTGTGTGTGTCTTCAAGTGTAAGTGGGTTGATATCAATAGCGGTGTACAAACCGAGGATTCGAGATTCACTTTGGTAGATCTTAACAAGCTAGCTTATCAAAATGAACCTTACATCATGGTAGAACAAGCAAAACAGGTGTTTTATGTTCAAGATCCTTGTGATGAAAGATGGTCAATGGTACTACCACTACTACAAAAAGGAGCTTTAACATCGGCAATTTAACATCGGTTTTCAGAAAAACCGATGTTGTCTAAAACGCGGTGGCAATTTTGTAATTCTGTGGACAAAGTTAACATCGGTTCCCTTAAAAACGCATGAAAACCGATGTTAACTAGCCGTAGTTAACATCGGTTCACTAAAAAAAGCATGAAAACCGATGTTAACTATCGGTCGTTAACATCGGTTTTCTGAAAACACATCAAAACCGATGTTAAAATTAATATTTAACATCGGTTTTCATGTGTTTTCAAAAAACCGATGTTAACGACCGATAGTTAACATCGGTTTTCATGCTTTTTTAAGTGAACCGATGTTAATGTGTAACACTTAACATCGGTTTTCATTAGAAAACCGATGTTGATATTGTTATTTTTAAAACAGTCTGCGCCCTAAATCATTTACCTTCATTGAGCGCGCTTTTGCTTTTGCTTCTTCCAGAACCTCATCAGGTCTCATTCCCAGTTCACCATTGTCGTCGTCTACCTCAGTACCTGAGCTCCGTGTTGTGCTCGTCTACTTCGCGATTTCCAGCCGTCGGTTTCCATTGTTGAAGCTTGAGCTCGCGTCTCCATCCGAGGTTAGTCATCTACAAATTTCTCTGTTTTGGTTGTTGCCCAATAATGCTGGATGTTGTATTTTGTTTTTGCTGTTGAATGCGGTTTGGTAGTGCATTACCAATTTTCGTGTGATGTATGGGTTGAATGTGCTATTGATGTGAATAGAACGAAGTTGCCCACTAAGTGCTTGATGAAATGCCTAATCCAGAAGCTGTTTGGTAAACTTGTTAGCTAGTAAACTTGTTAGGTAGTAAACTTGTTAGCTATTAAATGTTGAGGCTCATCATCTGTAAAAGAGTCCACAACATGCACAAATGGGGACACCACATCTTTGTTCAAATTAGACATGCCCCTAGGATAGCTATGATGCACAAAGACATTGTGACTATAGTGGTTGGTGGGGGAGTGCCCTCAAGGCTGTAGCTTGTATTTTCGTAAGTTTGCATAACAAATTCATAAGTATACAAAGCCTTTTTGCTCTTGTAAAAAGAAAGGTTAGGTTTGAGAGGGCAACAATTTTGACCATTGAACGTTTTACATTTTCAAGAATCAACTATGTTGTGGTGGTGTTGATGGTTTACAATTTTTGGAAATATTAAAGTAAATGGAAATCACCGAATAGAAATCAAGTAAAAAGACCTATTTCTATTCTAATAATGTTATTCACAATACTTTTTACAATAAGGAGAGAGAGAATGACCGTGGGAATTGTGATAAGATGAGAAAAAGGTATTATAAGAAAAGACTTTAATTACAATGTATCAGGGGTGTGAAAAGATTTTGTACATTATCGTTAGGAATTAGGATATAATCTGCTGTAAAATAAAGCCAATGTGCTGGCCCAAAAGCATCAAGCTCATTAGTTGATGCATAAGGCCTAACAACAAGAACCTTGTGGCACCACACCAATCTCAAAACAGTCACAATGTGGCACATCTGATGCCAAAGTTTGTTAAGCAGATTCAAAGGGTTGACCCTTGGAGGTATTTCTCACGCCTCGTCAAGTAAGAAACTTGGCTTTAAGTTTGTCAACCTCGAGAATGCTGTAATTGCGGGCCCTCATGGTAGCTAGTTTGTGTCCTCATGCTGCAGTTCAATAGCAAAATGGCAATTTCTCAATTAATGAAAACTAACCAACAACTAAGCATACACAAAAACTTAACCTCAAGCAATCCTAGATTATCAAACATACATAATTGACAAGATAACAAATGCTTTATTAAGAGAGTGAAACTAGAATAAGCATCACATTAAAAATTTGGTTAGAAATGAAACAAAGGAAACACTGACCTTCTCAAATTGAATTGGTTTCATCATGAACACTGACCTTCTCAAATTGAATTGATAAGCAAACTTAGCTTAAACACTTGGGCGCTTCTTTGTCTAGACCCTAGGTCATTAAGGAAGCTAGCTAGATTAAAGAGTTTATCAATTTAATTTTTCTGCAATATGTATAGTTTTATAATATGACACCACATGTATGATATGTATGCAGTTCTCATTTGGCTCTTTGCATCGTCATCCTCCGTCCTTGTTGGAGATTGTGATTGACCAATCTCTCAGGTAATTACAAAAGTGTTTCATATTGAAATTTATAAGATAATATGTAATAAGTGCTCGTGTAACTTGTTTTGTCCACATCCCTTTTAACCCTTGCTTTATGTAAATCACTTGCATTCCATGAACATGATCGGATAATGTTATATGGTTATTGTAGGAGAGCAAACCCTTTTCCCGTTTTCGTTATCATCACGAGCTTCATTGTTGGACATTTCACACAGATCATCATCACAGGTGTGAATTTGATATACCTTGGCGCGTACAATTTGTGTTATGACTGTTTTTAATATATGTTGTATGTCAAGTATGCATGTTGCTTTTTCTATACAATTAATGTTCATTATGAGTGAACCTTAGTTTCCCGTTTGAGATTCATTACACTGATTCTTCCGGATAGTTTGGATTAATCATTGTATTGATTCTTGAATTGTCCGTTTGGACAGTTTGGGAAGACACAATTTTTTATAGTATATTCATATGTATAG
>CM023952.1:18268287-18284884 GCA_013407115.1 Glycine latifolia | reverse complement strand
ATATATATATATATATATATATATATATATATATATATATATATATACTATTGTTATTATGTCTTGGAACATGAACCAAATGACTATATGAAATTTCCTCGTAGCAATGTGAAATATGTATGGTATGGAATTAAAGTATGGAGGATTAGCTAGTCACCAAAGTGGCCAAATTTGTAAAAATTGTTTTTAATTCCAAACATTATAGATATGGTTTCAATTACCCATGATTGTGATGCTATGAATAGTCTATATATATATAATTATAATTATAGTTTATGTTGTGGATACATTGAAGTTCATTATTCACTATTATAAGAAGGACCTTTTACGACACTGTTTTTATGACGGTTGTATAAAAAATGATTTGTAAGTTAAGCAGTGGCATTTTTGTAAATAAGTGCAACTTTTTGAAGACGGTTTAGTAAAACCGTATTTGAAAACGCATTACGACATCGATTTTTTCAAGAATCGATGTCAAATAGTATGTGGTGGCAAATTTGTAAATAAAAAGACATTAAACAAAATGTGAAATCAAAGTCGGTTTCAAAAAAGATTGTCTTTGCATTTTTGGCTTTACACCGAGGACGGTTTTCAAGCGAAACCATCTTTGTATAAGGTTAATTTTTGTCGCTTCCTCTCTGTCTCTCACTCGCTTCCTCCAAATTTCAAACCCTCTCTCTGACTCTTGCTCTTAGCCTCACTTCCTCCAAACCCTCACCCACCCACCTCCTCTCCGACCACACCCACGGCCTCACCCCCTCCTGCCACCACGTCCACCCTGTTCTACTCCGTTGTCACCGGCAAACTTCACCCCTTCAAGTTCCTCAGCTTCGACCTCTCCCTCCTCCCCTCCCTCACCCTCCATGTCACTTTCTTCATCACCTGTCACGGCCCCGTCGAGATTCATTGTCAAAACGGGATCTTTTGGTTTGATATTGGAATACAAGACCCACATGCTTAACCCTTTGCTTGATCCACGCATCGATTAGGTCACCATTCTTCAAATCTCTGGTGAAAATGACGAACATGAGGTTTTATGTTAACAACTACACAACGTAAGCCTTGAAGCTTCCTCATTGTTAAGGGTCACTAGGAAGAGAGGGTTCTCTGAGACTGTTGATCTGAAACTTAATCTTCAGTCCAAGGAAGATCTGAATGAGAATCTGAAGAATGTCTCAAAGGAGAAGACCCTCCTTAAGGATCTTGCCAAGCCACCTGCTAAGTCAGTCATTTTAATTCATTTGATTTTCTTTTTCTATTAGTACTTGTTAAGAAGTTTATCCAAACTACCTCTTCAGTAAAGTCATGTGGGTTTGGCTATATTTTTGGTTTAAATTGTAGATTACACACTATGAAGTGCGAACGTTTATGTTTTGAAAAAAAGGGGAGCTGATGCAGTTTTTGGTGCAAGTTAGCATACTAGTATAGTATTTAATTTCTTTACTTTATAACTTATATGGCAGAAGAAAAAAGGCCCGATTATTAAGCTGTACATATTTTTTAGTGAAAAAAAGCCTAATTATTAAGCATATTCTTATGTTCCAGTGATTGAGGCTATTATAAACATAGTTGAGAAAAATCGTGGCCAGTTCCATGTGTTGGTTATAGTTGCTGATGGCCAAGTATAAAATGTTACTTCATCGTGTGTATGCATGTCTCTATAATCTTGTTCAAATAAATGCATGTTTAGATTTTAGTTATGAAAACTCAATAGTATTTTTATTCTCAAAATAATAATAATTTCTTCCTTCTTCATTTTATGGATTAGAATTTAGAAATTTTACTTAATATGCAAAAATTTTTATTAAATTTTTATCCAAACATGTATAGTTTAAGTGTGTTTGCTTTTAAGGTTACAAGAAGTGTCGACACCAGTGATGGAGAACCCAATTCTCAAGAAGAGAAGACGATTAAAGCAATCGTTGATGCAAGGTATATATATATATATATATATATATATATATATTAATGTTTATCCACATTCTGTTTCTAATAATTAAAGTGAAAACCATGCATTCCAAAATAAAACAAGGAATTATAAGAGATGGAAGTTAGCCTCAACTAGAATAAAAGTAGTATCATTTTGTCTTGCTTCCAAAATTTTCAGCCACTTACATTTTTCCTTTGTTGCAGTTTGTTAATTTCACAGAAATCATGTCCAAAAACATAAGCCCCTCGGAGAAAGAAGCAGCTTTTGCTCTGGCTGCTCTCATGGAGCAAAGAGAATAGTTCTGAAACCTTCTCTTGTTCCTTATTCTAGGTCAGCACACTTCAACTTTTTTACTTCCATTTTTTAATGTTGTGAGGTGCAGGTGAGCGTTCCATGCAGCATTTTGTCAATAGTGGTGATAGTAAGCTACGACCACTGCACAAGCCTCCTCTCTGTTAACTTGAAGAAAGCTTCGTTGGTCCCTTTCCACCTTCTAGCTTCCCTTACTCATCTTGAGGTCTTTGGTTAAGTTTTCAGTCCCATGTTAATTATTTCTTTATCATTATTAGTAGTAATTGTTGGTGAGCCCATTGACCCACATATTTGCTTTTGATCAATGAAAAAAATTCACGGTTTTTAGTTTTAGCTTCAACAAAAGTTTATTCTTTATCTCTACATTTTGTTAATGTGGTTGAGTCTCTTACTACACATGTTTTTAGTTAGACATGTTTTTAGTACATGACAAGGGATTAAAACTACATCATTTTGTTATGTGTAGAGATTAAAAATGAGTAAACATCCAAAGATGGTAAATATTTCTAGTTGGATGATTGTTAAAAATGAGTAAACATCCAAAGATGGTACAATCGACGTAAAAAGGGGTAAATAAGTGTCGTAAAAAGGTACTTTTGTAGTAGTGATTACATGACAGTTAAGGATCAACCCAAAAGATGATTATTTGTTTTATAGTAATGAACATGAACATTGATATTATAAGTACACTTCTAGTTTTTATTTAAACATCCAAAGATGGTAAATATTTCTAGTTGTGGCATGCTTCATTGTCAAATTATATGAAATCTTTATAGCATCATTATTGTTGAATATTGCATATTGGTGGATCCCCAAAGGTGAACATTAATATGCATTTATGAAGTATTTTTGAAATTATGAAGCATGTTAATATATAATAGATTCAAAGCATTAATGTTTTCTATTGATTGTAATACCAATTGCCTTGCATTCGCAACTCTCAGCTGTTACAGTTTTAAATGGTCTTAACTTCTTTGAATGGAAAGAGCAAATCCAGTATCACCTTGGTGTATTGGATCTAGATATGGCTATAAGAGAAGAAAAGCCAGGTGCTATTATTGATGCTAGCACTAATGAAGAAAAGACTCATTATCGAAACTGGAAAAGGTCAAATAGATTGAGTTTGGTATGTATGAGGGTGAGCATAATTGGCAACAATAAGTCAGCTCTTCCACAAACTAAAAGTGCCAAGGAAATGCTGAAAAATGTGGAAGAACGCTCCCAAACTATTGACAAGTCTCTTGCTGGGACATTAATGAGTACCTTGACCACCATGAAATATGATGGTTCAAGGACTATGCATGAGCATGTGATCGAAATGACTAACATTGCAGCAAGACTTAAGTCATTGGGAATGTAAGTGGCTGAAAATTTTGAGGTGCAATTTATTCTGAACTTATTACCGTACTAAATATGGTCCTTTCCAAATGAACTATAATACCATGAAAGACAAATGGAATATGCATGAGCTGCACAGTATGTTAGTTCAGGAGGAGACCAGACTTAAGAACCTGGGAAGTCACTCCATTCATTATGTTAAGAAACAAGGAGCTGACAAGAAAGGTATCAAGAAACATGAGAAGAATGGAAGATGAACTATAAAGATCAATGAGAGTTGCTCTTCTAAGATTCACAAGAAGGAACATAATGGAAACATATGCTATTTCTATGGCAAGACTGGGCATCTCCAAAATGATTGCTCAAAACGTAAGGCTTGGTTTGAGAAGAAAGGTAGGCTTAGTGCTTATGTATGTTATGAATCAAACTTAGTTGAAGTTCCTCATAATAGTTGGTGAATTGATTTTGGATGTACAACTTATGTTTGTAATGTGATACAGGGATTCCTTACAAACCACAACACAAGACCAAATGAAATGTTTGTCTTCATGGGCAATGGAATAAAGGCATCAGTAGAAGCTGTTGGGACTTATCATTTAATCATAGACATTAGACATCATTTGGACTTATTGGATACTTTTTATGTACCTAGTATAACTAGGAATTTAGTTTCGTTATCCAAACTTGATAAAGCTTGATATTATTTTAAAATTGGTAGTGGATGTTTCAGTTTGTTTAGACATAACTATTTAATTGGTAATGATATTTATGTGATGGATTATATAAATTGAATATTGATAATCTTTTTGTTGAAATATTTATAACGATGCATCAGAATGTCGGTACTGAATGTTGTTTAGTAAATGAAAGATCTGCTTACTTGTGGCATAAACGCTTGGGACACATTTCCAAGGAAAGAATGGAAAGATTAGTAAGGAATGAAATCCTTCCAGATTTAGATTTTAGTGATCTGAATGTTTGTGTAGATTGTATTAAAGGTAAACAAACAAAACACACAAAGAAATGGGCCACAAGAAGTAGTCAGCTTCTTGAAATCATACACACAGATGTTTGTGGACCATTTGATGTTAACACTTTCAATAAAGAAAAATATTTCATCACCTTCATAGATGATTTTTCACGTTATGGCTATATCTATTTGCTGCACGATAAATCTCAAGCTGTAAATGCATTAGAGGTTTATGTTAATGAAGTGGAAAGGAAATTAGACAGAAAGGTGAAGATTGTCAGGTTTGATAGGGGTTGTGAATATTATGGATGATATGATGAAAGTGGACAACATGCAGATCCATTTGCTAAATTCCTGAAGAACGTGGTATTTGTGCTCAATACACAATGGTAGGTACACCGCAACAAAATGGTGTATCAGAAAGACGTAATAGAACCTTGCTAGATATGGTTAGAAGTATGTTAAGCTATTCTTCTTTACCTACTTCATTATGGACTTATGCTCTAAGGATTGTCATGTATATAGTAAATAGGGTTTCTAGTAAGGCAGTTCCAAAGACTCCTTTTGAACTGTGGACAGGAAGGAAACCCAGTCTAAGGTACCTGCATGTTTGGGGTTGTCGAGCAAAAATTATACATTATAATCCACAAGAAAAGAAATTGGATGCAAGAACAATTAATGGTTTTTTCATTGGTTATCCAGAAAAGTCGAAGGGGTATAGATTCTATAGTCCTAATCATACTACAAGGATTGTTGAAACTGGAAATGCTAGGTTCATTGAGGACGGAGATGTTAGTGGGAATAAACCACCACGTAAAGTGGAGATTCAAGAGGTAGGAGTGCAAATTCCATTAACTTGCAATCTCTTATAAAGGCATTATTCCTCATGTTGTTGTACCGATTAACAATAATGAAGAACAACACATGAATGATACCACTAAACATAATGAAGTTGTAATGAACGAATCGGATGAACCCATGGTGGAAGAACCACAACAAATAGCATTAAGGAGGTCTCAAAGAGAAAGGAGACCAACTATTCCTAATGATTTTGTGGTTTATCTATGAGAACATAAATTTGACTTGGGAATAGATAAAGATCCAGTTTCATTTTCACAAGCCATGAATTGTGATAATTCTGATGGATGGTTAAATGCCATGAAAGATGAGTTGAAATCCATTGAACATAATGAAGTATGGGACCTTGTTGAATTACCTGAAGGTTGTAAGAGAGTTGGTTGCAAGTGGGTCTTCAAGACCAAACTTGACTCTTAAGGTAATTTAGAACGACACAAGGCCCGACTTGTTCCAAAAGGATTCACTCAAAAGTATGGAGTTGACTTTAAGGAGACCTTCTCACCAGTCTCTAAGAAAGATTCCTTAAGAATTATCATGGCATTGGTGGCTCATTATGATTTACAGCTACATCAAATGGATGTGAAAATGGCCTTTCTAAATGGGAATTTAGAAGATGTGTATATGGACCAACCAATGGGGTTCATTGAAAAGGGAAAGGAACACATGGTGTGTAAACTTAAGAAACCAATATATAGACTTAAACAAGCTTCCAGACAATGGTACCTTAAGTTCAATGATACCGTTGTCTCCTTTGGATTTAAGGAAAACACTGTTATCGGTGTATATATCTAAAGATCAGTGGGAGTAAGTGTTGCAAATTCGGCAAGTGTACCGTTCGTTTCAAGTAATAAAGTGAGTAAGTAAAGTATCGTCTCCACAGGGATTGAATGGAATCTTATATCAACTTAATGTCTTAAAAATTGGAAGACAAATAATGAGTTGATAGAGTTTGTTGAGTTGTATTTAAGTAGCGTAAATGAAATGACAGAAATTTAACAAGAATGTAAGCAAATGTTAATTGGATTTTTACTGCAGTAGTGAGAGATGATTGTAGTTAAGCGCAATCCCCTATGATTCCTTCCTTCTATGCTTCGGTTGATTATTAACTTGAATTACTTCTAATTATTCAGCTGATGTATTCTCCTATAAGTAGCTAAATCCTAATCCCTTAGTAATTTAACCCTTTGGTGAAATAAAAAACCCTAATCCCTTAGTGATTCCTTCTTAAACCAAGCATTAAGCAACACATCCTGAAGTTGCTGCAACAACACATCCTTATCCCTAGGCAATGTATAAATTGTTGTTTTACTCAATTCAGAAACTAGAATCCCAATATCCCTATTGTGAATTCTAACCCTAAACCTCTTAATAGAATGGCCAGTCCCAATTAAGAATTAAACAATGAAGAACAGAATAAAACAAAGCAATTATGATAACTCCTATTAAAACCAATCAAGACATAGAGAAATTCTCATAGGTTCATGGCCCAACCACAATACAAGAATTTAGCCAAGCATACTCAAAATTGATATTATTTCCATGACTAACATTTTCCTAGAGAGAAATTACCAGAGGAAGAGAAAAGATTACACAGAGTTGTATTTCTGCAATTCCTCAATGCTTCCAATCTTCTCCCAAGGTCTTCAATGGCTTCTTTGCAGTAATGCTTCCAATGGTCTGTAAAAAAGCTACTCTTTGTGACCCAGAGGTCTCCTTTTATCCCCCCATACGTTCCAGGTCTAAATCCAGTAATGAGGAACTGTTTCCCCCCAATAAATCAATTTCAAATATTTTAAATCAGGAAACCCGAGCTCGTGGCGCGACTGGCGTGGCATCCCACGCTGATTGCGTGGGTCATTCGAGTTGAATGCTTGAGTTTTGATAGAATGGCATGACTTGCGTGGATGGCCACGCTAACAACGTGACTTGTTTGAGCTGAGGGGTTGGCCTTTGGTAGTCCCACGCTACTCGCGTGGTTGGCCACGTTAACAGCGTGGCTTGTTTGAGTTGGAAGTCTGTGTTTCAGCATCTGGCACGACTGGCATGGTGGTTTGCGCTACTCGCGTGGGCTCTTCGAACTGAATTTGTTGATCTTGACACTTCCACGCTGATCACGTGAGATCCCACGCTGATCGCGTGGCTTGTTCGAGAGCACTAGCTTGGTCTTTTTGCTTATTTTCCTCTCTTGTTGGTTCCTAAATGACAAAATAACTAAGAATTTAAATTAATATGCAATTGAGTAATAATATATCAAATCCTATTCTAATCTACTCTTTTTTAAACAATTTATTAATCAATTAATCCTAAAAACTACTATATGCTGGAAGCATATCAAATAATTCCCAGATTTAGATATTGTTGCCCTCAGCAATAAACAAAGTTTCTATTTGGAAAGCAAGTTTGAACAATCAGGCATAAATTCACAATTAACACTCTTAGAATCACAATGCTAAGTATAATCAATTTTCAATCAAAGATTCAATAACACTTTCAAGTCCATCAACTGCAAGAGTTTCACTCGAGTCTTCCTTACCAAAATGTGTGTATTTCACTCATCACTCAAGTGTATAAGGTTTATTATACTCACTCAATCCAATACAGTGATAGCACTACCATAAGCTTGATCATATTCTCGAGTTCCTGAAAATAAGAAACATGAATGCATGCACAACTGATCAAAAGGTCTTTGTAAGGTTGTAACTTGGCCTGGCTTAAGGGTAGGAATATTTTGGATAGTGACTAAAATTGAGATTGGATTTTTGTTAGAATTAGTCAATTCCACTTAGCAGTATACCATTCTTTATTCTTTTATTTTTTTTTTCTGCAGAACACTTGTGATAGAAAGAGTAAGATAGTAGAGAAACATATTTAGATACACCAGCTGGTATTTCAGACTTGTTACTTCCCAACTGGATTCTTCACTAGATTTGGTTTTTGCCAGATCTATTCTGTTGGCGTTTTCACTCTTATACCAGAATTGTCTTCTTGGGTAACTTTGTCTTTCCTCTTACCTTTCCTTCCTTTCCCTGTTCCCCCTATTCCATGGTCTTGATTCTAATTCTTTCTTCTCCAATCTCAAGTAGGGTGGTCAAGGATTATGTTTCAAATTTCAGGTGTATGAATAAAAAGGCTTAGGCTCAAAAGAGGTGACAATGGAAAATTGAAGGTGAGTCCATTTGGCCCTGGCTTAAAAGAATAAACTGCCTTAATCATATCAGAATATACATGCATCCAGAGAAACAAATCAAGTTCTAGAGTACTTACCAAGGTGAGGCCTCTCTGAAAGAATTTTGTACTGTATGGCTCAATCCTCACAGGTTATAGACTCAAGTTAGCCTCTGTTAACTTCATATCAAGCGTCATTTCAACTTCAACATGAATATTAATATACAAATAATCGTAATTCAATCATGCTTCATGCAACCGTGCCATATTTCATCTCACTCAAGCTTCCTAACAGAATTTCTAATTCATCACTGACTTCACAATTTGGCTGCTGAGATGTATAAGATAAGCTTCTACACGTTATTCAAAAAAATTAAACCCTTATAAATTTTAGCAAAACATATAATTTTTTTGTTAGGCATCTTTTGTCTCTTGAATGTGATTCGTCAAATAAATACTGCGTATGCGCCCATTCCCTGATTTAGAAAATTGTTGTCCCCAGCAACAACTAACAAGGATCGTGTGCTTACTCACGTAATCGTTATTTGAAGAATCGCAACCAAACGAAACATTGATTCATACCAAAGACATTCACATCAAATTATTCATGCATCAATTAATACGAATGTAATCAAATATATAAATGTATACTGTAATAATGTAAATGGTATAGAAAATGAAAAACAAGAAATAGAAATTCAAAAATAGTAAAATCAAAATAGTCCTATGAATCACTCCTCGCTCTCTATCGTAACGTCCTCAGCAGCCTGAGATGGACCAGGGTGGTCCGCTGCTGGCTTTGCAAGGCTGGGTGGGCCGGGAGGAGTCTGAGCTGCTGGTGGTGGTGATCTGGGGTCCACAGGTGGCTGGGAAGAAGATGGAGCAGCTGGAGCACCAAAATGGTACTGATATGCTGAGAAATCGATGCTCCACTCTCTGCATAGGTCTTCCATCAGCCTGACCTGATACTCCAGCAAGCGAGTCTGGTGCTCCATCATAGCTCACAAGGAAGGCTGATGCTGAAAGTCATCCTCTGGCATAAATATCGGCTGTGTAGACTGCTGAGACAGAGGAGACTGAGGTGGATCTGGTAGGGCAGGTGCATCTGGGCCTGGGGCTGGAGGAGACTGAGGTAATGGTGCTCCACGAGGACTGCGAGCTGCTAGTTCCTCGGGAGAGAGCTTCGAAGCTCGAATCAGCTTGTCCTCTGCCGCGCTCTCCATCGCATCTGTGCATGTCTTCGAAGTCTTGATGGAGGCGATCCGAAGGTCTATAGGCTCGACGTCTGGGATCTGAACTCCAGCACGACGGCAGAGATGAAGAATGAGGGAGGGGTGAGCTAGCCAGGACTTGCTGCTGGCGTCCTGAATAATGTGGAGAATCCTTTTAGAAAGGACATAGGAGATGTTAAGATTCTCCTCTCCACGTAACACATATAAAAGTGTCGCCCGCTCTAGATTCACATCAGTCATATTCGTAGAAGGGATGACTGTGTGGTTAATAAACTGGTGCCAGAAAGCTGCGTCTCCGACTAAATCGTGTTTTCTCAGCTTTTCTGGCACATAGTCGAGACCCGGCTTGGTCTTCCAAGCCGTGTATCGCCCAGCGATCCCACATCGGATCTGGTCAGCTCATTGGGGCATCTCGTCCCTATAGAGCTTGGTGATGATGTCGAGGTGCATGCTGAGGAAGGTGTGGCCGAACTCGCAGCGGGAGAAAGGGGAATAGGCGGTGTCCATGAACTTTTCTATGGTCTCATCATCAAATGGGACTTGGACACCCCTCACCCAGCTGACTCTCCTCTCAGCTACTGTCGCGGGGTCTACATTCGCTAGAAACTCCTTCAAGATAGAACCGGAGCTCGGCTCTGCGAAGCTAACTAATCTCTCCCATCTCCATCGAGTAATAACCTCTCTAATCGGAGAGTCTTCTGGAAGCGATTCCCACATGATCTTCTTCTCCAGAATGACCTTCTTGGGTAGATACCAAGAGTCAAACTGTTCCTGGCACTCCAATGTGTGGAATCGAGCCTCATCAAATGGAGTAACCTGGGCCCTCTTGCTACTAGAGAACTCAGGTGCTTTCCTCTTTCTCTTAGCGATCTGTTTGCCCTGAAATGCAGAAAATATCCAAGATACAATTATAAATATACACTATATTTGCCAATTCCCAGATTTAGTCTCTGCATGTCACTGACATATTCAATCAGAGTAAATAATGCTTAGATGGATTTCAGAAAGACAATATCAAGCAAATGGATTCAATATGTGAGCTATCTATATGGAAGATTACTAATTTGTTCACAATGTAAATCATTACCAAATGGAAATGTCAACCAATTAAGCACGACAATAACATCAAGCAACAAAATCTATATGCTTCAGTTTCACTACGCTCATGCTTATAATTAGTATTGCAAGTCAGTATTTGAATGAGCATAGGAAGTTCATATCAATCACAATTTTCCAGATTTTAAATTGAGATCATCAAAACACAATTAACCAATGTAACCCAAAATCCCAAATTCAACATTATCAGGTTGCATGAAACAATGACTTAAAGATTTCCAAATTATCAGATTATCTTAACTAAAGTGGTGTGAAATCAACTTTCACACTGAAGGTTCATTTCTTCAAGTCAATATTTATTAAAAGGATTCAATTCAATCAGAATATCAGATTAAATCAGATTTAGGAACAACATTCACCAAGCACTACAATGGAAAACTCCCTAACCAATATCAACTTAAGCACTACAAGCAATCAAATAACATGTCAAGCAATTCCAAATCAAGTGAAACCTCAGATTATGACCCACTCCGCATATACACAGTAATATAGTATTCATGTAAGCAATCCTTAACGCACTAGTGTCTAAAAAAGAAACAACATTCACCAAGCACATGTAAGTGTATTCACAGTCAAATGGCTAAAAATTATGTGGGTTATATCAAACTTGACAATATCAGGCATATAGATTCAACCATAATTTAATCAAAGCTATACCAACACATACTCAGTTATCATGCATTCTAGTTCACCAATGAATAGGCCTACCAGACCTTAAAAACTCAACACCATGATATCACATAAAGCATATCTGGTCATTGACACAAAATCAGACCTTGCACTGGCATCCTAAACAATGTTCAATTAGGTTTAGGAAGCTTATCAGAAATTCCCAGATTTATTTGGCAAACCATGTGTTTATTCATATTAAGTAGGTTCATGCTTCCTTATCAAACAATGTGGTTATCAACACGCCAATTATGGTGCACATTTCAAGCTAAAGGTGTCATCATGTGTGATTGACTAAACCTACACCATTATATCAGAATATTGAACAATATGCAATAGAAATCAACCCTTAAATTAAAGCAGAACTACATCATTGGTACCAAGCCTAATCTATTGGAATCCAGCCTCAAACATCACTAAGCATTGTTGTGGAAAGCATAAAACAACCTGTTCAAGCATCTAAAACAATACCCTAACTCCTAACTCAAACATTGTATAGAATTAAGTTTCAGAAATCAAAATCAAACAGGACCTATACAGGGATGGCGCGACTCACGCCATTCTCGCGCTAATCGCGTGGAGTCGCGATTCTACCATTGATGCTCTGCACTCAAGTGTCCAAACCTCAAACTATTGTGCCCTTTTTCATACAATGCAATGTTTATGGGTTAGAATACTGACCTTGTCGCCTGCCATTGTTGTGATTGGAGTGAAGACGAAGGGAATGCACAAAATTTTGAATGATTTCAGGAATGGGGGATTGAAGATGAAGAGTTTGGGATTGGAGACCTAGAATGGAGATTCAAAGCTTGGTACTGGGCTGAATTCTTGAATGGAATTGAGGGAAATAGAGAGGGTTTAGGAGAATTTGGGAGAAATTGGAGTAGGCAACTGTGAGGCGCGATTTTGGGTTCTGAAATCCCTTTAAAAAACTGAACTGGCACTCTCGCGCGGATCGCGCCACATACCACGCTAATCGCGTGGATGAATAAAACAGGGATAATTGGTTTGAATTCGTGGCGTGATTAGTGCCATTCTCCACACGATCATCGTGAAATGATACAGAAGAGTCATCTGGTTTCGAATTCCTGGTGCGACTCACGCGGTATTCCACGCTATCAGCGTGAACTCTTGAATTAGGGCCCTTAGCCTCGAATGGATGGCGTGAATAGCGCCAAAGTTCACGCTATCAGCGTGACAGAATTAATTTTGTCCCCTGGGTTCGAATAAGTGGCGCGAGCAGCATGGGATGCCACGCGATCGGTGCCATAGATGGAGCAGTGACCTTTGAATTCACCCAGCTGGCGCGAGTAGCGCCAGATTTCACGCTGTTAGCATGGATATTGCAATTGGGGCTAGGTTGATTCGAATTGGTGGCACGACTAGCGCCATACCCCATGCGATCAGCGTGAGTTATTCGAATGCTCTAAAATGCTTTTTATATGCTTTTTGTCATTTAAATCCTAAGGTAAGCCAAATGTACAAATAACTATCCATAATAAAAGTCTAAAATGCAAATTAACAGTTAAATTAAAACATGCTGTTACTAAATTATCATCAACCAAAATAAATCAAGGATAAATGAGTATAACTAGGCATAAAATACTAACTGAATTAAAAACTTGCAGAATTTGAAAATAACAAAATTAAATGCTTGGATTGCCTTCCAAGTAGCGCTTGTTTAACGTCATGAGCTTGACGAACAACTATTAATCATCCAATGAATTTAGTGGAATGGAAACTGCATTCCTATCCACTTCCCCTCCAAAATAAGGCTTCAATCTACATCCATTCACTTTAAATGACCTGTCATTGTCTAGAGGAGAAATTTCTACTGTTCCAGAGGGATAAACCTTGCACACTAAAAATGGACCAGACCATCGGGATTTTAACTTACCTGGAAACAGTCTCAGGCGAGAATTATAAAGCAAAACCTGTTGTCCTGGTTCAAATTCCTTGGGGCGAATCTTGTTGTCATGCCACTTCTTTGTTTTCTCCTTATAGATCCTGGCATTCTTATATGCAGCTAACCTGAACTCATCTAACTCATTTAATTGCAACAAACATTTCTCATTAGATTTAGAGAGTTCAAAATTTAAGAATTTAGTTGCCCACAATGCTTTATGTTCTAACTCAATTGGGAGATGGCAGGACTTACCGTACATAAGTTGAAATGGGGACATACCTATAGGTGTTTTAAATGCAGTCAGGTATGCCCATAATGCATCATCGAGCTTCCTAGCCCAATCTTTCCTAGAACTTCCAACAGTCTTTTCTAAAATTCTTTTAAGTTCTCGGTTAGAAATTTCTACCTGACCGCTGGTTTGTGGATGATACGGTGTGGCAACTCTGTGATTGACTCCATACTTGACAAGTAAGCTATCAAAATGTTGTTGCAGAAGTGGGTACCTCCATCACTGATTATGGCTCTCGGCACTCCAAAGTCGGTAAAGATATTCTTCCGTAAGAATGAGACCACTACCTTTGCATCATTGGTTGGTAAAGCGACAACTTCTACCCATTTGGACACATAGTCTACTGCAACCAAGATATATTGATTGGAATATGATTTAGGGAAAGGTCCCATAAAATCAATCCCCCACACATCAAACAGCTCAATTTCTTGGATGTTGTTCAGTGGCATTTCATCTTTACGAGAGATATTCCCCGTCCTCTAACAATTATCGCATTTTTCCACAAATTCTCTTGCATCTTTGAATAATGTTGGCCAATAATAACCGCACTACAAGACTTTTTGTGCTGTTCAATTCCCTCCAAAGTGTCTCCATAATCTGAAGCATGGCAATGCCAAAGGATTTTTGGTGCCTCGGACTCAGTTACGCATCTGCGAATTACCCCATCAGTGCATTGAAAATAAAGAAAAGGTTGTCCCACAAATACCTTTTAGAATCATGGAGAAACTTCTTTTTCTGCTGCCAATTTAATTCTTCAGGTATGACACCCACAACTTTGTAATTGGCCATATCCGCAAACCATGGGCTGACTTGGATTGCCATCACTCCCTCATCAGGAAAAGATTCATTTATTTCTATCTCCGGACTATCTTGCAACTTCTTGTCTTGAATCCTTGACAAGTGGTCTGCTACCTTGTTTTCCACTCCGGCTTTGTCTTTAATTTCCAAATCGAATTCCTGAAACAAAAGCATCCAACGTAGCAAGCGTGGCTTTGCATCTTGCTTATTCATTAAAAATTTCAAAGCTGCATGGTTAGTGTAAACAATAACTTTAGAGCCAATCAAGTAAGACCTAAATTTGTCTAAAGCATATACTACAACTAGCATCTCTTTTTCAGTAGTGGCATAATTGACTTGTGCCTCATTCAAAATCTTACTAGCGTAGTATATTACATGTAACCCCTTTTCTTTCCTTTGTCCTAAAACAACACCTATTGCATAAGCACTAGCATCACACATAAGTTCAAATGGTAAAGTCCAATCAGGGGCTATTAACACAGGTGCAGTAGTAAGTTTCTTTTTCAGTATATTAAATGCATCTAGACAAGCTTTATCAAAACAAAAGTCTACTCCCTTTTCAGTCAATTGGCTGAGAGGTTTTGCAATCTTGGAGAAGTCTTGAATAAACCTCCTATAAAATCCTGCATGTCCTAGAAAACTTCTCACACCATTAACATTAATAGGAGGAGGCAATTTATCAATTACTAACAACTTAGCTCTATCAACCTCTATTCCCATTTCAGAAATTTTATGTCCTAAGACAATTCCTTCTCTTACCATGAAATGACATTTTTCCCAATTTAAAACTAAATTTGTTTCTTGACATCTTTTTAAGACCTTAGCTAAGTTAGCCAAACATGAATTAAAGCAAGAGCCAAAAACAAAAAAGTCATCCATAAATACTTCTAAACCTTTTTCAACCATGTCAGAAAAAATAGAAAGCATGCACCTTTGAAATGTTGCAAGCGCATTGCATAGGCCGAAAGGTATTCTTCTATATGCAAACACTCCAAAAGGACAAGTGAAGGCTGTCTTTTCTTGATCTTCGGGTGCTACTGGGATTTGGTTATACCCAGAATACCCATCTAAAAACCAATAATAATCATGCCTGCTAATCTCTCAAGCATTTGGTCCATGAATGGAAGGGGAAAGTGATATTTCCTAGTTGCATCATTCAATCTTCTATAATCTACACACATCCTCCAACTTGTGATTGTTCTTGTGGGGATCAAGTCATTGTTGTCATTTTGAATGACGGTCATCCCACCTTTCTTGGGAACGGTTTTGACTGGGCTTACCCATGCGGTGTCTGAAATTGGGTAAATTATACCTGCATCTAACAACTTAACCACTTCTTTTGTTACCACTTCTTTCACAGTTGGGTTAAGTCTCCACTGTGATTGTCTCACTGGTTTCATATCATCTTCCATAAGAATTTTATGGGTACAAAAGGAAGGATTAATACCTTTTAAATTGGAGATGGACCAGCCTATAGCGGTTTTGTGTTCTTTAAGTACTTTCAGCAATTGTTCTTCCTCACAGAATTCCATCCCTTTGTTGATAATGACTGGGTAGGTTTCTCCATCACCTAGAAACACATACTTCAAGGTCTCTGGCAATTCTTTCAGCTCCACTTTTGGTGCTCCAACTGAGATGTCATCTTCATTCTTCTCCAGCACCTCCATGGCTAATTCCGACTCTTCTTGTATGGTTTCTTGGCTTCTAATTTCCAGCACTTCTTTAAGTTCTTCTTCTTCTTCCAAGTGACTAATATGCTTCCAGCATATAGTAGTTTTTAGGCTTAATTAATTAATAAATTGTTTAAGATTTAGTAAATTAAATTAGGAATTAGGGAATTATTACTTAATTGCATATTTATTGAATTTCTTAGTTATTTTACCATTTAGGAACCAATAAGAGAGGAAAAGAAGCTAAAAAGAACAAGCCAATGCTCTTGAAGAAGTCACGCGATTAGTGTGAGATTCCACGCGATCAGCGTGGAAGAGTTAAGATAAACAAGTTCAGTTCGAAG
>CM023952.1:18212550-18252218 GCA_013407115.1 Glycine latifolia | reverse complement strand
AAAGAAAAGAAAGAGTTTAAAAAGCAAAGTTCAAAAGAAAAAAAATTGTGCATAATCAAAGAAAAAGAAGTACAAGAAAAGCAAAGAAAGAAAAATATTTATAAATGCAATAAAAGTGGCTATGGTTGATTTTCATCCTTGTAAATTCCTTTAAATCTCATTTCTTTGTTTCTACCCCTCTTTTAACTTGTTGGCTTGCTCCCTATTGCCCCTCTTTTCTCTTAGTTTTAGCCTAAATATCATTTTCTTATCCACCTTTACCTAAGCCATTCATTACAAGCTAATAAAGTCCTTTTGATCTTTTGATGCATGTGTATTTCAAGTTGAATGAATTAGAGTCTTGTCAATACTTGATGTGCTAGTTACATGTGGTGTTTGAGTGTAAACACAAAGCCATACACATTATATGAGGTTGAGTGCTGCCTTTTGAGAGATTTCTATCACCTTGGTACATTCTTATTTCTAAACTTGACTACTTTCTCACTTTGCACTTTGTGATCATGTTTTTATGGATTGTTTGTTACCGTAATATCATTCTTCCGTCTTTCATCTTTCTCACTTTTGTGCATTGTTATGATTCATTGAAAAATATGTGTGCCTTGTTCATACTTTTCTTTTAAATTTTTTATTTACGTAGTTTGAAATTTTCTCTTAGTCTTTCTTTTAGTTTTGCCCAGGAGTGCAAATATTTAAGTGTGGGGTATTTTGATGGAGTGCCTTTAGTAAAATATTTTTCTATCATTCTTAGCTTATTTGGCTTCTCTTGGACTTTTATTTTCCCATTCTAATTCAGTTTTTGTCTTAGGCAAGTTAGTGGGCTTAATTGCTAATTGTTGCGTATTTTCGGATTTTATGCTCACTTGATGTATCTTCCTTGTATAGGACCTACAGAGCTCTATGGAACTCCGAATTGAGAGTTCTTGTAGTCCTTAGAAAGATAATGAAAAGATCTACAAGTTTTCCAGAAATAAGCCTAAGCCAATTCTGCCAGTTGGAGGGTCATTATAGGCTTTGAAATCAGAACCACTGCACTTATATTTTGGGCTGCGAGTTGGACTTTTATTGGTGTAAATAGCATAAATAATTAGAATTGATGGGTTATTCATGGCTCATTCTTTTCTTCAGACTTAGTCACTATATATTAGTGACATTAGGAGGAATTAATAATTTACATTTTTTTTTTTGCAAAAAAAAAATAGTTTTACATTGACATTAGGAGGAATTAATTATTAGAATCAAAACTCTCTTATTTTCTCTCAACTGTTCTTCCTTGTGCTTCATTTTCGTTTTCCCTTCTTCCATTTTCGTGCACTTATTTCATGGGACTTTCATTGATGATGATCATGGAAGGCTAAATAATCAATCAATCCAAGGATCTAACCCAAGCAAGAGAAGAATTTGAGTTCTGGTTTGGTATTTCGAATTCTGTGTGAATGTTCACTTTCTTCTTCAATTGTTATTCTGTTTTCATGATTATGAATGTATTTAGGATTGAAAGTGGATTAGGTTATGGATTCATTTCCTAATTTCGAATATAAATCACAGATTAATTGGATGATATTTCAATTAGGGTTGTGGTTTCAATTAATTTAGGGGTTAATTCGATTGAACTGATTCTAATGAAATTGAATGAACTTTCACAATAGGATAAATTTCTGAGAACGATGATGATTTGAATAGCTTGGTTTGGTGAATTGGATTGATGCTCTTTAATCTGTTTTACATTACTTGTTATCAATTCTATTAGTTTCTGCATTGATCTTTAATCATAGTTTGTGTTTTTGCAATTTTTACTTCGCGCCTGCAAACTGTTCAACAAAAATCCCCTTTACTGTTAGTAGTGAATTGAAGATAGAACCATACTGATAGTGTCTTTGAGTCGACCTAGGTTAATCCTGTGCTACAGAATTAGCGTAGTTTAATTGTTTTGAAGCGACACGACAAACGCTTATCACAATGATGAGAGAATTAACATTCTTTCTTGGACTTCAAGTGAAGCAAATGAAGAATGGGACATTTCTAAATCAAACCAAGTATTTCCTTGAAGTGATCAAAAAGTTTGAAATGGAGAGAAACAAAGATGCTGCAACTCCAATGGCAACATCAACCTATCTTGATTCAGATGAAAAAGGAAAGAAAGTTGATGAGTTAAAATTTAGAGGAATGATTGGATCTTTACCGTAACGACCCGGGTCATAAGTTGCGGATCTGAATGCTTGATGTCTATATTATATTAATTAAATTACATGTGTTATGTTGATTGATTAATTGTTTTATTTATAACTTGCTGTTGGAGTGCTTTTGTCTTGGTATGCGTGCTTGATGGGTATTGGACGTAAGTCAACTATGCTAGGTTGTGGTTGCTGGTTGTGCACATTAAGTGGACGTACTGTGTCAGTCATGTTTATAAGTAGCAGGTTGGCACAACAACAAGTTCACTCTTCCTTCTTCTACCTTTGTGTTTCCTCTCTTTTCCCTCTAAAACTCACCCAGAAACCTCTCATTCTCGACCCCTTCTTTGTTATCTCCAACCTACGAGAGCCACCGTAGCTGCTGCGAAAATCCCAACGCTGAGAGGAACTTCGTGGTTGGAACTGAAGCTTAGGACAAACACATCGTGAAGCTCATAAATGAACTCCTGGTTAGGTAAGGCGAGTTTATCGTGTTTCTGAACAGCTTTAGGTCCAATGTTTTTCCAAGAAAAGCTACGTCTTTCATGAATGGGATGTGGTATGCCTTAAATGTGTTATGTTGATGTATGATGTTCTCGTGGGGGAGTAGAGGTTTTAAGAACTCCCTGTGCATGTGCGAAGTTAGCATTTTGATGCTGGAAAAAACTTCTAAGACACTTGCAGAAGTGTTCGTGAAGGTGATGAGTACCAGGATCGGTTGGCAGTGTTGCACATAGATATCAACCCTTGTGTTTTGATGTCGGCTACCGGGATGGGTAGGTCGAGTTGAGCGGGTTGCGTGGCATGCAGGACGTAACTTGGTCCTTGTCGGCGGATGTCTGTAGACCGGGTTCCCTACCCGAGGTGGTTCCCTTAGAGTCGTTAAGACTCACTTCCTTTCTATAAGGTATAACGGGTCCCTTACCCAGGTGATACGTTAGAGCTTTTAAGCTCAAGTTACCTCGCCATAGAGAGAGCTATCGGGTTTCTAACTTGAATGAGCTCGTGTCCTCTCAGGAAAAGAGCCACCGGGTTTTCCTACTCGGTTGAGCTTGTGTTCCTTCTTCTGGAATGACCAGGTTCCATACACGTGTCGTCTCTAGAAGCTCATCCTTCCATTTACTTAGAGAGAGACCGGGTTCCTTACTTGGGGTGGACTGTTTCCTTTAGAATTGCTAAGCCCAAACCCCTTTCCTTGAGGACTGCCGGGTTCCTTACTCGGAAGAGCTTGTCTGCTCTTGGAAAATGAGCTACCGGGTTCCCTTACACCCTTGTGTGGGTTGGTGAAATATAAACCCAGGGTCTTACAAGCGCTATCTGTTGTAATCGATTACGGCACTTATGCAATCGATCACATAGTGCAGAACCCTTCCTTAGAACTTTATAAGGAATCTAAGGACCTCTTGATCGCCTTTGGCAAATTCTTACCAAACCCAACCGACCTCGACCGAGTTCCTCCGACCTCACCCATTTTTGCTACCCTTGTCTTAATCTTACCCCTTTTGACCGACCCCTACCAACCTTGTCTGAGTCCTACCGGCCTTGACCGACCTTGTCCGCCTTCGTCTGACCTTGTTCAGATTCTTACCTTGAGATGGTATATCTAAGTCCCAGACACCTCGTACTTCACACCGGTTCACCTGTTTGTATGTGTTTATGAGTGACGCATATTATTACGCTGGTGGCATTTGAACTCGGCCTAGGTGATAGCTTGAGATGAGGAATGCGTTTAGATATACATAAATACCCACGTGGGTGTATGACATTATCCTACCCAGGTTGAGTTGAGCCTGGCTCCGGGTCATACATTGATGGTACCGTGGTGATATTCTATGTATAGACGTGAGATGCTGGGACCGGGACTGGGTGGTGAACCTTGCGAGGATCACGGTCAGTGCATTGTTGGGCCCTTGTGTGAGCGGTATGCTACGTAGGGGGTGTATGATGGGTTATCCTTTCGAGGAAGGATTGTGTTCCTAGCGGGGTCATACATTGATGGTGCCTATGTAACCTACGACATTTGCATGACAGAAATAGGATGGTTGACTGCATAGTACGAGAAGTACTGGGGGTCCACGTCTGTAGGGAGATCCTTATGACACCCATTTTGGCTGATCACTATAGGGGGTGAGTCCTGTGCACAGCAGAGTGACCCTGACATATTGCAGTAATCATTCGTACCATGTATTTTGGCCTATTTCCGGGATAGTATCACATTGCATAATGAGAATTGAGTCACGAGCATGCATCATGCTAGATATTATAAGTCGATTTATGAGATGTTTGTGGATGTCTGTGGATGTTAATGCTTGATGGATGCTTGGAATGTTCGTATGGATATGTTGAAGACTGTGTTGCTTCTTGAATAGGTTGTGTCCCTTTTCTGTTGTATTTATTGTTGTTATTTGATATGATGAACTCACCTTTGCTTTGTTGTACCTCATCGTTTGGTACCTGTGATGATCGCGAATCGGGTTCGTGTGAGCAGATGGGCAGCAGTAGGTGCTTTTAGGAGAGGACCGGGTTTTTTTGGAGTTGCCGTGTTTTGCTAGGATGTCAATGGACATGATCCCGGGTAGGAGTTGCACTTTGCTAGATGAACCTCTTCTTTTTAATGGATGCACTGCTTGTTTTGCCAAATACACCCCTAACTTCTATTTCTCTTTCTATTTGTAAAACACTTTATGTATATTTTGAGACATAATCTTTTGTACTTGTAATTAAATTATGTCTGGTATGTGCATACATATATTCGAAATGTCTTATGAGTACCTTTAATTACATTTATTTTTCTATGAGGATGGTCGTTATATGCTTGCGAAAAAAATTTATCATCGTTTTCACAAGTTACAAATGGGGTGTTCTTTTTATTAAAATGAATTTATATCATGGTCATGAGTTAGTACTACAGTAGTGACGTGGCGGGTCATTACACTAATGGTATCAGAGCAGGTTGGACCTTAAGGCCAGTGAGTTGTGAGCTTGCTATGTTTTTCTGTGCATGATTGTGTTGATTGCTAAGTGTTTGATTGTTGAAGTGACTAGCTGTGCTATGCTGGGTTACGTTGTTTGTATTTGAGGTTTGTGTAGGGTGTTGTTTTTAGCAGTCATAACATATTTGTATTTCTCACGTCTGCTATGCCATAAAGTTTCTATGCATTGTCGGGGGTTATCAGACTGGCCATTTGTATAATCCGAGACAATGTAAGGGGGGCATTATGGCAAGCAATCTGGGATACAAACCATAAAAAGTATTTATAGTATGATTGGTGTTTGTTTATGTATTCCTTCCGGGTTCTCACATCTTGTTGAAGGCAGAAAGTGATGGCTGGTAGAAATGACCGAGCGATAGCTGATGCTCTCCAAGCCTTAGCCCAGGCATTGGGGAATCAGAATAGGGGAGAAGCCCCCGAAGCCGTGGAATACCAGGGATTGGACCACTTTCAGCGCAATAATCCTCCTTCATTCAATGGGGGGTAAAACCCGGATGGCGCTCAGGCTTGGATTCGAGAGATTGAGAAGATCTTCCGGGTTATGGCATGCCCTGAAGGACAAAAGGTCACCTTCAGCACTTATACCCTGGCAGAAGAAGCCGAGTATTGGTGGGATAATACCCGTCAATGCATGGAAGCGGAAGTCCGGGTTGTAATGTGGGAGACCTTTAAGGAGGCATTCCTAGAAAAGTACTTTCCAAAGGACGTGAGCAATAAAAAGGAGATGAAGCAAGAAAACCGGACTGTAGCCGAGTATGCGGGTAAGTTCAAGGAACTGGTGAGGTACTTCCCTCACTACCAAGGACGGGATGGTGAAATCTCAAAGTGCGTAAAGTTCTTAAATGGTTTACGGCCCGAGGTGAAGCAAGCCATGAACTACCAAGGAATTCGTTAGGTCCCGGCCCTGGTCAACATGTGCCGGATTTGGGACGACGATTCCAGAGTCAGGGCGGCCTACTATCGAAACACGGGCCCTGTAAAGGACAAGAAGACCAGGCATCAAAACCATGGGAGGCCTTACACCATCCCTTATAAGCAGAATGAGCATCTCCTCAACCACCAAAGGGCTACTACTGCGGGATTTTCGAGTGGCAGTAGCAGTGGACCAGCTACCTTTCCAACTCGAAAAACATGCTTCAAATGTGGCAAGCCTGGGCATTTCGCTGCTGAGTGCGGGTGAAGGATCCTGGTCTGTTTTAACTGTAAGGAGAAGGGTCACATCCAAAGCGAAATGGTGAAGGCCAGTAGAGCCAACCCGGACAACCGAGGACCAAGGGAAGAGTCTTTACTCTTAGTGGTGCTGAAGCCTCGAATTCCCGAGATCTGATCCAAGGTGAGTGTTTCATAAATGGAGTTCCTTTGCTTGTACTTTTTGATTCCGGAGCAACCCACTCTTTCGTGTCCCGATTGTGTGTTAGGTAGCTTAAACTTCCTATGTCTTCCTAAAATAATGAACTCGTGGTTGAGACCCCGACTAGTGGGTCTGTGTTGACTTTCGAGGTATGTTTAGACTGCCTTGTGGAAATTTCTGGTAAGAAATTCCGGGTTGATCTGGTTTGTTTGCCTCTTAGACAGATTGACGTTATTTTGGGTATGGACTAGTTATCTTCCAACTAGGTTCTGTTAAACTGCCATGATAAAATGGTCGTGTTTGGCAACCCGGATGTGAGAGAGGATGGGATGTTCATCTCGGCCAATCGGGTTATGTCATCTTTAAAAGAGAATGCTTAATATACATGATCTTATCAAACCCGGATGTTGAGACCGGAATCCCTCTAGCCGACCTCCCTGTTGTGAGAGAGTTCCCTAGAGTGTTCCCTAAGGATGTATCCGGGTTACCACCTGAGAGAGAGGTCAAGTTTTCTATAGATTTGGTACCCGGAGCTGGCCTATATCTGTAGCCAACTGTAGGATGTCTCCCTTAGAGCTAGCCGAGCTTAAGAAATAGTTGGAAGAACTGTTGGATAAGCAGTTTGTGCAGCCTAGTGTATCTCCATGGGGAGCACCTGTGTTGTTAGTCAATAAGAAAGACGGGACTATGAGATTATGTGTAGATTACTGCCAGCTGAATAAGGTAACGATTAAGAATAAGTATCTCTTGCCTAGGATGGATGACCTTATGGATCAGCTGGTAGGGGCTTGTGTGTTTAGTAAGATAGATCTTAGGTCGGGTTACCATCAGATTCGGGTAAAGTCTGAGGATATCCCAAAGACCGCTTTCAGAACCCGCTATGGTCATTACGAGTACTTGGTTATGCCCTTCGGTGTGACCAATGCTCCTGGTGTGTTCATGGATTACATGAATAGGATCTTCCACCCCTACCTTGATAGCTTTGTGGTAGTCTTCATAGATGATATCCTAGTGTATTATAAGACCAAAAAGGAGCACGAAGAGCTCTTGAGGATTATGCTGCAGACCTTTAAGGACCGACAGTTGTATGCTAAGTTGTCTATGTGTGAATTCTGGTTGGAGAAGGTGAGTTTCTTAGGGCACGTGATATGCCAAGGTGGTATAACTGTACATCATTCTAAGGTGAAAGTCGTCCTTAAGTGGGAAAGCCCTAAGTCTGTGTTCGAGATTAGAAGTTTTATGGGCTTGGCCGGGTATTACAGGAGATTTATAGAAGGTTTCTCCAAGATAGCCTTGCCTTTGACCAAGTTGACTAGAGAGGGGCAAGTGTTCATATGGGATGCTCAGTGTGAGCATAGCTTCCGAACTCTTAAGGAAAAGCTGACAACTGCACCCGTGTTAGTTTTGCCTAACCTAGGAGAGCCCTTTGAGGTGTACTGCGACACAACAATGACGGGCTTAGGAGGGGTGTTGATGTAGGGTGGCCGGGTTGTGGCCTATGCTTCCAGGCAGGTTAAGATGCATGAAAGGAACTACCCTACCCACGATTTGGAGTTGGCTGCTGTGGTGTTTGCCTTTAAGATATGGAGACATTATCTTTTTGGCTCTAAGTTCAAGGTGTTTAGTGACCATAAAAGCCTTAAGTATCTGTTTAGACAGAAAGAATTGAACATGCTGTTAGAATGGGCCATGAAGCCTGAAGGCATGTGAGAAAAAATAAAAAAAAAATATTTCAAGCGGAAACACACATACCACACAAGAACCATTCTTTAGGACATAGATGTTACCTTGTTTATATTCGTAACTTGATGATCAAGGATAGGCTTGAAGATACAAGCCCTCTAATGTTGATCCACACCACTTCTTGTCAAGACTTAAGAACACTTCTTGAAGACCACCAACAAACACCAAAGGAGGTAGGCTAGGCACACCAATGGAGAGGAAGAAGGTTAGGTTTCAAAGTGTTTTTACTTATCTAAGAGACTCACCAATAGATGATATTGGTCGCTGAATTTTCTGTCAAAACTCACACAAGGGCATGTGAAAGTGGAGGAAGGTAGATAGGTTTTTTTAAAAAAAAAAACAATTAGAGAACTATGATCACAATAGCACACTTTATAGAAGAGTTTGAGTCAGATTTTTTTAACCAAAAAATTTAAATATGAAGCATCTCACACGTGAAGAAAAGATAGAGTTGTTGTATTTCAAAAATTGCCAACAACCTCCTATCATATCCTCCTAAGACCAAGTCAATTACTTGGGAATTATTTTGCCAAATAATAATTAAATATCATCCATATGTAAGCCCCATAATCAGCCCTCAAACTTCTTCCTAAAATCTAGGACATGATCATGATAAGATGTTAGTTGAATTCAAATTCAAATCTAGCTCTTATCTTCTCCTTTTGATATTAAACTAACTACTATAGTTAATTCAAATATTTAAATTCAAAATTTAAATTATCAAATTTAAATATTAGATAATTAATTTAACTATTTAAATTAATTAATAATGTCTTGGACTATCCAAGCCCATTAACTCCATTCATGCGCCCCTCTCTCTTTAAGATAGGTATCCAAACTCTTTCTTGGGCCAACAACCATTATTAGGCCCAAAACCTTTAATGCTATAATGTCATGACAATAAAGTGTTAGTGTGTGACCCATTAGGCCCAACATAGCTACTGACATAAATGAGTTTGGACCCAACAAGGCCACTACCAATTTAATGACAACACAGAGCACTAGCAATGCTTTGTTGCCCCAGAACTAGTTAGGTAAATGACAAGATCATCCTATTAAATCTATTTGGTTTCCGTATGTATTTCCTTTCGTCTGGGTTACCTTCCCATAAAACCTAGGGTAAGGAAACGTATCTGCCCTTGCGGTTTAGGGTAAGCTTTAATACGAAATAGGGAGTCTCCAATTTTACTGACTCTAAAGGCAAATCATCTCATGATTTCTTTTACTATGCATAGATTCCCGAGTCCCATAAATGTCATCCCGATTTCTCCGGTTTACAGATAACCTAATCTCTCACAGAGATTTGACGAATTCCTTCAGCTAGTCACCCTACACTCGTGTTCTTTCAGGACATGCCCAAAGGTATACCTATGCATCTCCATGTTTCAGGCAGACGAGGTATACAATCAAAGCATGTCTTCTAGAACACAGTCTAGGTGAAAACTTCTGGTCTAACGAAAGACACACCCAAATAATAAGAGACTACTTCTAATGATAGTATCTGTGAGATTTCCTCATAGAGTCTCTTTGTGGGTCCGTTCAGTGCGAGCTATACCCTTATAGGTCCACCCACGACTTTAGCTAAGACATCTCCATGTCTGTAGCTCATGAGGTCTTTACCTTGTATCTGCATACAAGTAGATAAGTCGTGCTAGTCTTATCCAAGATCACTAATCCCCATTCTCAGTGTCTCTAGACCAGGAACTTAAAATTTAGGAGTAGACATCTGGTATCCTTGAATCGTCATGATCATGATCCCATCACTGATACTCAAGAGATACCTATTCTATTCCAAGGGTTTTATCCAGTTACTCATATATTAATAATGATATCGAGACAGAATATGAAACAAGATAAAGAGCGCTTATAATTTATTTATGACAATATTGAAAAGTACATGTATGTCCTAATCTAATGAAAAGATTGTCTCTAGGACATCCATATACTAACACATGCGTCAAAGAAGATGGCTAGAATTACTTAAGGATTATGATTTTGAGCTTAGTTATCACCCCCGCAAGGCCAATGTTGTGGCTGATGCTTTAAGTAGAAAATCTCTCCATGTGTCCGCCTTGATGGTTAGGGAGTTAGATCTGTTGGAGCGGTTTAGAGACCTCAGTCTAGCATGTGAGCTCACCTCTGCTAGCGTGAAACTGGGAGCCCTGCAGATTACGAGCGGGCTGCTAGAAGAGATCCGGGAAGAATAGAGGTCCGACTCTTTCCTAAGGACTCAACTAGAAGCCATAGCATTAGGAAGTGCTAGTAGTTTCCAAGTGGGACTAGATGGAGTTTTGAGACTTCAAGGTAGAGTCTGTGTCCCCAACATACCCGGGCTTAGGAAAGTGATCCTAGAAGAGGGCCATAGAAGTAATCTAAGTATCCATCCCGACGCCACCAAGATGTACCAAGACCTCAAGACTATGTTTGGTGGCCGAACATGAAGAAAGAGATTAGTGAGGTTGTTTATGCATGCTTGGTCTGTCAGAAAGCCAAGGTAGAACACCATAGACCTTAGTGGAAGTGGGATGGTATCTCTATGGATTTTGTTGTAGTTTTGCCTAGAACCCGGGCTAGGTTAGATTCTATCTGAGTTATTGTTGACAAATTGACTAAGTCTGCTCACTTTATCCTGACCAACATCCGGTTTTCCTTAGAGAAGTTGACCACCTTGTATATTAACGAGATTATCTGGTTGCACGGTGTACCCTCTAGTATAGTGTCCAAGCGAGATTCGAGGTTCACATCTAGATTATGGGAGAGTTTGAACAAGGCCTTAGGAACTCGGCTTCGGATGAGCTCGGCCTATCTATCATCCTCAAACTGATGGGCAAACTAAATGAACCATTCAGTCACTGGAGGACCTTTTGAGGGCGTGTGTTCTAGAACAATGGGGTAGTTGGGATAGTTTTCTACCCTTGATAGAGTTTACCTACAACAATAGTTTTCACTCTACCATTGGCATGGCTCCCTATGAAGCCCTATATGGTAGAAGGTGTAGGATACCCCTATGTTGGTTGGATCCCGGTGAGAGTCTTGTACTAGGGCCCGAGGTGGTACAACAAATGACCGAGAAGGTCAGGTTGATCTGGGATAGGATGAGAACAACCCAGAGTAGGGAGAATAGCTATCATGACAAAAGGAGGAAGGACTTAGAGTTTGAGGACGATGATCATGTATTATTGAAGATCACCCCATGGACCAGGGTCAGTCGAGAATTGAAATCCCAGTTTGTTGGTCCCTTCCAAATCTTAAAAAGAGTCGGTCCTGTAGCCTACCAAATTGCCTTACCCCCATCTCTTTCCAATCTCCATAATGTATTCCATGTGTCTCAACTTCGTAAGTACATTCATGATCCATCTCGTGTGGTCGGGTTGGATGATATTCAAGTAAAGGAATACTTAACGTATGAAACACTAACTTTGAGGATTGAGGATCGATGGATAAAGCATCTAAGAGGAAAAGAGATTCCCCTAGTCAAGGTTATCTGAGGAGGCATATCTAGGGAAGATGCTACATGGGAGCTAGAAAACCAGTAGGGGAGCCTACCCGGCTTTGTTTACATCAGGTAATTTCAGGGACAAAATTACTAAAAAGGTGGGAGAGTTGTAATGACCCGGATCATAAGTTGCTGATCTGGATGCTCTATGTGTATATTATATTAATTAAATTACATGTGTTACGTTGATTGATTACTTGTTTTATTTATAACTTGTTGTTGGAGTGCTTTTGTCTTGATATGCGTGCTTAATGGGTATTGGACGTAAGTCAACTCTGCTGTGCTGTGGTTGCTGGCTGTGCACGTTAAGTGGATGTACTGTGTCAGCCGTGTTTATAAGCAGCAGGCTGGCACAGCAACAAGTTCACTCTTCCTTCTTCTACCTTTGCGTTTCCTCAGTTTTCCCTCTAAAACTCACCTAGAAACCTCTCATTCTCGACCCCTTCTTTGTTATCTCCAACCTATGAGAGCCATCATAGCTGCTGCAAAAATCCCGACGCTGAGAGGAACTTCGTGGTTGGAGTTGAAGCTTAGGACAAACACACCATGAAGCTCGTGAACGAACTCCTGGTTAGGTAAGGGGAGTTTATCGTGTTTCTTAACAGCTTTAGGTGCCACGGTTTGGGGGCCAGGGAGTCCAGCTGTGACGATAACTGCATGTCCCTGGTGTGTGTGATGTTTTTCCCAGAAAAGCTACGTCTTTCATGAATGGGAAGTGGTATGCCTTAAATCTGTTGTGTTGATGTATGATGTTCTTGTGAGGGATTAGAGGTTTTAAGAACTCCCCGTGCATGTGCGAAGTTGGCATTTTGATGCTGAAAAACTTCTAAGACACTTGTGGAAGTGTTCGTGAAGGTGATGAGTACCGGGATGAGTTGGTCGTGTTGCACATAGATATCAACCCTTGTGTTTTGATGTCGACTACCAAGATGGGTAGGCTGAGTTGAGCGGGTTGCATGGCATGCATGCATGCATGCAAGACATAACTTGGTCCTCATTGGTGGACGTCTATAGACAGGGTTCCCTACCCGAGGTCGTTCCCTTAGAGTCGTTAAGACTCGTGTAACACCCCGTATGCATCCGATTGTTAGCATTCAAATACGATCATAAAGCGCAGCAATTAAATTAACAATAGTTAATTTGAAAGCAGCATAAGAGTGACGTCATCACACATCAACATTATATACAATACTATTCTGTACATTATGCATGGCGAGTACACGTAAAATAAACATTCCTCTGGGCCGAGTTACATAACAAGGGCCGGGATACATATCAAGGAGAAGGCCGGGTTACAAAGCAATATATATATAACAGAGCCGGCATGCCCTAAACTAGACTAAACTAAAAAAAATCACGCGGAGCCCGTCCCGGCTCGACTTCTGGTCCGGAAACCCTCGGATTGTCATGCTACCCGGGCCTCTTGCCCCGGGGTCTGTCTTTATACCTGTGTTCATCACCTACAAACACATATAATTCCCCAACAGGGGTGAGATAATAATCTCAGTAAACTCCTGGTTCTGGAAGGCCTCTCCTTCCCCAGATTCACTTCCATGATACAAATATTAAAATAGGCATTACACACGAATTAGCCATCCCGGCTTTCAGGACATAATACATGTATATAATCACACGGATCATATAAGAGAAGATCATCCAACTTAATGGGCACATGCTCTCGTACATCCCTTGCCTGAGGAAGACCATCCAACTTAATGGGCACATTTCCTCAGGACTTCTGGCAGACACCACCAGCGGAGTCGGGTTCTGCTTGGACGTATATGGCTCTTCCAAGAAAGGTTCATCCAACGTCTTGGGCATTCTCTCTCAAGGTTTTCATACATACTAATTGACCACTTAGAGTTGTTCCACATCACTTTGGCTCTAAGGGAAGTTCATATCTTGTCCATTCTACTGGCCAGAGAATTCACACAATCACAACAATTTATCAGAGTGCAAATCACATACATGTTCTCAGTCAAAGCAGTAACACACAATTTCAATACATGCATCATGTCATACAATGACCATTACTCCCTCAGAGTATGGTGGAACACCATCGAGGGGACGACTTCCAAAAACAGAGAGCTTACCTGTTTGAAGCTCTGTACTGGTGCTTTCGTTCTCGCGGTTCCGAGCACCACGATTCTCAGTGTCACACCCTACATACATGCATGCAAGACATTCATAGTTATTCTCCACCATTGCATGTAAAGAAACTCAATTTCTTTCTAGGTTATAGGAATTAGTCACCCAACAGGTGACATGCAAACCTCCGAAAGACCCTTCATCGCACCCTAACCCAAAATTTCTAACAGTTAGATTTAATGCTTTACCTATGTTCCTTACTTCTAAGGAGTTAGCACAACTAGCGTACCACTTTTCCCCAAGCTAGAACGTCCTAAGATCGCCTTCTCTTCTCTAACTTGAAGCTTCCTTCGTTCATTAATGGAGGAAGCGGAATGAGGAAGAGAGAAAATGAATTAAGTGGGGAAAAGACCCACGCTCACACAACTTATATACTCTTGAGTCAACGCACATTGTATACGTCACTCAAGCCCACACGTGTCAACTTAAATGGCCTGGTAGCCAATGTGGATCACGTGCGTAAGGTCAGCTTGTGAAAATACCGACTACCGGGTTGGCGAGTCAAATATACTTAGTTTATGTAAGGATACCGGGATCTCCTCATTCTTACCACGTTGCCGGGTTGGATCAATAATAAGTATATATATATATATATATATATATATATATATATTAAGCGTAACTTCACTACCATATCCCAGGTTCCCGTGCACTTATCCCAACCATTTTCGGGATCGCTAACCTGGTAGCACTATAGGAAGGGGTTGCGAGTGCTTCCGATTTCTCAACCCGGTAACTCTATCAACAAAGGGTTGCGAGTGCTTCCGATTTCTCAACCTGGTAACTCTATCAAGAGGGGGTTACAAGCTCTTCCAGTTTTCTCTCCCTGGTAGCTCTTACACATAAACAAAATACGAGCCCCTCCTGAACTCAAACCGAGATTACTACTCGGAGCACATCCGAGATCACTACCTGGTCGCTCTTTCCTTTTTGTCCAAGTTCCTTTCAATACATCAGCGCTTTTCCCTTGCTATGTATTTACTCCACTTACGTGGCGATAACCCGGTCATGCACTACCGATTTCCCGTCAATACTAACATATACCATGATCCCGGATTTGAAGAGGGCTATCCACACCCCCTTTTCTTCTGAGTTCCAAAATACACCCCCTTTTAGGTGACAATCTGGTCTCACGAATCCGGTATAGAAAAGATGTTATCTACACCCCTTCTTATCCGAATTCCAAAATGCACCCCCCCGGTGTATGACACCCCGGTCACACTAACCCAGATTATCCCACAGGGTCATTATCATTATCATTACCATGTAAATACATCATTAAAATGTTAAAGTGCCATATGGCCATCTGAGACCTTACAAATCGCTTCCCTTTCTATAAGGTATACAGGGTACCTTACCCGGGTGATATGTTAGAGCTTTTGAGCTCAAGTTACCTAGCCATAGAGAGAGCTACCGGGTTGCTAACTCGGATGAGCTCGTGTCCTCTCGGGAAAAGAGCCACCAGATTTCCCTACTCGGTTGAGCTTGTGTTCCTTCTTCTGGAATGGTCGGGTTCCATACACGTGTCGTCTCTAGAAGCTCATTGTAACACCCCAAAATTTTAGGAATCACAGCCAATTACTGGGGTAAAATATTAATTAGAGGCAATACAGAAGGACCTAGGGAAAATGACGAAAATACCCCTGGATATTTTGAAAATGATCAAAATACCCCTAGGTATGTTAGCAAGAAATTTTAAGGAGGAAACTTTATAAGTACCCTGGAATGTCCAAAAATATCTTTAGGGCAATAATTACAGAGATACTCTGACTATTTTTAGAAATGACGATTTTACCCCTAGGGTAAGTGGCGAAATTACCAAAATGCCCTTAGGTCAAAAAACGAACAAGATGACTTTAGAAATTTGTGGGAACCTCAGTATGGGATAAAATACCTTTAAACAACAAATTATTAACATGATTAGGGGCAGAAAACCCTAAATAGTAATTTTTAGGAATTTTGGGAGATATTCTGAAAAGAGCTTAATATAGACTACCCTAGGTATCAGAAAATTATAAAGAAAGGATGGACATAATCTATGAAATTTTTCTCTTAATTATGGAAGGAATAGGTTACTTAAATAAGTTAGTTTGGTAATTTTAATAATTAGAGTCAATATGGACCAATAAGAAAATAGCATTTTACTATTACATGCAATAAAAGGAAATTGGATTAATTTGGAATTCTAGATTAAGCCTTGACCATATGATGCAAGATCAATGGATGAAAACTTGTAGAAAAGTCAAGAATGATCACATGGATGGATAAGGAGTCTAGACATTCCATTGGTCCAAGTAAAAAGTAGCAATTAATGCTTGGAATCTTTTAGAAAACAAAACTTAGCACAAACACAAGGCATTATACGTATGAAAACCAAAATCAAATGAAATGCACTATACAAATGGAGAAGTGAACGTATAAAACAAGCTAGGACAAGAAGAAGGAAATTCAAAGAAGTAAGAATTAGCCAATAGAAATTAAGTTAGTAAAGATACTTTGACCCAAAGGAAAACCTTGTAACACTAACAAGCTAGTCCACGTGAAACAAGCCAAGAGTGCTCTCCAAGGAATGCAAGGCAACGTACAAGAAGGAGAAAAGTGAAGAATAGTGTAGAAATAGGACACTTGGAAGACAAGGAAAAGCTAACCAATAAAATCAAGCCAAGTAAAAGTTAGTCATTAAAACCTTTAGATATTTGGTAATAAAAATCAAAGCCAATAAGCCCATAAAAGGAAGCAAAACCGTGGAGTATGGCTGGTTGGAGGGGAGTGAACATAGCCTAGGCCTTTTCTTTTCAAAGCATTTTAAAAGCCAAAGTATCAAAGCATTTTTAAAAGAAAAAAGTAGTAACCGTGCAACACTCTTCCTTTGTATCCTACCTCTTTACTTCTTCTTCATCATTTATTCAACATTTCTAAAAATACTTTTATTAAAGAAGCCAAATCAAGACTATCCCTCTTGCAAGTTCCACGTGAATATCAAGGATTCAAGGAAGCAAAGTTGTCTAAATTCAACAAAAAGGTATGGGGAAGTTTATGTTATGCCTAGTTTGAATACTACCTACATAAAGATTTTTATTTGATTTCATAAGGAATTAAACTTTGCATGTGAAGTGTTTGGTGGAATATTTCTAAGAACCAAAAATGAAGATTTTTACTTGAGTTCATGAAGAATTAGGATTTGTAGACTAGATGTTTGATAAAATGCCTCAAAGAACTAAAGATTGCTAAATGAACGGTTAATTGATTTAGTAACTTTCTTTTAGAATTATAGATAATTGTTGAATAGATAACTTGAATCTAACCTAGTTAATGGAAGCTAAAATGGTCTATAACCACATGGAAATAATTACTTGGAAGTATAGTGTTTAATAGAATACTTAGTTACAAATATATGTTGGATTAAAAGTATCTTATGATTTCTTGAATTTATATAATTAATTGATGCTGAAATTATGTTAATTTGAATTTATATATATATATATATATATATTTGCTTTTAATGGTAGTACGTAAATAATCTCTAATGTTAGATGTTTATTCTGAGTAGTAAAGTGATATAGTCTGTTAAACTAAATCCCTTGAGTTTGTTGGTTATGACATTAGAATTATGATTAGTATGTGGAATTAATTGAGATGTGAGGAACTAAGATTTATTCTAAGAAATATATGGAGTGAACTGTGGCTGAATGTAGGTTATTTTGTCTGGCGGGGACATAAGACCGTGTTATGTTATTTTGTTTGGCGGGGACATAAAACCGCGTTATGTTATTTTGTCTGGCGGGGACATAAGACCGCGTTATGTTATTTTGTCTGGCGGGGACAAAAGACCGCGTTATTTTATTCTGTCTGGCGGGGACATAAGACCGTGTTATTTTATATTTTGCCTGGCAGAGGCATAAGACTGTGGTGTTATATATATGTGTGGTGTATGGTTGATCTAAACTGTGTACCGTGATGAGGTGATTTGATTAAGAGATGAATCATGCTTGTTTCTTGTTTTTAAATAATATTACAACCATGTGAATATATATTTCTTTATGTATGATTTGTTCAAACTATGTATGTCATGAACTTACCCTATTTTTGTGTCTGTGGGTGACACCTGTGATGACCCCAATCTATTTGGGCGAGCAGAGAAACAGGAAAGCATAAACTATAGGTGTTATTGAAGAAGGATGATGAAGAAGTTTTGATGGATTGCATGTTGTGATTTGTGATTTTCTGTGGCATGTATTTGTGTTAGATAGTATGTATATTATTGTGGATACTGTATTTGGCACTGTATCATGGACTGTATTTATTTATTTATTATTATAATTGCACCGTGGTGAGGGCAAATCATTTATGTTACAAATCAATCACAAACTTGAAGCAAAGAAGAAAAGAATTTTACGAGAAAAATTTATAACTAAAATTATTCTAATTCAAGGTGGGCACGGAATTTCATTTAAAATAATCAAGCACGAGAGAGTAAAACGAGGCGTTACACTCATCCTTCCATTTCCTTTAGAATTACTAAGCCCAAACCCCTTTCCTTGAGGACTGCTGGATTCCTTACTCGGTAGGGCTTGTCTTGTCTTGGAAAATGAGCTACTGGGTTCCCTTACACCCTTGTGTGGGTTGGTGAAATATAAACCCGGGGTCTTACAAGCGCTATCTATTGTAATTGATTATGACACTTATGCAATCGATCACAAAGTGCAGAACTCATCCTTAGAACTTTATAAGGAATCTAAGGACCTCTTGAGCGCCTTTGGCAAATTCCTACCAAACCCAACCTACCCCGACCGAGTTCCTCTGACCTCACCCATTTTTGCTACCCTTGTTTTCCCTTGTCCTAATTTTACCCCTTTTGACCGACCTCTACCGACCTTCTCTGAGTTCTACCGACCTTGACTGACCTTGTCCGCCTTCATCCGACCTTGTTCGGATTCTTACCTTGAGATGGTATATCTAAGTGCCAACCTGGACACCTCATACTTCACACCGGTTCACCTGTTTGTATGTGTTTGTGAGTGATGCATATTATTACGTTGGTGGCATTTGAACTCGACCTAGGTGATGGCTTGAGATGAGGAATGCGTTTGGATATACATAAATACCCACTGGGGTGTATGGCATTGTCCTAGCCAGGTCGAGTTGAGCCTGGTTCTGGGTCATACATTGATGGTGCCATGGTGATATTCTATGTATAGACGTGAGATGCCGGGACCGGGTGGTGAACCTTGCGAGGATCACGGTCAGTGCATCGTTGGGCCCTTGTGTGGGTGGTATGCTACGTAGGGGGTGTATAATGGGTTACCCTTGCGAGGAAGGATTGTGTTCCTAGTCGGGTCATACATTGATGGTGCCTACGTAACCTACAACATTTGCATAATTCGTATTGCTTGGTTTGGTGAATTGGATTGATGCTTTTTAATCTATTTTAGAATACCTTTTATCAATTCTATTAGTTTCTATTTTGTTACGTTTTTCTGCAATTTTTATTCACGCATGCAAACTGTTTGATAAAAATCCCCCTATTATTTACTAGTGAATTAAAGTTGGAACCATATTGATTATGTCTCTAAGTCAACCTAGGTTAATCCTGTGCTACAAAATTAGCGTAGTTTAATTGTTTTGAAGTGATACGACATCGATAATCAAATACAGCCTATGTTAAAGGAAGAAATCACACCATTATCATCTTCAACCTTAAGCATTACTATGTTTTTCTTCTTCTGAGTCTAGAAACTCTGTCCAGATAGTCTTTCCTCACAGATTCATTATGTCTGCTCCTAAAAAAGCCAAAACCTCTAAGAGAAAGGGTGCTAAAACATCTAACCCTGCAGTAAATAGGTTAGACCATTGGTTTCCTAGTGAGCATGAGAAAATGAACTATCTATAGTTCAATGCCAGTAAACTTATTTGTCCTCCCAAACACCTTGACCTTGACTAGTTTATTAGAGAAGGTTTTCAATTCCCTGCTATGATTGAAGCCCAGGGATTGAAAAATTTTGTTAAGATGAAGGGTACTTTTTACCCTAAATTAGTGAAGGTGTTTTACACCTGTGCTAAGGCTTTTATGGATGGGACAATCTTGTCTCAAGGTAATGGAGTGGCCACGAAAATCACTCCTGAAGTTTGGGAAGCAATTGCTGGTATTTCCTTTGATGGTGAAAGGAAATTTGAAGAAGAGGCTGGAGGTTATAATAGGGTGGAAACCTATAGGGGGATGCTTCTTGATCCTCAAATGAGACTGAAACTTAGGCTAAGCACTGGCCCCGTGACCCATGAAGATAGACTTCTTCACTATATCATCACATACATCTTGACACCTTGGTCCACAAATCATGCACAAGCCACGGATGATGACATACAACTTGTGTATGGTCTGAAAAGTTCCATTCAGATGAACTTGATCCTCATTCTTGAGGAAACTATGCTTAAATCCAAAAGATTGATGAATTATCCTTGTCCCTATGTTGTTTTAGTGTCCAGATTCATTGACTACTTCAATGTAGATGTCTCTAATGAGGTTGTTGACAGCACAAACTCCAGCAATAGCCTTATTAAAGAGAAACATCTTACCAAGCTTGGGATGATCAAGACTCCCTATGGATAGCAGATGGCTGGACAACAACTCCCTGCTGCTGGAAATGAAGAGGAAGCTGATGAAGAAGCAGAAGATGAAGGCCCTGCTCAACCATCTTACAGTCCTTTTGAATGCCTAATGATTCAAAAGATGGATGCTTTATTGTCTCTACACCATGAGCACAGGGCTGAGACTAATTCATCTATGGAAGAGATGAAATCAAGGCTAGAAAACATAGAAGCTATGCTTGTCCTTGATGATTTTGATAAACTAGCTTAGGTTCCTTGTGTTTTCATTCCTGTTTTTTATTGCTGCTTTACTCTAGTTTCTTTTTCTCTGATTAATGTACTGTTTTTCCCTTTCCATTAATGAAATTTCCATTTCTACTTTTCCTTGTTTTCATTGCTACCTTTTGTCTTTGATAAGCCAAATAGGGGGAGAAAAATTGATTGATAACTAAAGGGAAAACCGATTTGTTTTGCTCTATTTTTTTGCAAATTAATAACTGATGAAGTTACATAAGTGAATGGGAGCAAACAAAAATGAAAACAAATGATCAATGTTTATGTAAGCATATCTCTTAACATTTGTTCTTGGAAAAGAGGCTAATTTGATTTCAGGATAACAAGTTCAAGACTTTCTATCTTTCATTCCTCAAGGCACTTCAAAAATTAAACATATGTTCAATCAATATTTGGCATGTTCAAAGCCAAAAAGGGGAAGATTGTTGGATATAGGGGGAGCAACAAGAAGATGAAGCTTGTGCCTTAGACGAAAGTTTTAGGCTTTTCACATGCATTGAAGATTGTAATTCAAATTAAGTGTATGAGAGGCAAATCTTTTGATCCTTGCATTGCATGCACATAATCATTAACATGCTTACATGTTTTCATTAAAGTATCAAAGTTATTCATGTTTTAAAAGAAATCAATAAGTCATGGTTAATGTTTTTGGAAAAATGTAACCTTACTGCTTTAATCGATTACACAGTGTTTTAATCGATTATTTGCTTTGTTTTAAATCTGGAAAAGCCATAAAGAACATTTTAATCGATTACATGACTCTTGTAATCAATTGCATAGTAAAAACAAAAGCATGCCTCACTGCTTTAATCGATTACCACAAATTGTAATCGATCACACAAGCTTGTTTCACATTGAACTTCATTGCTTTAATCGATTACAGCTCGGTTTAATCGATTATTTTGTTCGTTGTAAAACCCAGGATGAAGCTATGAACACTTTAATCGATTATATGACAATTTAATCGATTACATAAGTCATTTTAATCGATTATTTGGCGCATTGTAATCAATTACAGTCTGTTACAAAAAACTGTTATAAATAGAATGAAGGCTTGTCTGTTTTTATAACTTGAACACTTCGAATTTTCTGAATATACACAAGCCTTCTCAAAGTTAGAAAGTGATTTTCTGGGTTAACTAAGTTCTTGTCCCACTCATTGATCTTCATGGGCATTGAATGATTTCTTGGGCAAGAGTTTTCAAAGAAGTTTTGGAGAGCATGTTCTGAAATCTATTTCTGCATTTCAACTCTGATTAGTAAACCATATGCGTCTACATTCATTGGATCATCAGGTTGTTTCTCTCCACTATCTCTGGTTATAAATTCATTTTTGTATTTTTGGTTATTTGAAGCTATTGTAAAGAGTTCTTTGAAACTTGTGCTAGAGTAGGGTTCTCTAGGGGAAGAACAGAGTAATGTTCTCTGGTTCTTGATCACTAAGAGTCTAATAGGGTTTTAGATTTCTATTATTTATCTAGGTTTGATAAAGGGTGATTGTTGTAAAACTTGTAAGAACTGAAATTTATAATAGTGGAACTCTAATCTAGTATTGATTAGAAGAAACTGGATGTACCTTCTCTTGAGAACTGAACCAGTATAAATTTTTGTGTTGATTTTCTATTCCTTAATCTCTACTAGTTATCTTGTTCATTTGTTCTTGGTATTATTATCATTACTCAACAAGTCCTATTTTAAGCAATTGATTTCTTGGGCTTAGTGGTTTGATTGATTAGAAGCATTATTGGTTTAAAAGTAATTAAGATCCTTTAACTTTGATTTTTAAATAAATTTTAAAACACCAATTTTAACCAATTCATCCTCCCTCTTGATTATTATGGGTATTCCTATTGATTTCAGTTAGGCGTGGAGATTATGGAATGAATTAAGAGAGGACATACTTGAATGTCATCCGATGCATACAAGTAGGCCTATTATGCGTGCAACAAAGGCCTGAAGATAGGCTAGACGTGTCATCTGTGTTTTTAATGTTGAATGGTGATCAATTATTGCCAAAACCCAAGGTTCCTGGGTTTTACACTTAAAAAAATGTTGCATTTGAAGAAAATCAAAACTTGTGCTCAGTTAATGAACTTTCAATCACAATGTTAGATGAAAGATAGGAAAGGAAGGTTAGAAAATGTGAAGGATTTGTCTTTCGAATATGGGATATATTCCTTATTTAATCATACACAGCTAGTGAACAGGTTATTTCGAGCTCTTGTATCTTTTATCTGTTCGTGTATCCAAACACTAGTATGAAATAAGCAAAGGGTCCTTTGAATTCAAGAATTGTAAATTGCAATATGCTAAACAATATAGTTGTGTTGTGATACTTCTTCAGATCTTGACATGAAACAATTTATGCCTCAACTTGCTCCGCACATCACAATAAAGCAAAAATGTGAGAAGCTTTATGCTACATGCTAGCAGTGTTGATACCTGTGATTTCTATGCATGAGTACCAAATCTTCTGGAACTAACATTAATTTTCAAGGTATGATTGATAATACTGTCAAAAGAAATACAAACTAATACTCATTTACAAAAATATAATTTGTTTTTCATACCCTTTAGTTGAGACCATTAAATACTAGACTTGACATGATCTCATTGCTTAAGTCACGTTGTTGGAATATATTATAGACTACAAGTACATTACATAGGAGGCAATCTTGCTTGAGCTAGAAGAACCAGTATAGATTGTAAAACTCTTTCTTTGAGTATTGATAACTACATACTCACTATTTTGAACTCAAGATCACTAGTTGAACTAAAACAATCCTGCACCAATTGATGCACGCTTAGTGGTTGTTGTAATCCTTGTTTGCTTTACACAGTCAGTTACAATGACAAATATAAGAATATATTTATAATATATAAATCCTGAGGTGCGAAGCCATATGCTGCCACGTTGATGTTTCATTATTTGCCACATCAGCTTATTTGTCTATGTGTCAATGTATGAGGAATTCTATCTTCTATTGTATCTCTCCTCTACTAAAAGATTTATAAATCCACCCCTTCCACTGTCCATTTAAATCTAGGTTAAGTTGTGAAATACAGTATTAGTTCTCGCCTCTCCTGAATACTCTAAATTGCATTTCCCATTCTGATGCTGCAATTCTCAAAAGAAATCAAATGCAGGTGATATTCACAATTCTTTCTCTTATATTATTCTTCATATGCATTTTCCTGATCCGTAGTTGAGAAACCTTTTTGTAAGAAAAGTCTTTTTTATTGAAATTCTCTTCATTTTCCACTAGAGTTTCTTGGGTACAGTGAATTTCTCTTTTAATGATTAGGGATTTGTTGGATTTTAGATGATTCAAAGATCATTGGAGAATTGTGCTAAAGGAGCTATGACAATAAACCAATTAAAAAACTAAAAAAAGATTTGGGGTATGTTGAGGCCATCAAATTTGGGACACATCGAAGTAGGGAGCTATTAATTGCTAATACAAGTTTTATTTTTGTTCTCCTATGATACTGTTGAAAGGTTTGTTTTTCCTTATTGACATTAAGTTTCCCATATTTGCTTATATGAATCCTCTTCGTAATTTGCACATAATAAACTAAGAGGTTTTAAGTTGAACAAAAAATACCTTTTTTTTTTTTTTCTTGCGCTAAAAGTGTTCGCTTACATCCTCGTAGCAAATGGTGCAAATCCTGGATCACTCCTTGGAGAGTGAGAGTGTGAAATGTATAATTTACAAGTATATGCCAAATAGAGATATTTCATACTATTCCTCTTAGTTATATATATATACTAGGTTTTGGTATGAAGACAAATCAAATGTTTATGTAGTGATATTTTGCTTTACAAATTGTTCGTTAAATTATAAGTTTCTTGTGATTGTTTATAACAACGTGCAAATTGAAGAAGTCAGAAAGAACTTTTAGCCCAATCATTATACAATTCAAGCAGAGTACTTAATAAATTTTACTGTGTTAAATTTCCAATAATTGACATATTAATAAAAATCCTATTAATTACAAATTAATTAGCTATTGATTATAACATTATAACAGCAATATTGCAAAATATTATTAAAATTTCAAGAATACCAGTTACTCAATAGTCAATACAAACTGCTAATTAATTATAATTTAAAACTATTAGTTACTGGTTACAAATTATAACATTACCATTTACTATTAATATTTTCAAATATCAGTTACTCAATACAAATTCTAATACAATTATTACGTTTTGATATGACACAAATGTCTAAATTAATTTTCATTAATAAAATATTTATATTTATTACAAATTTTAATTTGATTAATTTTAATATATGATATTCTAGAAATATGTAAATTTATTTAAATCCTTTGGTTATTTTAGGATATTTAAATCATTTGTTAAATTTAAATAAATTTTAATGTTATTAGCACCTGCATAATCTACCAATATAATTATACTTTATTAATGTAGCACATAACATATAAAATAAAAGAAAAATGTAGAAACATTCACAATGTAGAAAAAATTAGGTCATTCAAGATACAATAGAAAGTATTTGATGATACCAATGTAGAAACATTCACAATGTTTGCTTGAACGTTTAAAGGGAACCACATAAAAAAATGACAAATTTATTTGAGTTATAAACTTTATCATAATGATTTATTATTTTTCTTTCATTACATAAACAAATTGTTTGTGCTCTATTCATTTTAATTTCGCTTTATTCTTGATGCAATCCTTACAAATCTTATTTTATAATGAATGGTGGCTACTTAACATTTTTTCACATACTGAAAAGCTCATTTTGCAGTTGGCCAGAATTCAAATATATGGACGGCCAAGAGACTTAGAACTATCAAAGTGTTTAAATCATGATGTCGAGATATCAAGTTTTCAAGGAAATAATTCAGAATTTGAAAATTACAACAGGAGATGAGAAGCTTCAAATGCAATTAAATTCCCAACCAAACATTAGTCTGATAGCTAGCCGAAAAGCGTCAGCATGTCTAGTTACCTAGGGTCATACCCAAGGCAAGAAATTATACTCATTACCTGTAATTAAAATAAAAAAGTTTAAAGGCATGAACTGCTAAAAGTAAAAAGAAGAGGATATGCATGCATATATAAGTGAAGAAAATTTTGGGGACCTTATTATATAAACATGATATTGAGTGATTTAAATGATTAAGAAGTTTAGGATAATTTTAGTATATATTATATTATTATTTGTAGAACTATTTTTTCTAAAAGGGTTTAAGTAACTTTAATTAATAAGAATATTTGCCTCGCTCTGATCGTGTTTAAGACATCATGATATTTTTTTCTCAACATGAAAAGCCAAGTAATATTTATTTTTCAACACACACCATTATGAAGTCCAAGACCAAGGTAGATTTTATGATTTTTTTATAAATAAATATTAATAGTTTGTTTGTTAGATTTTGTGACAAATGTTAATTATCAAGCTAGAGTAGATTTTATGTATAATGGAAGACTTTGGTATTGGAAGCATATCCTTAGACTTATTGGCAATCCCATCAAACTTGCCGGCCAGTCTTCTCGTAACTGACAACAGTGATATGTTAGTTAGTGGTCTTTACTTCCACTACACATGCCGGTCTTCTCATTCTATGTGATGGTAAACCTCTGTCTAATCAGAAGTATTTACTCTATATTCACCAAAAAAAAAACGCTTACTCTAACAGAAACTCATCTTCCTCAACGTTCTCTGCTGGGAGAGGCCAAAAAGTTAACCACCACGAATGCAAATGCAATTTAGAAGTCGTTTCTTCCATAATATCACAATGTTATTTATATGGTTCTTCCTATTCTCCTACACGTTTACCACTTCCACTTCACTAGAAAAGTTAGCAGTGAGTCAATCTATCCGAGATCGTGAGACTTTGGTTTCTGCATGTGGAATTATTGAAGCGGGTTTCTTCAGTCCTGGAAATTCAACAAGACTATACTTGGGTATATGGTACAGAAATGTGACCCCTTTAACAGTGGTGTGGGTGGCCAACAGAAATACACCTCTTGAAAATAACTCGGGAGTTCTGATACTCAATGAGAAGCGGATTTTTGAGCTTCTCAATACCACAAACAGCACCATTTGGTCATCCAATATATCAAGCAAAGCAGTAAATAATCCAATTGCTCAGCCTTGGATACGGGGAATTTTGTAGTGAAAAATGGACAGAAAACTAACGAGAACAGCGTGTTGTGGCAGAGTTTTGGTTATGTGGGTGATACAATGGTCCCAGGAATGCAACTTAGATAAAATTTAGAGACTGGTATAGAAAGATATAGATCATCGTGGAAAAGTGCTGATGATCCTTCCATAGGAGAATATACTGTAAAAATTGACTGTAGAGGATATCCTCAAGTAGTTATATTCAAGGGATCTGATATAATAGCAAGAGTAGGGTCCTTGAATGTCTTGTCTCTTGTTGGATATCCAGGTACTAGTCCAAGTCATGAAACGTCACCAAAATTTGTGATCAATGAAAAAGAGGTGTATTATAAGTATGAGCTTCTCGATAGATTGGTCTTCAGTGTATTTATAATGACCCATTCAGGCACTGCACATCATTTGTGTTGGATAACTCAAACAAGAACCCGGAATGTCGTCTCAACTGGGTAGCAAGATCAATGTGAGAGCACTACTACAAATACTGCCTTTTATGACACGCGTTCAATGTCGGTCATACAATAACTGTCTCGTTGAGTAAGCGGTGACAATTTTGTAATAATATGTACTTGCCAAAGACTGTTATTGGCTAACCCATATTTATTTTTTGACAACGACAACGGTTATAAGACAACCGTCTTAGTATACAAGAATTCAAATACAACTTTTTAAGAAACCATCGTTGTCTTCAACATTTCAAATATGGTTTCATTAACAACCGTATTTGAATGTCCCCAATTTAAATCCTAAATTACATTACTCGTTGCCCCCCCCCCCCCCTTTCGACACCATCTAACAAGCTACCCCTAGATTCGTTTAAAACGATTTCTTCTGCCTGTTCTGGAGTTAGTCTCCACTGATACCTACTGTCAACTTCAACCATTTCTTTGGCCCCCTCCAACACTGTTGCAGCCGACATTCACATCAAAGTGGGCGAATCGGATTTGCTATGGTCACGTATACAAGGTATTGTTTCTCCCTTTTGTACGTGTGTTCCTCCATTGTTTGTATATCTGTGATTTGGTCATGCATATTGTTCCTATTGTTGAACAGGAAGGATTTCAACAAAAAAAATTGTGTAATGCTGCGTTCAGCTTCCTCCTCCTCATAAGAAGCTCATTTTACCAACCTGTTCAAAAGTCGAGGTAAAACCTTTTTTTTTTGTCACGAACTGACATATAAACATGTTAATAGCATATACAATTTTAATATGCTTTATTTGTCATCACCCCTATTATCCCAAAAGCTTAAGTTGTGTGATAAAAATGTGTGCATGATAAAGATGAACTGACATATACGCATATTCAAAACATGCATATACCTTTTTTAATAGTATTCCAACATAAGTCACTATGAGGAAGGAGGGTTTGGATTTGTAAGTATATCTTTGCTTGTTTTTAAAACATTCAGTGAGTTTGATGTAGCTGAGACTCCAAATTTAGGTCATTAAATGTTCAAAGTACATGTGGCTTAACCCAATTGAGCTCATTGTGTTAGTATTAAGAAGCTCATAAGTGTCCCTTGAGCCAAGCATTAGCCTAGCAATTGTTTGATATAATGCCTAAACTGGAGAAGTAGGATAAAAATGCATGAATTCTAAAAATACATTGTGAGCGAACATAATAGCATTCACATGGAGATGTTCCTATGTGTGAACAAATGATACTTTACCTTCCTTCCATTACAAATAGCATATAATATAAGTAATATATACTATAAAAATGTCGCACTGTAAACTCTAATTATTCATCCACTTTATATATGTTATTGTTATGGCATGCCCTTCTGGTGGCTAATTTTTAAACGAATGCACATGCTTCATCTCTCTGTCATACTCACAATTGCAAATTTGGGAACCCAAATGAGACAGCAAGCCTTGCATTTTTTTTTCTTTGCAGCCTTCACTGCTGACTCATTAAGCAGAAAAATAAATGAGATGCTTAGACTCACCTTTCCATTCTTCTCCTTTTCCATCAACACTATTCAAGAAACCTTATTATATAGAGAAAGTAGTGGATCTTGGATTTTTCAATTCCCTCCAAACTAGTCAATTTTGCAACTCCATTTTGTTAGGAAAAATTTCAAGCCTGACCTCCTTCTAGTACTCACACATTGTCTTAAAATTATATGACTTTTCTCTCTTTTCATCTTGTTGTGTTCCTTTTGTTTGCTTGTCAAATGGTGGGAATGAGAAGCAATATTGTACTTAGGGAAGAAATGGTAATGCAATAGGAGGAGTTGTTGGGGTTGTTGACCCTGACTGCCCCCAAGCATCTCATTAAACAATGAACAGACACTCCATGGCCAAGAATTGAGTGTGAAGTTAGCAATGACCCTCCAATTCTTCATGTCACAAAGATCCACATTTGTCCTAACATACTCTCCCCACCTTGCAAGTCTTCTGCTTACCTATCTCAGTCCTTGCTCAAACTCACTTACTTGAAAACACTTTCATTTTTCAACTGTTTTGTTTATTTTGAATTAAACCTGCCCTCAACTCTCTTTGGTCCTTTGTCTACCTTGGAACACCTGGCTTTGCAGTCTAATCCAACACTCTCTGGAGATCAGACTCTAAGTTTGGGTGATGTTGCTAGTCTTAGACCCCGAGCCTGTCCCATAACAGCTTCCAGGGAAACATTCATATACAAATTGGTGGTTTGATTTCTTTGGAGCAACTTGAACTGAGTTATAATAACTTCAGTGGTCAAATCCCTAAGGAAATTGGAGGTTTGAAAAGTATTGCCATTTTGGACGTAATTTGGAATGAAATTAAAGGGAACCTTCCTAGCTCTTTTTAGCTTCTTGAACTTCTTCAGAACATGGATTTGAGCTCAAACATGCTTACTGGAAAAATACCTCCTGATTTAGGAAACCTCAAGAGATTAGTCTTGCTTGATCTGAGTAATAATTTTATTGGTGGGCCTATTCGTGAAACCCTTTCAAATTCAGAGCTTTTAGAATATTTTCTCAGTCATGACAACCGCATCAAATCAGAGATACCCCACTTCATAGGGAACCTTAGCAACCTTAAATCAGTTATCTTCTTAGGGTGTGGATTGATTGGCTCCATTCCCAATTCTTTATCCTCCTTGAAGAAGCTCATAGCTCTCTCCCTAGATAACAATAACCTCAGTGGATCAGTTCCTTCAAAGCTAGCTTTGCTCCCAAACATAGATCAATTGAGTATGGCAGTGGAGCGGTGAATTAATCCAATACAATCGTTAAACCTATTCAATTGTTAAAATCAATTTTAAATTAATATTAATGTGTGTTTGGTTTGTGTTACAAATCTATAAATGTACTTCCATTCGAAAGTCCAATGGAAAAGATACAAATTTAATTACACTTTTTATGCTTTGGAAAGTATAAACTTCTCTCATTGCAATCAGGTTTCTAAACATTCCTAGTATAATCTTGAATGCAAGAGCTAGTGTATGAAAGAAATACTTGAATTCTTACTTAGTGAGTAACTTGTATTGCTTGATAATCCCATTATGAGTATATTATAGATGGATATGCTAGTCTTTGTGGAAAAAGTTCTCTAATGAATTGAATGGTTGATAGGCTATTAATGATTGATGGGATCTAGTGAGAGACAAGGGTCAATCAGATGTTTCATGTGTCTTCATGGAGTTGATCAAGAATTACTTCATGAGATTTTAGAATTCTTGCCAACTAGGTTGCCCTTGAAAAAGAGACTTTATAATAGTAAGCTAACAATTTCATAACCAATATGATGGCCTTCTTCTTATGTTCCACACAATCTCATAACACATCAAATAGGTTCTTCACTTTGATAAACTATCATTTCTTGGACTAGACCATGAAATACAGCTGTAACTATTAAAGAAAAAAATGAAATTAGAGGCAAGGGAAGATCACATTTTGCGATATAATTTGCTATGTTCCTAAGTAATGCTTATTAGTATTTGCAAGACAAGATGTATGGCCTTGACTTGAGCCAAACACTTTCCTAATCACTGAAACAGTCTCCTCAATACAATTTTAGAGCTGTTATGTAGATCTGTTGCGCCCTCCTTATAACAAAAGTTGTGCAAGATAAGCATTCCTTTTACAGTTTGAGCAAGACAAGATTTAAAATGTTGTGTAAAAGCAGTTACTTGTAAAGGAGTCCAAAAAAAATACCTTACTTAAATTTGGAGTATTGTTGATTTGGTCTGGCTAGATTAATATCTAGTTGATAGAACCAAGCCAGAGTTTGTGAGATTGCCTAAAGTGTTACTACGAAGTACTTAGAATGGTACGCAATCTATAAAGATTTTTTTCAAGTACAAAATTACCTTATTAGGCTAAACATATACAAATTTTGATTTCTTAAGGCACTTAACTTTTAAAAAAAAAATCAACTGCAGAGCTGTTTAGAATGAGTAACCTAAAATTGTAATTGACCTTCAACACCAATAGGATTGAAATTTGGAAATAAATAGCCTTGATTATTGAATTTTGCAGAATTATAGAATTATAGACATAACTAAAATGCTAATATGTGTAAATACCTATATGCCAAGTTCGTTGTTATTGTGGATCACTAGGTCAGGGAAGGCACTTAGTTTATAATGTGGCCAATGGATCTCCTTAATCTTAATTTCATATATTTTTTCTTTATAAAAATATATATTTTAATCTGCTCAATTCTTGCTTTGAAATTTCTCAAAACAAATTAGTTTTGTTCTTCTTAAAGCAAGTAGCTAGCTTGCTCATACTTTGTAAGTTCCTAATCACAGAGACAAAGGAAAAATTGAATATTGCAATCAATTAATGGATAGAAAAACAGGAACCACTTGAGATTTGAATTCATTTTCCTTATGAAAAAGAAATAGAAAAAGGAGGATATATTTGAATTTGTATTCACTACTACAGGCGAGGCATACAACGACGGTTGTAAAACCGTTGTTGTTGTGTGTGTCGTCAAAAAGCACAACCTTCGATGACGGTTCAAAAAACTGTCTTCGTTGATATTTTTTTTTGGAACACCTACGAAGACGGTTTTTAAGCCAAAACCGTCTTTGTAAGTTCACATTCAAAGACAATTTTGCCTTAAAAACAGTCTTTGTATATATAATTTTTTTTATATGGATACAAAGACGATTTTAAGGCAAAATCGTCTTTGTATATAAATTTTTTTTTATATTAATACAAAGACGGTTTTTAAGAGAAAACCATTTTTTGTATATATTTTTTTTTATGTGGATACAAAGATGGTTTTTAAGCCAAAATCGTCTTTGTATGTGAACATACAAAGACGGTTTTGGCTAAAAACCGTCTTTGTTGCTCCTGTATTTTGTTTTTTTTCTGCTACATGCATACAAAGACGATTTTAAGTCAAAACTGTCTTTGTATGTCTACATACAAAGACAGTTTTGGCCAAAAACTGTCTTTGTTGCTCCTGTATTTTTTTCCTCTTACATGCATACAAAGACGGTTTTTAGCCAAAATTGTCGTTGTATGTCTACATACAAAGATGATTTTGGTTAAAAATCGTCTTTGTTGCTCCTATATTTTTTTCTCCTACATGCATACAAAGATGGTTTTGTGCCAAAACCGTCTTTGTGTATTTATATACAGAGACGATTTTAAGCCAAAACTGTCTTTGTATGTCTATATACAAAGACGATTTTATAATAAAAATCATCTTTGTTGCTACTGTCTTTTTCTTTTCAAAATTACTTTCTATATATACTACCAAATGAACCAATGGACTTATCTGAATTTACACTTACAAAAAAACACCACATTGAAAAAATTTATTGTATAAAATAAATAACAAACCAAATTGTTAGTACACTAAAATTTTGGAATTCGACTTAGCATTGTAAAATACTGTTCGACATGGAATTATGTCAAATACCATGGAACTTTATATTAAATGTAAATGAATTTATATAACATCATTAAAACAGACATCCTATTTTATACAAAAGAACATCCTAGTGATCACACCAATAAAAGTAACATATATGGCTAATATTGTTGCTACAACTACTTCACAAGGTTGAATCATCATCAACCAAACCATGTGGTTCTGTTGAACTTAAATATATCGTCAATATATATACCTACATCAACAAGAAGTAAAATTAGGATGCAAAATAAATGGCTCTTAACTCGTAAGAAGTTCCAACAACTTGATACTTGTCTATACAGTGAGAAAATTAAATGTACCTTAGGTAGTTCCCTTAAAATCATTTCCTCAGCAACTGCTTTAGTTCTGAGTATACTAGATGGAGATTAAGGAGATGCACCTAATGAAGAAACTTGAATAAATCTCAGGACACCAATAAGCTTTTAAAATGATTGTAAAATTGTCTTGGGAGACTTTGTTTTAAATAATTCAAATTTGCCACACATAAAAATTTAGACATGACCCACATTTTTCCAATCAAATATAACCTTGTAAAGGAAATGCAAAAAAATAAAATCACCATTTTCTCCATATAAATTCTACAAATGCAGATATAATATTATGACTACTAGATAAAGTTTCTGTAACTGAAACAGAGCCAACTAATAAAAAAGAAAACCATTGACTATGGCTATGCCTTGCATCACGGGCTTTCAAGTACTTCTTTTCAGTTGTAACAGATTCTAGTGCCTCTTTGAGCTTAGCAATCTTAACATTAATTGGGTCCAAATGCTTTGCAAACCATAAAAGTTAAAGGGGAGCCTTGAAATCCAAAAAATAGAATGAAAAAGGAACATAACACTTGGACCATTCTTCATAAATGTCATGCACTAGGTTAGTTGAATCTAGTAAGAAAATATGCTTGCATAGAACCTACCATCTTTGGCAAGATCATTCTCAGAGGGGATGTGACCAAAATGAATGTTGAAAGAAAAAGTCTCAAGTGTTAAGGAAGGGTTATGAAAACAAAATTTATACATTCCATGTGTTAGGGCTTTAAAACTGAACTTGTCACCAGAGGTTCTCTTGATATTGTGGACAGTATTCCTTGCAGCAGTTGTCACCTGTAGATAACTGAAAAAATTGAATATCTGGAAGGCTAAAGTTACAAACTACTTACAAATTTGGGCAGGTCATCTGACATGGGACAATTAAGCCACACTCTGCTTCTATGTTTAATAGACAAGACATGTTGTTAAAAAAATGATACTAATTTGAAAAAGAATCAAGTAAATCAAGACTGAGAAGTCCCTCATGATGAAGCTCATTCAAATCAATTAGTACGTAAGCTGAATCAAACATCACACTTTAGCACCAGATAAATCAAAACACAACTTAGAAAACAGATTCATCCCAATAAACCTCAAATTCAAATGCCACAACACAAATAAGAGCAACAACATTGCTTACCTAGACAACATAAGTTCAGAAATCCAACAAGTCATTGGTGACACTTTATTAGAAAGCAGAATATTCATCCTTTGTGATCTCCTCAGGCTTCCTCATCCAAATGGGCTTCTACTTCTTCACCAATGAACATTGATGTGACACTTCCTTAATCTGAAGAAGACAATAAACAAATCCTCTTCCAATTAAGTCAACACCTCCAACACAATCCTTAACATTATGGGAAATTACAGACAAATGCAGTCACAATTGCATAAAATTCAAATGAAAAAGCAATGAGAGAGAAACGAAAACTGAACAGAGTACTAGACTTTGTTATAAATGTTCTATTACGCAATCATACTGTTGGACCGGTAATCAAAGAGGTCTATGAGTCAATAATAGCAGCACAACCACCCTCACATAGCCCTGGAAATTAAAATTTTATATTGCAAGTCAGGTCTATGGAAATGGAAGAAATGAACTGGAAACAATGGTGTAAGTTGGCAGTAAAAAACACATTGATTATGTGAAAATGATTATAAAAAGTAATGAAAATACAAGGCATGTAGATTAAATAGGAACCAGAATAGAAAATGAAAGACAATCCTTTTTAGTAAGTGGACCATAAGTGTGGTCACCCTTAAAGTGCCTCCAGTCAATGCCACCAAAGACAATGTTACCCCCTACCTTTGCCACAGGATCTTGGTTTAGCCAAAGGGACAAAATCTTTTGACTCGCGTGCCCTTGTTCTATCATATTGTACCTGTATTCACAGAACTAATAACTGTATTTGAGGCATCAAAAGCTCTAGAGAAAGGACAAAATACATTTTGGGTAATTGGATATCATACGTGTTATACACCAAAAAACAAGATTTACAAAGAACTCGACAAAACTTGCATTTTTTCCATACATGCTAAGAATTGTTGGCTTCGACATTACTAGCATATAAATAAAATAGCCTAATTGAACAACAATAACAAGGATGGAAGATGGAGTTTTCCTATTTAAGTAAAGGATGGATTTCCCAGACAATGGTGATTTGTCCTGATGTATCTTAAAAGAAGTCATTGTTGAAACTATGATGAGGAGAAAATAGAGAAATAGGAAGAGATCCCTATTGTAACTTTGCAAAAACAGATGTTTGTTGACAAAATATTGTATAACTTATTCATAGTAGGCACATGACAAAGCTAATTTTTCAAAGATATATTACTGCTTTCACAGATAAAAGCAAACACAATTTGGAATACCGATTTTTTCTAGACTATGACCAACAACATTGGGTACTTGCTAAAGTGGTACATTGTGCTTTGCTGTGTATTGATGTAACAAGTAACAGACTCGGTCCTTTCTCTTTTCTCCCTACTTTAATGATTGAATTTAATTGTTTATTAGTTTTTAATTCAAGAAAAATGTTTCATCCTTTCTTGGATTTTCCTAATTTCACATGGTGACTTGTCATGATGTATGTTTAAGGCAGCAATGGCTTCAGAAACAAAAGAAATATGGAGCAATATTTGCTTGTTGAACTGACTTTCCAATCACACAAGGGGAACTACCTGTTTATCAGTTCAAAGGATGTGCCATTAAGTGTTCAATAAAAAAGAAGCATTTAAATTGCAATCTTTGTTGCTTCAACATCTACATACTCAGCTCTTGTGGAAGCTTCAAAGGAGTGTTGTGATCTATGATTGAGTATTTTAAGTGTAATATTTTTCTATTATTCTTAGCTTATTTGACTTCTTTAGACTTTTATTTTCCCATTCTAATTAAGTTTTTTGCCTTAGGCAAACAAGTGGACTTAATTGATAATTATTGCTTATTTTCGAACTTTTTTTTTTGCTTACTTGACCTATCTTCCTTGTCCAGGACCTAGAAAGCTCTACAGAACTCCAAATGTTGCATATGAGTAGTCCCTGGAAAGATAAGGAAAACATCTACCATTTTCTCAGAGATAAGTTGAGACCAATTCTGTCATTTTGAGAGTCATTTTAGGCTCTGAAGTCAAAACCATTGCACTTGAATTTTGGGCTGCGAAATTGGTGTAATTAGTAATTAGTTAGATTAGTCGGGCTTAATTATGGCCCATCCTTTCCTATTGACTTACTCACTATATTTTAGTGATTTTAGTTATTTGGATGGACACACTTCATTTTAGCACAAACATATTTTGTAGTGACTTTTAGAAGTTTTTAGAATTAAAACCCTTTCTCTTATTTTCTCTCAACTATTCTTCATTGTTCTTCATTTTCATTTCTTTTCTTCCATTTTCTTGCACTCATTTAGTGGGGATTTCATTGATGATGATCATGGAAGGCTAAACAATCAATCAATCCAACAATCCAAACCCAAGCAAAGAGAATTTGAGTTCTGGTTTGGTATTTCAAATTCTGTGTGAAAGTTCACTTTCTTCTTCAATCCTCTATTCAATTTTCATGATTATGAATGTGTTTAGGATTGAAAATGGATTAGGTTATGGATTCATTTCCTAATTTCAAATTTTAATCGCAGATTATTTGGATGATATTTCAATTAGGTTTGTGGTTTCAATTAATTTAGGGGTTAATTCGATTGAACTACTTCTAATGAAATTTCATAACAAAATCATTATCTGAGAACTATGATAATTCGTATTGCTTGTTTTGGTGAATTGGATTGATGCTTTTTAATCTATTTTAGAATACTTTTTATTAATTCTGTTAGTTTCTATTTTGTTACGTTTTTCTGCAATTTTTATTTATCGCATGCAAACTGTTTGATAAAAATCCCCCTATTATTTACTAGTGACTTGAAGTTGGAACCATATTGATTGTGTCTTTGAGTCGACCTAGGTTAATCCTGTGCTACAGAATTAGCGTAGTTTAATCGTTTTGAAGCGATACGACATCGGTTACCAAAATTGGCTCCGTTGTCAGGGACATGGTTCATTGTATGCTAACTTTAATTGACTCATAATTAGATAATAGAATCAGTAAAATATAAAAAAAAATATTTACATTCACTTCATATTTACATCCTGTTGCACAATTGCTATGAAGTATGTGTGAGGTGCTGGTGCAAAACAGCGAAAAAAATAGAGGAAAACAAGGAAAAACAGAGGAGTAGTAGGGAGAGATTTTGTGTAGTGTAGTTGTGTTTGTTGTGCAATTTGCTGTCCAGAATTTTTCGGTCCTGTGGAATTTGGCTGTGAAACTTGGTGTCCAAAGTTTATCCCCCATTCTAAGAAAAACCAGCCCTTATAGGGGTTAAGTGTGAGTTATAATTGGCAAATTCGACCTCTAAGTAGGAGTTTTAGCACCGTTTTAACAATTAGCGTAGGGCTATTCTGGTCATTTCACAGTAAACTATCTCAAAATGGTTGGAATTTTCCCAGAATGTGGAGAAAATTAATACGTCAAGGTGACCTGTGAAGGATGAATATGTTCAAGGGGGTCCAAATTGCCCAATTCGAAGATCTAGATCACTTTTGAATTTATTGTGTTTTCATGATTTTTAAAAATCACCAAAAAAATTACAAAAATCAAGCATGATTTATAGATATTTAATGTGGTGTTTTTAAATTTTTATAAAATTGTTTAGGGCAGTTTTCCATTTTCTGTTTCATTTCAGCAGATATTGTGAATAATGTCATAGTAGAGTAGCTGTCTGACATTTCTGTGATTTCTGTGTTTTTGTCCCTTATAAGTTGAACTGTGCATGATCAGGTCCACACCAAGTGACTTACATTCATATGATCCTGAGATAGATAGGACATTTCACAGATTAAGTAAAAATAATATTAGTTTAGATGAATTTGATAGTGTAGTTCTAGATAGTAGTGTAGTGTTTTCTGAGTCTATTTCCAATTCTGCACATCTTGATTCTGAAATTTTTGTTGATACAATGGCTGATAACAACCTAACTCTTAAGGAATTGGCTACACCTGATGTTGTTTACCAACCTTGGTGTATTCAATATCCTGATACTGAGGTTTGTTATGAACTAAAATCTAGACTGATCCATTTGCTTCTAAAGTTTCATGGTCTTGCAGATGAAGATCCACACAAGCATCTCAAGGATTTTCATGTAGTGTGTTCCACCATGTGACCACATGACATTCATGAGGATTATGTGAAGATGAAGGCATTTCTATTCTCACTGGATGGTGTGGCCAAGGACTGGTTGTACCTTCAACCAGATCCTATCAACACCTAGATAGATATGAAGCAAAGATTCTTGGAGAAATTCTTCCCTACATCCAGAACAGCTTCCATTCGAAAAGAAATTTGTGGTCTAAGGCAGCTGCCTGGAGAGACATTGTATGAATACTGGGAGAGATTCAGCAAGTTGTGTGCTACCTATCCTCACCATCAAATCAGTGAGCAATTATTGATCCAGTATTTTTATGAAGGCTTAATGTTGATGGATAGGAGTATGATAGATGCAGCTAGTGGAGGTGCTTTGATGGACAAGACTCTTGTTGCTACAAGGCAATTGATTTCTAACATGGCAGTCAACTATCAGTAATTTGGTACTAGAGGTGCTGCAACATCCAAGCCTGCTGTAAATGAAGTTTCTGTTTCTATGGTTGTTGATAACCAGAGGTTGGAGAACAAACTGACAGAGTTGACATCCCTTGTGAGACAACTTGCTATTGGTCAACAACAGAACGTGATGGCAGCCAATCAACCAAGGCTGTGTGGTATCTGTTGTGCACCTGATCATCCAACAGATGCATGTCCCACTCTCCAAGAAACAGAACAAGCTGCTGATGTTTCTACCATACAACCTGGACAACCATTCAGACCTCAACATTAGTATAATCTTTACTCCAACACTTATAATTCTTACTCTAACACTTAAAATTTCAGTTTGATTAATGTATTGCTTGCTTGTCTATTAATACAAGTATTTCTTTTTCTCTTCTTTTATGCTCCTTGTTCATACTATAATCATTTTTGTCTTTGATAAGCCAAATAGGGGGAGAAATAATTGTAATAAGTTTAGGGGGAGAGCTGAAATAAATGTATGTAACATGTATTGTATGTATGCTTTTAACTTTGAAAAAAATCTACCCAAGACAGGGGGAGCATGTTTTAAATGGAATGATTGATGCTTATGCCTGTTCTTGCAAAAAGCTGACTTAGATTTAAGGAATAATTCATCCCTCTAAAGTAATCAAAAGATTAGACAAATGGACAATTGATTTGGCATGCTCAAAGCCAAAAAGGGGGAGATTGTTGAGTTTAAGGGAAGCTGCAAGAAGATTGAAGCAAGGTTGTAGGCTTGATGTTTTAGCTTTTTACATGCCCAATCATTTGAAGGCATTTGTAATTTGTCTAAGTGGTTCAAGTGCATTGCCTTGTAATCTTTCATTAGCATGTGCATTCTCATGATCATGCATACATGGTTTTTGATCTCAAAGAAATCAA
>CM023952.1:18148886-18192404 GCA_013407115.1 Glycine latifolia | reverse complement strand
TATATATATATATATATATATATATATATATATATATATGCACCAATTTAAACTCTTAATATGAATAATATTATTAGGAAAAGAGGAAAATCTTGCCTTGAAAAGTGAATTAAAAAAATATGACATTCGTTGATAAAATTGTGTACAATGTTTTTTCTTGCGGGTCAAAACGTCAATAAAAAATATATTCAATGGAAGAAAGATGATCGTGTTAAATATAATACAACTCAGAGGAGAATAAAAGAGAGAAAGTAGAGAAGAAGAGAGATTAGAGATAATGATAATTATATGTATTCATTCCAAGAGAATTAACTTATTTATATATACATACAAAAGGTAAAGGATCAGATATGAACATCCACAAAAGATTATTCATAACAGTAATATATTTCCTTCCATCAATTGATCATCAAAAATTAAACATTGACTTTGATGTGGTTGGTACTGATACACTTATATAGGCTGTTGATATCACATTTATATGACAAGGGATTAAATAAAATATAAAATAAAAAGGATTCTAATTACATTTGAACTCATAACCTTTTATTTAAGGATAAGATAATAAATCAGTAAGACACTTGGTTTGTTTAGTCGATTTTATAAACATTATTACATGTATCATTAGTCAAGAGTTATTCATATTTTTTAAATTATAAAAATGTACAAATTAAAAAATATTTAATGTATAAATATTTTTTATTCTATTTTAATTTATTTCATATATTTTTATTTTGAATAATTTACATCTTTTATTTTTAATTTTACCAATTTACAATTAAATTTCATAAATTAATATATAAATTATTTTAAAATTGATTTAAATACACATATTATTTTATTCAAATTATATAAATCAATTGAATTGTATTAATAAATATGTAAATTACACAAATTACGTTAACTTATTTTAATATATAAATTATTTTTATTTTATTATATAAATTAATAGAATTTTAATTTTTTTTGGAAAATTACATATTAATATTTTTGTTTTAACTATAAAAAATTATTTAGTAAATAAAATTTTAATACCAATTATTTCAATCAAGAAAATTACATAAATTAATATATAAATTATTTATATAAATTATTTTATCTAATTTATAAAAATACGTGAATTGTTTATATATAAATAATATAATGTTTTATTTTAATTATAAAAAGTAATATTTTTTAATTTTTAGGTTATGTAAATATTATCTTAAATTTACATAATTTGTATAATTTACATAAAATAATTTTTAAATAATTTATATATTAGTTTATGTAATATTTTAAAAATATAATAAAATATATTATATATATAATAATTTATTAATTTATATTAAAATAAAATTTTATAATAAAATAAATACATGTAAAATTAAATATTAATGATATTTAAATATTAAATATTGTGTTTTAATCTAAAAAATTTATAATTGGAAATAAATTAATAAACGTTAAGTAAAAATTAACAAGAAAAAATAAGTGTCTTATTGATTTGTTATTTTATCTTTAAATAAAAATGTCATGAGGTCAATTTCTATCAAGACTATTTTTATTTTTTTACTTTATTTGACTCCTTAGCACATAAGTGTCATGTCAACAATCAATGTAAATATTACATGAGGGTAAAAATCATGGATTTGAAATTATAGGAGAACCAAAGTTACAGTTTACCCTTTCTTTTAAGTATTGTTTTCGTTATTGACTAAAATTCATTAAAAGTAAGTCTCACTATTTATTTAATTTATTTTGACTTGTGATTTGTAACTTTTAATAAAATTTAATGACTTTTAGTCCAAGTTTTCGTTTATTAGATATTTTTTATATCTAATAAATATTATATTCTTGCATTTGCTCCTTAATAAGATTTTTTAATATAAAGTCCCTAATTGAATAATTCTTTTAGTCATTGATAAATTAGAAAATTTTGTGTTTTCTGCATAATAAATTAGCAAATTTTGTTTTACTGACTATTAACAAATGAAAAAAAAAATTATCATGGAGCAAATACAATTTTTTTAATTTAACATGGACTAAAAAAAAGTATCATGGACCAAAAATCAAATTATTGTTTTATTAGAAACTAATGGAAAAATAAAAATTTATTAGAGACTAAATGCAAAAATCTAATATTTATTAGTAATAAAAAATATATTTAAAGTCAATTTTAATAAATAAAATATTTAAAAAATGTGTTAGAAAATGATGTTATTACTAATTTTAAAAAATAATTAAATCACATTTATTTATTCGAACGCTACCTTGGTCTGGGCTGGTGCATCTTCAATATTATCAACTGGGTGTCGTTGTAAGTCCATTTATTAACAATTTAAGTATTTAGGTTAGTGTTGTATGGATCAGACTGAACCACGAAGATTACGTACCTTGTACAAATACCAAAGAGTCATAATCTCAGTCAGGTCAATAGTATCCTCGGTCTTGATCAATCTACCGCTCTGTGACTTAACACGTACGTGTATTTATGTCATTCAACCCAGAAATTAAGTTGTAAGGAAATGTTTGTTAATGCACCTTTCTTAGTGGAAAAAAGATTAAAGTATAATATTGTAGATTAATTTTGTGTTCTTCGTTACTAAAGGTTGAAGGTTCACTTTAATAACTTACCTCAAATTTTAATGCCGTTAAAATTTAAGTCCAAGTTTCACTTTAACTATTCGTATAAGTACGACTAATTTTGCTTCGCAAGTGGTTAATAATATCACGAGCTTATTAGGATATTAAACGTACATTGACAATTATACAATCATATTCATTTTTCATAACCACTTGTTAAACAGAATTAACATAGAATTTGGATAGATGGGGAGTGAACATTTTGAGTGGGGCGATAATAATAATTACTCTAATAAAAGATATTACTTGTCCTCTCTTCAGTATGTTGATAATGTAGAGAATTCTAGGCCTTTTTTCTACCAAACTAATAAATATTAGTTTGGCAAAAAGGCCATCTTCTCTTCTAAAAACAATGGAAACTATTCTGCAGATCTGCACAACTGTTCAATTGAATTTTTCTAATTTTACTATCCCTCTGCTTCTGCATAATCAAGAACGCTATCTTTCCTGATATAGTAATCATATTGCTTCAACAACATAATGGTGCATAGCACCTTAATGTTATGTATTTGGTTCTTGTTATTATCCTATTTGTCGGGAACATGCACTTCACTACACAGTTTAGAAGTGAGTCAATCAATCCGAGATGGTGAGACTTTGGTTTCAGCAGGTGGAATTACTGAAGTGGGTTTCTTCAGTCCCGGAAATTCAACAAGACGATACTTGGGTATATGGTACACAAATGTATCTCCTTTCACAGTGATGTGGGTGGCTAACCGAAATACACCTCTAGAGAATAAATCTGGAGTGCTGAAACTCAACGAAAAAGGGATTCTTATGATTTTCGATGCTGCAAACAGCACCATTTGGTCATCCAGCATACCAAGCAAAGCAAGGAATAATCCAATTGCTCATCTCTTGGATTCAGGAAATTTTGTAGTGAAAAATGGACACGAAACCAACAGTGTTTTGTGGCATAGTTTTGATTATCCAAGTGATACATTGATCCCAGGAATGAGGATTGGAGGGAACCTGGAAACTGGTGAAGAAAGGTTAATAACATCTTGGAGAAGTGCTGATGATCCTGCTGAAGGAGAATATACCTGGAAAATTGACCTTAGAGGATATCCTCAATATGTTATGCTCAAGGGATCTGAGATTATGGTTAGAGCCGGGTCTTGGAATGGCCAATCTTGGGTTGGATATCCACTTCAAACTCCAAATACATCACAAACTTTTTGGTTCAACGGAAAAGAGGGATATTCTGAGATCCAGCTTCTTGATAGATCAGTCTTTAGCATATACACACTGACTCCTTCAGGAACTGTAAGGAATTTGTTTTGGACAACTCAAACGCGAACACGGCCAGTCATTTCATCCGGGGAGGTGGATCAATGCGGCAAATATGCTATGTGTGGTACAAATTCAATTTGCAATTTCGATGGTAACTACGCAACTTGTGATTGCCTGAGAGGTTATGTTCCCAAATCTCCTGATCAATGGAATATAGCATCTTGGTCCGATGGTTGTGTTCCAAGGAATAAATCAAATTGTGAAAACAGTTATACAGACGGCTTCTTCAAGTACACACACTTGAAAATACCGGATACGTCTTCATCGTGGTTTAGTAAGACTATGAACCTTGATGAATGTCGCAAGTCATGTCTTGAAAACTGTTTTTGTACAGCTTATGCAAATTTAGATATTCGTGATGGAGGAAGTGGCTGTCTACTTTGGTTTAATACTTTAGTTGACATGATGCAATTTTCTCAATGGGGTCAAGACTTGTATATCAGAGTCCCTGTTTCAGAATTAGGTACTCCATCAATTGTTTGCTTATTTTGATCTTGATTTTTATTTTTGACTTGACTTTCTTTGCTTTCTTTTCACGTTGGATTTCTTGCTGATTATTGCATTATTTTAAGAGAAAAAGGTGGAGTAGGTATGGCTGTGAGAACATTCAATGATAAGTTAAAAACTTTCTATTTTTGCGGATTGAAATGCTATGCTCGAGTATAGAAAATAATTGAAAGGAAGATATTTTTGGGTTACAAGTTTATGTCAACAGCTGTAAAGAAAGTTATAAGTAACATATGTTATTTATTATATGACATTTAATTTTATAATTAAATACAATGTCTTTCTCTCTAACTCTGTCGAAAGAAAATACATTCAGTCTCAGCTATTCAATCAGTAAAGCTGTTGTGCTTATAGTTGGTGACTTGGTCTACAATTTCTTTCAGATCATGTTGGTCATGGAAACGAGAAAATGTTAGCAGGAATCACTGTTGGTGTGACTATCTTTGGATTAATCATCACTTGTGTATGCATATTGATAATTAAGAATCTAAGTAAGTATATACAAGTTATTTATTATATAGATTAATCAACACATAATTAGGCACAAAAAAATATGTATTATGTCAATATTTAGTGTGAATGTTTATATACTGTTATTTTCCAACCAATCAGGGGTTGCAAGCAAATCTTCCAACAAGCATAACAAAAATAATCAGGGAATAGAAGACATTGAGTTGCCAACTTTCGATTTGTCAGTTTTAGCAAATGCCACTGAAAACTTTTCAACCAAAAACAAGCTTGGAGAAGGTGGCTTTGGACCAGTATTCAAGGTGAGGAATAAAACTGATATCTAGAACTTATATTTTCCTTAGAAACTGTCTATCTTTAGCATATGATTTTTTCAGGGCACACTGAAAGATGGACAGGAATTAGCGGTGAAAAGGCTTTCAAACAACTCTGGACAAGGGCTAGAAGAGTTTAAAAATGAAGTAACCTTGATTGCCAAACTTCAGCACCGTAATCTTGTAAAGCTTCTTGGATGTTGTATCGAAGGAGAAGAAAAAATGTTGATCTATGAATACATGTCCAACAAAAGCTTAAACTACTTTGTTTTTGGTTGGAGCCAATACAATTTATTCTAAACATCTTTGGCAATGTTCTTATTTCGTATATGTAGTTTATGAAATTATTGAGACTACAACTATGCTAATTATGTGTGTGTATTTTACTAGATGAAACTAAAGGGAAGTTACTAGATTGGTGTAAGCGTTTCAACATAGTCTGTGGCATTGCTCGAGGATTATTGTATCTTCATCAAGATTCTAGGCTGAGGATTATTCATAGAGATCTTAAAACTAGCAACATTTTGGTGGATTCAAATTGGGACCCCAAGATATCCGACTTTGGCTTGGCTCGATCATTTTTGGAAGATCAATTTGAAGCAAAGACCAATAGGGTGGTTGGAACTTAGTAAGTCAGTTGCTACCTGATTAAGATTCTTTGATATTTCATCTTATACTTGTTTTACTTTGAAAATCATGAATGTAGTGGTTACATGCCTCCTGAGTATGCTGTGCGTGGGAATTTCTCGGTGAAATCAGATGTATTTAGTTATGGTGTAATAATACTAGAGATTGTTAGTGGGAAGAAAAACAGGGAATTTTCGGACACAGAACACAGTCATAATCTTCTTGGACATGTAAGCTTAATGGTTTGACTAACTTGCTAGTTAGCCTAATTTGAAATGTTTCCAATTCACTAATTTAATTTGCACCATCTTAGGCATGGAGATTATGGGTGGAAGAGAGGGCACTAGATCTATTGGATGAAGTGTTGGAAGAGCAATGCAGACCATTTGAAGTCATACGATGCATACAAGTGGGCTTATTATGTGTGCAACGAAGACCAGAAGACAGACCAGATATGTCATCAGTGGTTCCAATGTTGAATGGAGAGAAATTATTCCCAGAACCAATGGCTCCTGCCTTTTACAATGAGACAATTATAACTGAAGTAAATTGCAGATTATGCTCACCAAATGAACTTTCCATAACGCAATTAGATGTACGATAGAATATAAAGGCAATAAAATGTCAATTCTTCATCTTTCGTTCTTGGTTAAATGAATATGAGCTCTTATATATCCAAACATTTGATTGAGATAAATAGTAGATTCTACAATAAGTTACACTAACATCTTCTTGAGATTTCGTGAAGTTGGTATATTCCTCCTTTTTCCTTACCCATACAGTTACTCCTTTTAATCGTGTAAAAAACATTACATTTCACGTCAGTTAATTGTTTGAAAAACATTATACTATATACTCTTATAAGGGAGGTTGTTGTAAACGTTAAAAAACCAAAGGATGTTGTGCAATCTCAACCAACCTTAGGTTGTCAATGTGATTTACCATCGAGTGCATGGATCAATTGGTGTGGAATTATTCCAACTTAACCAAAGGTCTCAGATTTGCCCTAATCAAATATGCAACTGTGTTAAATACTTAGATGAAATAGTTTTGCCACCCATATTAATCATACCCAACTTGAACAAGATTGCATCTAATAAAGAATATTTGTGGTTTAGACCAAGAAAAAGGGTGTCGACAATATTTAATCAACATTATATGTAGATAAGCATGTTAATTTGCAACAGAATATGATTACAAAACTTTTAGTTATTAACATAAAACAATATCACCAGATACCACAGCATACGCAGAAGCTACTGAAAAGAGAGGGATATCACAACGCCAAATCCAAGAATCCAACTGATCATTAACTAAGGTTGAAGAATTGAAAAATTGCTGCATTTGAAGCACCAAATTCTCCTCCAAAACAAACAGCCTCTGCCTTCACTGCAAAGACCAACTCCACTCTGCACCCAACCAATGTCCCATATCAGCCACCAAAGTATCTTTATTTAAAGAAAGTTGATAAAGACGAGGGGAAGGAATCACAAAACATTCATCACCTAACCAATGATCTTTCCAAAACAAAGTATGGCAACCATTACCAACCTTGTGAACCAGTGAATTTCAAAACCATCCACAGTCAATGTCGAAATTCACAATATCCTTCCACCAAACAGCACATGCCTGGCCATGCTACCAACTTCCTAATTAAACTAAATCCTTTCATATTTAAAACACAAAAATTGAACCAAATAGCATCTGGATCTGTTAGATACCGCCACAGCCATTTAGCCAATAAACTAATGTTAAACCACTCCAATTTTTTTACCCCCAAACCTCACTTGTGCCTTAGGTAAAAAAAACTGTCTCCCAAAACCCAACATATCTTCTCAGATTCAGAAGAATCACTCCACATAAACCTCCTCTGGATCTTTGTCAACTTTAACACGACCTTTTTAATTCTTTAAAAAACAAAAAAATAATAGAGAGGTAAACTTGATAACACCAAATTCAACAAAGTTTGTTGCCGAAGGAACTCAACTTTTAAATTCACTCATCATTTTCCTTTTAAATTCTTCAATCTCCCCTGCACTATTGCCTGTCACCAAGAGATCATCAACATACAGGCAGACAATCAACAAATTTGTACCTGTGACTGCCTTCAGTGCTTTCAAATACACTCCATATTTTGATATGCATTTAACAAAGCCAATTTGGCTAAGATAACTGTTTATCCTCTTATTCCAAGCTCTTGGAGCTTGTTTGAGGCCATACAATGCCTCTCTCAATCTGTACACCTTCTTCTTATGCCCATGAATCGCAAATCCTAGTGGTTAACTCACATATACTTCCTCCTCTAGTGGTCCATTCAGGAAAGCTGATTTCACATCTAATTGATGCATAAACCAGCCTCTTAGGTTAGCAATTGCAACCACCAATCTCACTATTTCCATCCTTGTTACAGGTGCATAAACCTCACCATAATCAATTCCTGCTTTTTGCAAGAATCCTTTAGCTATCAATTTGGCTTTATGCTTGATCACTTCACCATTTGGATTCACTTTCACTTTATATACCCATTTTAAGGCTATAGGCTTCTTATCATGAGGTAAGCTTACTAATTGCCAAGTTTGGTTCCTCTCAATTTAACTGATTTCATTATTCATAGCATTGATCCACTTTGGCTCCTGAACTACCTTTTCAAACTCAATCATTTCAGCCTCTTCCATTAGTGCATAGTGCACCAATTCACCCTCAGAATCTACTAAAGAATCAGGTACAATATCATAATCATTCAGATTAGAAGGAAGTTGTCTAACCCTTGTTGATCTCCTGAGTTCTATAGGGGCACTTCTGTTCGTTTCAAATTCAATAGGATTGGTAGCATCAACTATCACCCTGGCTGATTTACTTCCAACTTTAAGTTTCCAATCCTAACCTCTTGTTTCATCTATCACCACATCTCTACTCACTGCTACTTTCTTATTCCTTGGATCATACAGCTTGTAACCACTTGTAGGGTGATAACCAATGCGTATCATTTGTTCTCCTTTATCATCAAGCTTCCTTCTCAATTCATCTGGTACATGATTAAAACAAATGGATCCAAAGATCCTAAAATGAGCAACACTAGGTTTGATTCCAGTCCAAGGTTCCTCTAGTGTCTTCCTTTCTAGTCTCTCAGTAAATGATATGTTCAGTACATAAATAGTTGTAGAAGCTGCCTCACCCCACAAGTAATCTGACAAACCTTTGCTTTTAAGCATACATCTCACCATATTCTTAATGGTTTTGTTATTCCTTTTTGCAGTTCCATATGTTGTGGTGTATAAAGTGGAGTAACTTCATGAATTATTCCCTCCCTTTCACACGAAATATTGAACTCATTAGAAACATACTCACCATCACCATTTGTTCTTAAAACTTTCAAAGATTTGTCACTTTGTTTCTAAACTAGGCACTTAAACTTTTTAAACACTTCAAACACATCACTCTTTCTCTTAATCAAGTAAATCCATACCTTCCTAGTCAATTCATCAATAAAGGAAAAAAAAAAGTACCTACATCCACCAAGAGACTCAAATTGGATAGGACCACACACATCAGAGTAAATCTTACTAAGCTTATCATAGGCCCTAGTTAGAATCTGTTTGTTGAATGAACTCCTGGTTTGTTTGTACTCCAAGCATTCCTCACACACTTCACTTGGAACTTCCATATGTGGCAATCCATAAACGATATTGTGCTTGTTCAACAAATTCAAATCTTTGAAATTCAAATGTCTAAAAATGTGATGGCAAAGCCACTCAGACTTGCATACTGTGGTAGCTAAGCATTCATGTTTCATGACATCAATTCCAACCTTGAATGACCTATTTTGAGATAAGTGAGCCTTGAGGACAAGTCTCATTTTCATCAAACACTTTCTGAACATTGTCATCCATATTCATCACAAATCCTTTTTCTAATAATTGTCCTAGACTCAACAAATTAATCTTCATACCCAGGCACATATAGGACATCAGAAATGAATGATCGCTTACCATCCTTCCTCTTGATCAGCACTTTACTAATTCCTTCTTCTTAAGTGTGCTGTCATCAACAAGTCTTATTTTATTCCTTGTTGATTCATCAAAGCTAATGAACCAATCTCTCATGTCTGTCATATGAGTTGAGCATTCTGTGTCTAGATGCCAAGATGAGGTGCTTTCAACTTTTGTGCTTGTGGTAACCATAAATAGCATAGGATCAGAATCTAATCCATCATCATGTGCAAGGTTTGCCTCATTGCTAGACTTTCCTTTTCCACTACTGTATTCATCTACAAAGTACCTCCACTTGTTGCAGTTGTAACACCGTATCTTCCTCTTATCAAACTTCTTTATGCCTGATATGTTGCTAGCATATAGTAGTTTTTAAGCTAAAAGAATCAATAAATCAATCATAAAATATCAATAAATGCTAGAATAGGTGAAAATTCATTATTTTTATTTATATTACTTATTTTGTGTATTTTTTATATTAGGAACCAAAGAGAGAAGAAAAGAAAGCAAAAGAAAGAAGCAAGAGTCTTCTGGAGTCTGGCGCTATCTGCTCCAAGTTGGCGCCATCCGCGCCAAAGATATTAAACAAAGCAATTCTCACTGACATCTCACACGATCCGCGTGAGATTCGCGCCAGTCGCGCCACACATGGAAAATAGGGCAAAATACACTGCCATCTCACGCGATCAGCGTGAGATCCGCTCCATTTGCGCCAGAGAATCAGAAAAAGAGAAAAATTCACTGTCACCTCATGCGATCAGTGTGGGATTCGCACCATCCGCGCCACAATTCATTGCAGCCCACGCCAGTAGTGCCAGTTCCATGCCAATAGCGTGAGCGACACGTGACTTCAGTTATCAGCTTTTTAATGCATGAGTTTAAGGGATTTTGGGTAGATTTTATGACCTAGCTATAAATAGAAGCTTAAAAGACTGCAAGAGGGTTCCACAATAGAGTTAGAAGCTAGTTGCATTGAAGGAGGTTCAAGAAAGCTAGGTCAAGAAAAACAAGATTGAGGGATTTAGGTTCTTCTTCTTCTTCTTCTTTTCTTTTCTGAGTTTAGTCCATTGTTGCTTACTGTTATTGAAGTCAAGCATGATTATGCTTGGCTAATTCCATTATTGTGGTTAGGGCCATGAACCTTGGATAAATTCCTTTGTAATTGATTGATTCTATGATTCTTCTATGCGATAGTTATTTTATTTTATCTTGTATTGAAAGGATACATCTTTCTTAGACTTGATCACTCTAGGAAAGAACTAAGAATTAGGGTTCACAATAGGAATATTGGGACTTTAATTTCTGACTAAGATAAAATAACAATTGGTACATTACCTAGCGATAGGGATGTATGATTGTAGATAATTTCATATATCATCGTAATGCTTAATCTAAGAAAGATTACTAAGGGATTAGGATTTTTACTAGGGTTAAAGGGTTAAATACACTAAGGAATTAGGGTTTAACTATGTAAAGAAGATATATTATTTGAATAATTAAGTTAGAAGAATTTAGAAATCAATTCAAGTAAAGAAGGTTGAAATTCAAAGGTGATTGTGCTTTAACTACAAGTTTTCCTCATAAATTCTTTTAATCCAAACCACATCTTGTGTTTACAGCATTCTTTAATCTTAGATTTTAATTTTAATTGTCTTAATTCACAATACAAAGTCAAATTATAAACATTTATTTATCCAATTCAAATATATTAAGTTATAATAATATTAGTGCCTCAATCCTCGTGGAGACGATACTCTATTTATCACTTTATTACTTGGAACGATTGGTGCACTTGCCGAATCTGCAACAATGCCACCATTTTGCTTTGATTGTCCAACATTCCTTTTATTGGATGATTCACTTTGATCTTGATCAGTTTGATCTTGGCCACTTGTTGATTCATTTGTTCTTGCCTTTTTCCATTTTCCTTCCCTTTTTTCTTGTTCTAATTTGCTTTGTTCTTGAAGCTATTCTAATCCTGCAAAGCCTAATCTTGAGACTTCTCAGTATTCCTTCTCTCATTGATTCTTAGTCCATGTTCCTCAAGAGAGTTTTGCAACTCTTCAAGACTCATTTAATCAAGATACTTTGATTTCTCAATTGCCACAACAACATGGTCAAATCGAGGAGTCAGAGCTCTTAAGATCTTGTCAACAATTTGTTAGTCTGACAACTCCTCCTTGCAAAACTTCATCCCATTTACTAGAACTTCAATTCTATTGAAGTATTCTGTAATGGACTCTTTATCATTCATTGAAAACAACTCGTATTGCCTCCTCAGAGTTTGTAATTTCACCTTCTTAGTCTTATCAGCATCACCATATGTCTTGATCAAGATATCCCAAGCTTGCTTTGCAATGGTAGCCTTGGAAAATTTTCCAAATACTATGGGTTGCCTTCTATTCTTCACTAGCATTCTTTCCAAGTTCATGAAATCCCACCTTTACAACATCTTGAAAGCCAAATATTGCATTCATCTTCACCCTCCAATCATTGAAATTCTTTCCATCAAATACTGGCAAAGAACTAGGAACTACATTACTCGCACTCGTCATGTCCTTCTCTTGAAGTTCTGCAAGCTCTTCACTCATAGATACACGCGCTTGATGCATACCTTCACCATGATAGGATTAATCACTCTTGTAGCATGCCTCACAGGTTTCAAGATCATACAAGCTCTGAATACTAATTTGTTGGGGAAGAAACTCAACTTTACACACTCCCACATACACCTAAGAGAGTTAAGGCAAAAATTGTAATTGTATATTGATGATGAAAAATGAGGTTACACTCTAGACACACTTCAGAATAGTTGTATTACATAACAAGTAATAAAGATACTAATAACCCTTGTTCAACTAACTAACTGCTTAACTATCAATAACAAAATTTTTGTTATTTGAATTAACTTCACTAACAAAGATAATTCCCACCCAAAGAGAGATATCGAGCCTTCTAACCCAACAACCTTTTCCTAAATAAATTCAAAATTGGATCCCTTGTTGCAACACGTTTAGGGTTGGCTCCAATAGGGTCTTCTGATATTTATATTTAGTAATCCATGTTTAATAATATTTTCGCACAACCTTATTTTTTGAATAACTGAAAATTTAATCAAATTATAATATATAATTACTAATTAAATTCAATTTATAATTATTAGGTATCTATCTATTTAGATACAAAATAGTACACTTCCATAAATTCCTTATTACTAATAAACCATTTTCTGAGTGGTGTTTTGTATGAGCTTTTGTGTCATTTTGCATGGATTTTCTTGACAAAACATTTCTTTGGACATTAGTTTTGTATTACAAAAGTGTAGCTGCTCAATTGAGTGAAAAGAATTGGAAATAGTACAAATTTATGAAGATTTGAAGACTTTACACTTGATCACAGTCATGATACATTGACCACAATTGTAGTAATCAACACAACCATAATAAAGTGATAACAACCCTCCAGAACAATGTCAAGAATTGACAACTGTCATGATAAATTCATGAGGGTTGTGGTCAACCAAGAGGGCCATAGTCAATCCACAATGGCCTAAGGCTTCAGCGTCATTTTCGACCATGGCTGTGGTGGATTAACCATGATCATACGCACATTTTCGTGCAGTTATCTTTTGGAAGCTATTTATAGAGATCTTTGTCTTTATAATAATTGATTCTTCATTTTTATTCTTATCTTTTTACGAATTTGAGATAACCTTGAGGTGTAATATCCCAATTTTCCATGTGTGTGATAGATAGTGTTATTGCTTTGTTATGCGATTGGGTAGTGTCTTTAAACTATTGAAATGGTAAAAAAATGAGATGTTACCATAGGATACCTAGGCATGGTTAAACTCTTAAATTTTTAAGTTAAAGTCTAGAAAGAATAAGGACAATTCAGAGAAAATTCTATGGTCAAATAATGGTTAACGTATTAATGACCTAGATCTTAATAATTGAATTTTCGTTTAGAAATAGAAATTAGAAGCTTGAAAGAAAAATAGTAATTAATGTAAGTAAAGTTAGAAATTAGGTGGAATAATTAAGGTTGATTAATGGTGATTTAGATTCATGGAATTAAAAAAGGGATAATTAAGTCATTAGAGTTTAAAGTGGAGGCATTTTACTAAATGAATATATAACTAGTTTAAAAACAAAATTTTAGTTTATTTAGTCGGTGACTAATTAAAGTGTCTAATTATATGATGTAGAATAATTAAAATACGTTAGAATTGTAACGCCTTGAAAAAGTACAGCTCAACTAACAGAGAAAACTACATGTTGTGTCATTTGTGCATGTATAAATTTAATTTCAGTAGTTATATGTTTTTATTTCATAGAATTTCATACTCTGTGTGTGTGTGTCTGTGTGTGTGATTGATTTAGTAAAGCTGATAGAGAAATAGAAACTGTCTAGGCTAAATTTTCATTTGTGCAAGCATTGCACTGTGCATTGAGTCGTAGTGTAATTTGTCTTTGTGCGTGGACTCTATGCAAGGTTCATTATAAGTGCACATATCCCAAGGGAGGTTAGCACACTAATCTAGATAACTATGATAAGATTTACCAATTTTAACAAAATCAATTTTTACTATTTTTGATAAAACTCTACTTTATCCTTTTATAGTTTGTTTTGGAAAAGTGCAAGAAGCCATATAAGGCACGTCTGAGCTCGTGGAGAGCACATCAAGGGCTTTCCAATCTGCCAATTTGTCATATTAATGGTCATTCAAAGTGCTTAGAATAAGAAGATAAGGATTAGGCCATGCAATTCCATTGGTCCAAGCATTTCACCTACAACAAGTGTTGTTTTTTAAAAGCCAAAGCCTAGGCCAGTTCTCCCATTTTGTTGAATCTTTTGGAGAAAAATGAGACCATATTTTTCTTCTTCTTCCAGGTGTTCTTGAGTGCTTCTTCCATCAAGCTTAGGTAAGTCACCTCCATTTTCACACTCTAAGCTTGATTCACTTCATTTTCTTGCTATATTCTCACTTGTAGTTTCAAAACCTTATTTTAAACTCTTGAAGGTTGAAAACTTGAATCTAAACTCCCTCATTCTTCCTTCTAAATTTTGTGGAGCCTATAACAGGTAAGGGGGGTCTCTCCAAAATAAAATGTTTGCTGAGTGCGTGTGTTTAGCCAGAGTAAATGAAAATGAACAAAAAAAAAATCAAAATATCAATATCCACATGCAGCTCAACACAAAGAAATAACATTTTAAGAAAATGAACCAAAGAAATCAAAATGAGTGCGTGTGTCTCAGCATCCTGAATTTTATACAAGTATCAATTAGGATGATCACACAAAGAAATAACATTTTAAGAAAATGAAATAAATTCTGATGCAATATCCATATCCACATGCAGCTCAACAATAAACAAAATAAACCACTTGAAGTGGTAAGTGAACTCCAGCATCACACCAGCATAAAAAGACCCTGCCAACCCCCAACATCATAAATTTTCTCTGTAATACTAGTATCCAATGGCAAACTAAGTGTGCCCATGCACCATTAAAAAAATGTTACCTCAGTAACACTAATAAAGACTTAAAAGCAGACAACCACAACCAGACTCAATTACAAACCTGTACACTGAGGCACAAAAGCTCTGCAAGTCTCTTCAATGTATTTCTTGCATAGTATTTTGATACAACAAGAATATTCTGAAAGGTAGGAAAAATGCTCCATATTAATGTTCACAAAAATAAGAATAAAACATAAAGCATATCATACAATACCAACCAACAAAATTGATGGGGTGAGCAGAAATATAATGGCATCAGTTATTTACATGTTCAATTATTCTTTGCCTCAACTCTTCTGCTGCTTTTTCACCCAAAGATTTCCCAGAGGCCTTCTCATTCTCAAAATCACTCTTATATGTATCCCATACATTTGTCCATTGGATAACCTCCATGGTAACCAGCTATTTCAAGATACTGCATACAACCTCCTGTAGACCAATAATCTACAACTTCCTTGTATCCCCTTGTATCCAAAGAAAAAGAGCATTTAACCACAAAATAAAGACCAATACAATAAGACAGATTGTTACTACCAACTATTTAAAGTATTAAAAGAGGAATTGAAGTCTACGAATCACACAAGTGGCACTGGCCAGCCTGCTAACAGTCATTCAAGTCTGTACCCACTTTACCATCCAAAATTATTGGAGGCACCATATTACTTAGTCTTAGACACAAACTTTTGAGCAAGGACTTGTTATACGGGATAAAATACATGTGAAAACCTGAGTTGATACTTTTAATCAGCAAATTTTGTGCTCACCTCTGGCCATTTTGGTATTGTTTATGAGAAAACCTTTGAGCATTATAGTCTGATACTGATGCATATCCTATAGTGTAATCATTTTCTGGAATTGATATAACCTGCCTTGTAGATAATAATTTCAGTAAAATATGCTAATATGCATGAACTAGTTTTACCAGAAGATGACTAAAGGTGAAGAACAATATTAATACTTGCCAAGTAATTTTCTTTTACAATTTCCACTACTGCATTCATAGTCTGATGTAGTACCAAGTCCTTTGATGCCTCCCTTCGACGTTTCTGGAACCAAGGTATTTCACAAATTTGGTCAAAGTAGGTCAAGAAAGAATGATGGAAGAAGCCTCGTGCAGAAGGCTGCCTTCTTAATAAAAATTTGAATGCCCATTATAGAAACCTTAAACATAACATAAAAAATAAAAAATCCAAACTGTTTTCCCTTCAGTTAAAAATATGTTTATTAGAGAGAAGAAAGAAACAATGCAATGAGATAAATTTCATAAAGATGGTTCCGTAGTATGGGAAGGAGAAAACTTACACTGATAATTTGGCTCCTAGTCCATTATATTGTTCAAAGCTTATAACAAGTCCAACAAGTCCATGGAGCAAGTTGTCAAAAGACTAGCAGAGGCTCCTAGTCCTTTCATCTCCCTAACCACAATACTGGATAGAAAAGAGGCCAAGGCCATGAGCTTCCTCGCTCCCCACCCAAACTTCCTCCAAATCATGGACGCCTTCGAGGACACCGACTCCTACTCAATCATCTTGGAGCTCTGGCAGCCACATACTCTCTTGGAATGCATCGTTGCAGAAAGCCCCATACTCTCTTGGAATGCATCGTTGCCTCTCTCCTCAAACAGCTTCTGGAAGCCATCACGCACTACCACGCCCTGGGACTCACGAAAAGGGACATCAAGCCGGACAATCTCCTATTCGATGAAGGGAACAAGCTTAAGTTCTCTGACTTGGGGTCCGCGGAGTGGTTCAGTGATGAGAGTAACATGAGCGGTGTGGTGGGGATGCCCTATTATGGAGAAACTAGGGTTTTTGCAGAAGAAATTTAGGAGAAAGAGGAATGGAGTGAGAGCCTAGAGGATTTTTGGATTTAAATTTGGAAAAAGCAATAAATTGTGGGTGACATCTAGAGAAAGGGAAGACGAAACCAGAATGAATTTTAAAGACGGGTTTTTAAAAAACCCGTGTTTGAATACTTGTGCACTTAGCTTTAAAAGATGGTTTTTTAAAAATCATCTTTGAATATTTATCTTTATTTACAAATTTACCACTGTATATCATTCTAAGACGGTTTTAATGTAACCGTCTTAGATTTGACGTCGGGAAATACTGATTTTGTAGTAGTGCATGGATGAACTAACGAAAAGCTATAAGCTTGGTGGAAGGCTAGACCTATTCTTATCTCTATGTTTCAGTTGGTCCCTTTTTTAGTTTTTTTCCTCTTTATTTATCCCCTCCTCATTTCACCCTTATTTTTCCTTTCTTTTGTCTTATTTCCTCCTTTTCTTCCACTTCGCCTTCCTCTTTTTCTTCCCTCGTATCTATCATTGGGTTCATCTTCCACAGACCCCAATTAACTTGGGTTAAAGGTGCTATTGATGTTGATGATCTAATCAATCCTATCATGTATGACTAGTTTGTTAAGTTTTATCATTGAATGGCAGTGTTAAATTGATTTACACTATCATCCAATCAGAACCTACCATCTTCAAAGTCATATATCAATGGATAATTTATTATTAGATGACAGTGTAAAACCAATTTACAATATCAGTGCATGACCATTAAACTCATCTACATATTGGTATTGTTCTTTGTCAAAAGACACCTAAAATAACTTATTGTAAATTGAAATAGACTTTGATGATGACACCTTGTCTCCCCTATATCTAGCTATAAATCATAGTGATAAGTGTCATATTTTAGTAAAAATCAGGCTTACAATGATGACACTTATCTTTTGATTTCAGTAAAATTATTTATAAACTTGCCCTAAAACCTAGTTAATTTGTATTTAGTACTTATATAAATGTTGTTTTTCACATTTAGGAAGATTATTCCAATCATATTTTGTATTTTGATAGGTTCCAATGGTATCCGAAGCATCCAAGAAAACAAAGCAAGCGAAAGGGACATAAGAATCAAATTTGGGAGGTGTCAGAAGCAAAAATAGCCCAGAACTCGTCTAAGCCCACTTATTGATGCTTTAACTCGCCCAGGCGATTGACTCATGTGCATTTTGGTCACCTGGGAGAGTGGAGGTTATAGCAAGAAGTAATAAATTCGCCTAGGCGAGTTTAACAAGGCAAAATTGGTCGCCTGGGCGAGTGAACACAAGCAACACCCCAAAATCTATAAATAGCCATGCAGGGGTTAAGGAGAGGCATCCCTTGAAAGTCACCTTGAATGGAAACACGAATTAGCTAGCCTTAGGTGCTTAGGGAGAGTGAGAGAAAGTGAGAAATTGATGAGGAAACTCTATCGGAGTGATTCAGAAATCGCCTCTTCATCTTATATTCAATTGATCTTGTGCTCTCCACAATGATCGTCTAACTTCTCTAAGGATTGGATGTAATCTTCTTACCCTTAAGTATCTCTTTTAATATTTATTTATGCATAAGTCTTTCTATTTATTATTGGTAAATTTCATTCTGTTCTTAATGCTTGATTCTAATTAATCACTAGTTTCATGAAATAAGGTTTTAAGTTTAACTCGAAAATACTCTTAAAACTTGAACTGAATAATTTTATTCTTTACGTTACATTGCTAGGAATAGAGCATAACGTTTAGATTGCAAATAACACACGATTATGATTGTAATGCTGGGGTATTTATTTCATATGCGAGGGATTGATATTTGATAAATATTCTTAGGATTCTCAAATGCCAGGAATCGATTTGGGGTGATTTTATGTGTGCATCAATAATAAAACAAAATAATTTATGCATGGTAATATTAATTGAATACTAAGGGTATGAACGATGAAATCCAATCCTACGCTTTTCTTGAATTAATTAAAATCGTTTTATTAGCTTCTGTGATCTTCCGTAATCTTCTGTAATTCCAACGCACTAAATTTATTATTCCGCTTTTTCTTTAAATTTCATAATTTCTATCATTCCACAATTACATGAAACTCTGTTCACACTCGTTGTACATAACTATTAAACTGTTAAGTTTTATTTGGATTAACTGAGTAACTCATGTCCCTGTGGAGACGATCTTTTATAAATTCTGTAACGTGCAACGACAAATTGGTATGCTTTCCAAAAGTCTAACACAACGACAAATGGTTAAAAGAGATGCTATATTAAAAGTGGTTCATTAAATTTTCAATCAAAATTAATCATTAATAAAATCAGTTTTTAGAATTCGCACCTATAAAACATGGTAAAAAAATGAGCAAATTGCACTTGCATCTTCTGTGTTTTTCTCAAATTACACCCGATACCTCTCCCTTTTTATGCATTACTTTTACTCCATTATGTTAACGTTGTTAACTAATGTCAATTAAAATATATGAGCATACGAAATTACCCCTTCCTTTTGTATACATTACTTTTGCCCCCTTCTTCTCTTCTCTCTCACACGAAACCATCCCATTTTCATCCTTTCATCCATTATTAAAAGCTCCTACACTGGGCGACGGTTAGTGGTCCCTTCAACAGTTGCGGGTCCCTGTCGCTACATGAGTAGTAGCTCACGCTCAAAACTCCTCCAATGCACTACTCCATTTGGCTTGAAGACCTCGTGGAGAAAGATAAGAATCCATTATTTAAAGGTAAGGATCTTTTATTTTCATGTTATGCATTTCTTTTTCATCACAAACGATGCTCCGGCGGTAGCTGCGGTGGTGGTTGCTTCGACGAGAGTGGCTGCCATGGGAGAGGGGGGAGGAGGAGGAGAAGAAGGTGGTGGTTGTAAGTGAAGAGGGATTGTTGAAGATGGGGAACGGTTGTTGAAGAAGAGATGTGATTTTGAGGAAGAAGATTATGGTATTTTAGACATAAATTTTCATTAAAAATCATATGATCAACATGTGTCTATTTGCTATTAAATTATTAAACGATGTTTAGGAGGGAGGGGATCTGGGTGCAATGCGAGCTAAATAATTAAGAGGTTTTTTGTAGGGTACAAAAACATAGGAATATCATATGCAATTTAAAAAAAACACATGTAGTGTGAATGTAATTTACTCTTTAAAAATCAAAAATCTTATGTTCTATGTTGTTGATCCCAAACTATTAGTGGAGATTGGACCAAGTTTACAAATTTACTTAATTATAACAATAGGTGCAAGAACAATAAAATTATATCTGCCTTACTCCCTCTTTTCTTTTTTTAACATTGTTTTAATGATTTTACATAAGAACTAAAAAATATAATAAATTGACTTGTTCTTATATAAAACTTAAAAGTCATTTTTAACTGATGAAAAGGCTTTTTGTTTGTAATAATGAATTTTTTCTGACTATGATATTAATATTAAGTTGTCCCACCAAAAATAGTGATTAATAGCACACAGAATATTTTGCTTCCAACATAATTTATTCCATATTAAAAGTTAGAAGTTCAATCTTAAATCACTTGATTAAAAGAAAAAATCACTACAAATCGTTATTGGTCCAAGAGATTTGGCTTATAATAAAATGCAAGAGAGGGCTATTTATTAGAGGAACAGGTAGGAAAATTATTCTACTGCTAATAAATAATTAATGGCTTAAGGAGAGACAAAATATAACTTGTAAGTGTCTATTTATTGATAGCTGGCACACCTTTTTTTTCTTTTCTTTGTAGGAGTAATATATAATCGCTGGCACACCCATGTTATAAAAGCCAGCCTATTGGATTATCTAAAAAAATTATTATCCATAACTATAACTATTAATAATGAGAATTATTTTATTTGATGCATACATTTCAATAAAAAAATTATCCTTAAATTATTTTTTAAATATCAAAATTTTTTTTTAACTTACATTAACTTTTTGTTTTTTTATATTTTTATATTTTTATTTTTCATTAATTGTATTTAACTTCTATTTTTTATTTTTTAAAAAGCACAGTTGTCTTTTTTTCCCTAGTCATCATAATGTACAGCTAGCTACCCGTATTTGTTGAACTAAACGATGTTCGTTCCTTTGTCAGCATATTGGCTTTATCAAATTTAATGCTATCTGTCATTATTACTTTCTTTTCCTTGAATTTGATATGTTTCCATATATAATGAATTATGGGAGAAAATTAATTAAATTGATAAATCAGAAAATTCGCCCAGAGTTTTCAAGCAAAGACTTGTTTTTCAACACTTTTATTTTGGTTTACTTCGTTCCCCTTGTATATATCAAAACTTGAATGCAAATGGATATAATTGAATTTCTTGTAAAATACAATAAAGATAATATATTTTTACTGCAATATACAATCAATAAATTAAACAAGTTTATAAAATAATAATTCTCTAATTGTTACTATTAGTCCCTACTAAAATTACTCCTTGCCTTTACTTAGAGGGGAAAGACCATTCTATCCCTATTTCAAATTTCTAACCTCTCCTCTCTCAACCCCTATGAATTCTTCTTGACGCCCCACCCCCTTTTCCCCTTTTTCCTTCTTCAGTTCCTTCGTTTCCTTCCTCCTTCTCCTCAGCAATCCCAACGAACCCTTTCCTTCTCCCAACCTACTCTTCCTCCTCAACCCTTCCCTTCTCACTTCTTCGCATAACCCATCCCTTCCCTAAACTTTTGGTATTTTACTTTTGGGTTATGGTTGACAATAGAATCGTTATTCTATTGTAGATTTCTCTACAACAAAATCATGATTATGTGATTTTTTTTTGTTTTGAGAAAAAAAACAACGAAACCGCAGTTCCATTATAGATTTCTCTACAACAGTATTGTGATTTGGTCACTATTTTTTTTTTTGTTTAAAAGTACACAAAATGGACTTACGTTTCTGTTATGGACTTTTCCAAAAATCACAACGAAGACTCGATTTCGTTGTGTGTTCTAGCAAAACTCAAACAAAATCAATATTTCATTTTGCGTTTTGGCAAAACAAAAAATAGAATCACGATTTTCTTGTGGGTTTGCCCGAACACAAAACAGAATCATGATTCCCTTTTGGTTATTAATGTTTAATTTTTAATAATTATTTTTTTATTTTTATTAATAGTTTAATCATTTTTCCTTTAATTTCAGAAGCTCAAACCAAACATGCTTATAACGTGGCTGGATGCAATCCTTCTCATAAGGGCCCAGGCCCCTCACAGAAAGGGGGTGCTGTTGGAGAAAGGCACTTGAGGCTGACTGCATCAGCACGTGGCCAACGATATCCGCAGGCAGAGTCAAAGCCAAAGGCAGAGGCACATGCATTTAACAGGATCATTGGACCTCCATTTGGAGGAGGTCCAGTTGATTTGTCATGATCCGATCTTATACGGACCATTGTCTTGGTCATGTATGGATCCGATAGTCGTGCCTACAGATTAAGCTGGTCAACTACGGTGGCCAAGTCTTACCACTTCCCATTGATTTGAAGGCTTATGTATTGCAGTTGGGGTTATCAACCCTAATTATGGTGTGGTACCCTACTGCAAACAAAGGCTTCGTGAATGCCCTAGTGGAGGAGTGGCACCAGGAGACCTCGTCCTTCCACCTATCTGTTGGAAAGATGACCATCACTCTAGATGATGTGTCATGGCTCCTGAACCTACATGTGACAGGTAGACCCATTGATCATGTCCCCTCTACCTTCACTAAAAAGGCCGTGAAGATTCTTCTCATGACTCGCCTTGACATTCCAATAGAGGAATATAGGCTATTGCAGTGAACACCTTAGGTGCCACAGTTAGATTGACGTGGTTGACAGACCTATATCACCGGGATGTCCAGTTAGGATTGTACTTATGGGCTACCACAACTTATCTTTGCACTTGGTCGACAATAAAATATTTTCCAAAAATTCCTTGACTCATGTCCACATCGCCTGCCTCCTCTACCTCAGCTGTAACGACCTGCCTCGTCGCTACGATATCACTAACTCTTAATCGTGCAAATTTTGAATTTTAATGAAAACTCCATTAATTTGATAATGAAAATGATAGTAAATTTTTCATGACAATACAACTATCATACACACGATACAATTACATAATTGAATATATACATACATACATACATACATACATACATATATATATATATATATATATGTATGTATATCGAATCAGGACATATCATTCCATATAAGTACTTAATTCATTTTTACATGTAATTACACCTGGAATCTTACATATCTAACAAAAGAATTCAAGAAACTAACTACGAAAGAGTTGATTAACAAAACACAACTCTTTCCCAAAAAGAACTCCAAAACGAATCTCCTCCAGAGTCACCTAATGCTGCTCATTTGCTCACACGAACGAAGGTTTGCGATCATCACAGGTACCAACCACATGGTACAACAAATGCAAGGATGAGTTTATTATATATAACCAACAAGCATCAAATAACAACAATTGGAAAGGAACAACAATAACAACCACAATTATTACCAGAACTCCATCACTCCATTACACACTCGACAAAACCAATCATCCAATTCATTTCACAAATCAAACTATCATGATTAGAATGATGTATGCTCTTGATTTCACTCTCACCATGCAATGTAATACCATATCCAGGAAAATAGCCTCTCACAAGAAAATGATTCATTGCCTATCAGGGTCATCATGTCGTGCACTGGTCATTCCCCCATGGTGATCAACTAGGAGTCACAAGGGAATTCCAAACCCAATGGCCCCTTAGTACCTACGTTTTCAGCCCACAGAAACCCACAGGTACGTGCATGCCTTCATTCTATTTACATCAATGCAATATGAAGTATGAAAAATGGACATCATCAATGCATGACCAGGCTAGGAACACATCCTTCCTCGCAAGAGTAACCTATCATGCACCCCCCATGTACATACATAACATACCAATATGGGCTCACCGATGCACTAACCGTGGCTAGGAACAGATCCTTCCTCGCAAGGGTAATCAATCGGTCACTGCATCCCAGGTCGACATACACATCATACAACGATGGGCACCATCAATGCATGATCTGGCTAGGAACACATCCTTCCTCGCAAGGGTAACTTGTCATGCACCCCCATAGGTATCCATGTGTATCCACATCACACAATGACATTATCAATATCCACATCACATCATCTCAATATCATTATCATACATATCAAACTCATCTCATTTCAAAATTATCATCATGAACATCAATTTCATCTCATTTTCAACATTATCAGCCACATCAATGTTACCACATTTAAGTATCATAAACCACATAAACATCATCAACCACTTCCATGATATCTCAATTTCACTATCATCCACAACATCAGAAATAAATACACTACATCCCATTAGTTAAAAACATCATTTTCCTTGAAAACAAGCACATATAGGGACAAACACACATCAATCATAAATATATTGCATCCCATAAGTTAAAAACATCATTTTCCTTGAAAGCAATCACACACAAGGACAAACACACATCAATCATAAATACATCGCATCCCATTAGTTAAAAACTTAGTTTTTCTTGAAAACTAGCACACAGCAGGGACAAGAAGTTATTTTCATAGTTGGGCTCCCTGGCCCCCAACTATGGTATCAAAACTATAACCAAATAATAAACTCCCTTTATCTAACTAGGAGTTCTCCCTATTACAACCTAACGGTGTTGTTTTGCGATCCTTCGAATATGCGTGCTTGTTCGAACGCAGAGCTATATATACCAAATCGAATACAATTTAGTATAGATTCCAAAGTCAAGGTCAATATTTGGGCTCAAATACCCACTCAAATCGAAAAGGGGCTAAACGATGTTTTGGGAGTTCATATCAAAAGACATCATTTTGAAATTATGATTACACCAATGTGACCGGGGTTCAACAAGGATCATGGAAATGACATCAATTTCATAAAAATGAGACTTTTACAACATCTCATTTTCAAAGGGTTTTCAAAGGATGTATGAAACTCCCAACAACGGTACCCAAAACCCCAGAGACACTAAGAGAAGCTTAAACTAGCTAGAAGAAAACAATGGAAACCAAGATTACCTCAAGGAAACCAAGAAATAAGGATTTGGAGACTTTGTTCTCTACCGAAACTTTGAGAGGAGTTTCAAAGATTCTGCTCCAATTACGAGGTTCTTCTCTGTGCCGTGGTGCCGAGGCAAGCAACGACGGCCTGTGGTGGTCGTGGGTGGTGGAAGAGGATGGTGGGAGGTTGGGTGGGTGTTTAGCGGAGGAAGAAATCCCAAATTAATGATTTTCACGCTGTTGTTTGTACTTATAACCGACTTGACTCACCCAAGCAAGCCAAAATTCGCCTGGACGAACTAACCCAATTTTAAAATTTTGGGTTCAGTGAAAAATTATTATCTCACACTACAAATGGTCAAAAGTTACATATGTGGGTTAGAAGCCTACCTTTACATTTTGAAGGAGATCCAACGGTTAACCAATCCAGAATAGTGATGTTACTAAAATAGATTTCAAGTTAAACTCAAAATCACACAATTTCAACGTAACTCAAACAAACTCCACATAACTTAACATACACACTTAGCAATTACACAAGGATAATTTACACAACAATTTAACTAATCTAAACTAATCAAATAACACAAGAAATGCATCAAACATCTATTTTTAGTTATCGAAATTTTAGGGTGTTACATCAGCAACCTGGATGAATGTCATCGATATGCCTACGGAGTCACTGCACTGGCGTACCTATATGACCATTTCTCTTATGCGAGCCATTACAACAACAAGCAGGTTGGTAGTTACATGACATTAGTCATAATAAGTAAATAATTCTTTAATTGTGATTATTTGTATTTTTATTTTATTTATTAATGTAATTAATTTTTTTTTAAAACAGTTTTTTTATAGTCTTGGGTGTTTGTGGATCTTCCAACTATTGGTTATTTCCAGCATGGGCCGGTGCTCTGGATGATCTGGTAGCCAGCAGATGGAAACCAACACGAGGCACCGGGTAGGCTCATCCAATCAGGGAGAAGTTGGATGACCTTCAGCTGAATGTTGTTGTCTATGTCTTTATGAGCTCCACAAGGGTGTTCAACCTTTCCACTAGCAAGCCTTTTTCTCTAACTTCATCAAGTACAAGACAAATGTGTGGTCTTATCTTCCAGTGAGGGTTTTGAGATCCACAGCAGCGTCTCATGTATAAGGCTTTTGATACAATGTGGATGGAGTGACAACATGTCATTTCATTGGGCGATGTTATGCCACCCAGGGGGGTCCTTGGGCTTGCATCCCTAATTATCTACCTTGGTTTTACCGGGTTTCCCAACCCTTTTTCATTCAGCCAGATGAGGGAAAGCCACCATGTCCTCCTATACGTTTACCGCCCATCCTAGTGTAGCTATTGCCTGGGTAACTAGTGGTAGAGTATGTACCAGGTGGAGACTACTCTTACCAAGTAAATCAAAATGAATTTTGTTAATTTTTCCCTAAATTGTCACTTAAAAAATAATTACTAATTGTAATTGTTCTTGCAAGATTAGTTCTAGATGGCATCAAGTGCCATGAAGAGCTTGCTGGACCTCAGAATTATGCCAAAGGGCACGAGCCATCATCAGACCATACAACAAGCTCTACAATTGCTACAGGAGGGCTTCGAAGCTAGGTGTAGCTTAGAGAGGCAAAGGATGAGGGTTGCCAAGGATGGTGGCAAGGGTGGTAGGAAGGGTGGCAAAGGTGGATGATTATTTAATTATTATTATTTGTACAATTTTTTATTATTTTAACATATATTTATTTTTAGTTGATGGTGTGTTTAATTTATTTATTTTTTGTATTTATTGACTGTTTAAACAACACGTGCCTAATAATAACTACAACTCTTCAATTGATTCATAAAACAAGCATCTGGATAAACAACAACTCAATAAACACTGATTATATAGACTTTTTTGAAAATAAAATAAACAAACATCGTACGATTTTGATAAAGTAAAAGCATGACTATACAAATTTAACACGCATCAGAGCAATGATCTCATTAATAAATCTTGGTTTCTTTGGTTTGGGTAGCAGGGTAAAGATTTCATCTGGAGATTGGAAAAAAATTGCATTCAATTCAATCAGACCTTTGCTACTAAATTCTAAAAAGATGAAAAGCATTTTTTCCACATCATCATCACGTTTAAGCTTCATACACTTGTATTCAACACAACCATCACTAACGTAAATTGGTTGACAGTAAAAAAGATTAAGTAAAATTTTACAACCTTTGATGGCGTTAATAGTTATTTTCATTAAGGCATCCAGCAATATGTATTCACTTATTGTGACGACTTGAGGACAACTAGGACATTTAAACAATATCCTTTTAGATGATGGAATCATGTCGCCACCCCAATACACAAGTGCAAATACACTCCATGTTTTAAGCAATATGGTGAATATCAAGGAAATGTGTTGAGTTGCACCAAACCCCTACTGCTATTTATATTAGATGATCCATTATTCTCTCGTGACCTATACCATATTAATAGTTGAGATGACACCAAAAATATAAATGATTTAGATGGCGTCTATATTTAATACAGTTGGTATGCGTATTAAGAAAAGTGATTGTTCAACAAATACACCTTGGAAAAAAGTGATGTTCAATTAATATGTCTAAGAAAAAAGCAGTCTCAATCTCAATCAACAAATGGGCAATAAATGCAGTGTTGCAGTGTTCAACAAAAAACACGTTTAAGTTTCACACAAATGTGTTTTTTCTTCTTTATTTTAAAAAACACCGCAATGGAATCAAGATAGCATTGTGGATAATTTTTTTATTCTGTGATTCTGTTGTAAATACATTTTTTATCACAACGGAATCATGATTCTGCTATGATAAAAAATTATTCACAACCAAATTGTGATCTGTTTTGTTACGGGGGTGTTGCAAAATATAACAACGGAGTCATAATTTTATTGTTATGTTTGGAGCGAAAATAAAATATACAAGGAAATTATTATTTCAAAAATTATGATTTTGTTATGCGTTTTATACAATAGAATTGTGATTTTGTGACCTTGATAGGAGCCAAGAGCAATTATGGTGTGGTCAATAGTTACTCCTCGACTCTACGTACCTTTCTAGACTAGGTGTGAATAATAAAGGCCCATTAAATTTGGGCTGGACTGGAGGTCTGTTCCTAAGCGCCGTACCAATAGTGAAAGGGCACAAAGCATACTTAAGGAACTCTTAAACAGAATCTATCAAAAATATAAAATAAAAGGGAATATATCAGTGGAGAAAATTAAGAAGTAAATTAGAAAGAAAACTTGAGTTGTTTTTCCAGTTATTTAAATGGATAAGGAAACATCTAAAATACAATTTTAACCGGGGTAGTATAATTAAAAAGGATACAAATTTGTTAAAAAAGTTACTTTTCCAATCACTTATCCAGATTTCTCGCCTTGACAAAGAGAACTCATAAAGATTTTTTCCGTAAGAACCAAACTTAGTTATTAAGATATTTACAATAACTCATATATTGATTACAACAACTCAATCAACTTAACTAAACTCTTTTATAAAGAACTCAAAGTTTAATTAGGCAACTGATCCCAATAATTACCAAAAAGGATAATTAGGCAACTGAAAATATACTGTTACCGAAAATAGAAAACCTCAAGCATGCTCACCAATGTTACTAAAAATACAAGTGTATAAGAAGAAACACTGGTTACCACTTACCGGCCAGTATCCAAACCCATAAAATTATTTTTAATTGTGAATTAAATAATGTACTAATCTGTATCAAACTATTAACGCATTTCTAATAGTCAGGACAATAAAAAAGGAATGCTAAAAGGAATTTTTGGTGGAACTGCTCAAGATAGTTGACTGGAAACTTCATTGGCTTATTGCCCAGTAAAACATATATAGATCGAAAGCCGCCAGTCATTACCCATTAAGGCTTTCATCAGTAATAGTATAACTTGAAGTGGCTAACTTTTTACTCAACAGTAAATAATTCTAGTTAGATATATACATAACTACCGCTTGGAAACATATATAATTGTTCCTGTAGCTAAATCGTACCTAGAAAATCTGATACCTAGTTCAAAACCATTTGAGTATGAAGTTACGAAATTAAATTTTTTGAGGTTATTATATGTTACATATTATATTAATAATTATATTATACTATTTAATATATTGGGTAAATTAAAGTGATCAATTAAATATGTCCAAATAGATTCCTAAATAAAAATTGGATAAATAGGTGGATACTAGTGTTGGACTAATTAGGTTTAATGAGAGCTTACTGCTCAACAGTAAAAAAAATATTATATATAGGATTATGATCCCCAAATAAAATCAAGTTTCTTTCTTTCTCATCTAGAGAGAATATTCTCTAAGGAGTTATTTGACTCACAAAGACTAAAACTCATAAGAAAATGCTAAAAGGCTAAAACAACAAAAGGATAAATCACTACTGCAATTAAAACATGTTCATTTTAATTTTTAAAAATTTCTTGATAGTCCAATATGATATTTTTGGGGTTTTATTAGGTGATATTTTTACCATAAGAATTAAGGAATTAATTTTCCTTTAATTGGTATCAAAGCCGTATCATATTGAATTATCGAGAAATTATTGGATTTAATTTTCTTGATAAGACTTGCATCGTTTCTTTCCTATATCAATTTCACTATGGTTTCACAAAATCCTGTTTTTTTTTTGTCATTCACATTATATGCATATTATCATGAATGGTGATTTGCAATGAAAATAGGTGCTGAAAAAGGTTTGTCTTTAATGTATAATGAAAACCTTGATTTGAGATTGACGTGACCCTGTGGGTTATTGTTATATATAATAAAAAAATCTTTAATTTGAAAAAGGTGTTGTGGGTTTTGCGTTAGAATAATTTCCTAGAATTTTTTATATATTTAAATTTAAAGATATTATGGTAAGCAATTAAATAAATATTTGTTATCAGGAATGACATTCAATCCATTATGATAAAGTTTGGGTAATTTTATTATAATTCCATTCAAAAAATTAAGAGCAATAAAATTAAGGAATTTAGGCATTTAATTAAATAAAATAAACCGAGCTCCTCTTCATCAACCAAGGCACCATTCTTCACATCCTTGAAAGGATCAAATAGACCCAAGTCAAGGTCTTTCACAAAGAAACGGGCTTAGCGCACCGCCTTGGAAAAGCCCTTCTCATGTTGCTCCACTGCTTCCCGCTTGTACATCTTTAGCTCTTCATCAAGCTCCTTGTTGACTACCATTTCAACGTTGAGCTCGGCATTAGCCTCCTTCAGCCTCTCCTCTAGACTCGCTACCTTCTCACAAGCTCCATCATGATAGCAAGTTTATCCTCGGCATCCTTCAGCTTGGCCTCCAGCTCGGCCACCTTCTTCGCCAACTCCTCATTCTTAGCCAAAGCCTTATCAGCAGTTGCTCGGCCAAGAGCCACCAGCTCATCACCATCAAGCTGAGTCCGTAGCAGCTTGGACAAATCCTCGCCAATTCTCATAGACAGCTGACGGTTACACCAGGTAGCCTCGATAAAGGCCACCACGGCGTTGTTTAACCGGTTGCATTCTAATCGCCAAGCACCATGAATAGCACCCTTCAGCTTATGATACTCCTGCTCCAGAGAGGCCGCCTTGCCCATGGCTTCTTGATACACTTGCCTTTGCTCCTTTATAATGGTAAGTCTCCTCTGCAGGAAAAGCTCAGCGGTGTCAAACGAGCGTTGAGGACCGGCTAACCTAATCAAATTCCTGTCAAAAGGGGTCGACAGTCCTCGGTCAAGCCTATGCCCGACACTCCATAATGAGGCAACCTCCCTTGGAGCACTTAGAAACTCCAAAGGGGTGACAGGACGGGCAGCAGGTGGCGGCATTACAGTTGGAGGAGGCGGAGAATGAGAAGGAGTACCAGGGCGGGAGGTAGGCGGAGTCGGACCAGCCGTCATAGGAGGCACGAAAGCGGTAGTAGCAGGAGGAGCCGAGGTCACAACTACAGGTGTAGTGGGAGTAGCAGCAGTAGCAGCAAGTGAAGGAGCCCGAACAGGAGGAGGTGAAGTCGGCATTAGCCCGACAGCTTCCCTCAATGCACGCAGGCCACGAGGAGCATGGATGGCCCTGGACTTCTTACGGCCAGACGTCCCGGCACCTTCATCCCTTTTTTCTTTTTGCCAACTCGGCAGGGGAAGAACCAGAGAGTGCAACGGCTACCTGAGAAGGGCCAACCCGGACAGTCGGTCGACCCTCTTCTTCAGCTAGGGGGAATAGGAGGTGGCACGACATCTCCACTTACATTGCGCACCAATGGCCTCCATTGGAAGTTACCCATGATACCTGCAAAAACACAAAAACATTCAAATATCGGAATCTGCACACCAGAAAAATAAAGAAGCTATAAGAAAGAAAAATTACCACCCAGCATGGTAGAGGGGTCACTGGCCGAAGGCAATGCCAAAATAGCTCGCGTGTCCAGTGAGGCCGGCAACAACTCCAAGGTTGCCTTATCAGACCTCTCCACAAGGGTCAGCATGTCCTCATCAAAGGACCTGAACCTGGTAGGGTCAACCTGCCAGTAGAAGGAAAAGTGAGCTTTCCCATCCCTGTTGTGCATCAATGGCAACCCATCAGCCACGACACCACTTTCGCGGACCTTGAAGAATCGGTCCTTGAAGCGGCGGAAGAAGTTGGTGTCCACCTCGAACAACTTTTTTGAGACGCTGTGCAAGGAGACCCAAACAACCTTCTCGGACAGCTTGGTTTGAAAGAAAAAGCAGAAGAGAGGAACAGTAGCACAAATGTGCAAATGAAAACATAAAATCTCAAAGGCCCGTACCACTTCCCAATTGTTAGGGTGAAGTTGGGAAGAGGCCACATTCAAGTACTCCAGCAGAGCACATTGAAAGGGAGAGAAAGGAAGAACAAGACCCAACACCTCAAAGAGGCATCGGTACATGAAGAAGAAGGGCAGAGCGCCCGGCGCCGCCCTCAAGCAGGGGAAGTCATCCTCCCCGCAAGGCTCGACGACGACCTTGCCGGCATCCGAAGGAGCCGTCATTTGCAACGTCGAGTGAAGCACATTTACAGAAACTATAGAGTTCACGGAGGAGCGGTATTTAAAAACATCCTCCCTTACCCACTCTAGCCACGAACAACTGGAACGACCAGTGGCGACCCGGAACCAGAGCTGCGACACACACGCGAGGAAACCCTCACGCCCCCAGAGCTACTCTGCCTCATCCTCCCTGAGGAAAAAGCAGGGATGATGGCGAGCGGTAAAGGTTTATACACCCTTCCTATCTGACGAGAATGAGAAGTACCCTCACTAGCTCGATGAGAACTCGCCCTCCTCTCAGAGGAAGAAGACGATCCGTCTGAAACTCCTCCATGGATGTTTTCCTCTGAAGAATCACCCACAGGGATGACCTCACGCATAATGTGCTGCTCTACTAAGCCACGAGAGTCACTACCACTCATGCCTAAGGCAGAATCAAAAGCGGGTGAGACAGACATTTTTGATTACCTTAAAAAAGGAATAAAAGCAAGAAGTGTGAAGAATAAGACTCAGAAAAATCAAAAGCACGGGAATGGCAGTGAAAATCGCAAAAATCCCCTCTATTTAAAGGTACAATGAATGTCAACGGTTTTGGGCCGGATTTCGAAACGTCCCCTAGAAGCTTGCGTCACGATTGACCGCATTTACCCACTACCGCACGATCTCCAGAACGTATCCACTCACCGAGTGACGCGTGTGCACAGGTAATGATGCGTGGACGACATACAACTGATAGCATTAAATGAAAACATCATGCATATTTTCAATAATCATCAGCCTTGACTCTTCATTTACTTGCCATGCTCAAACCTATCATTATTCTCGACGCTTCACTTACCTGCCAAGATCAGTCTTATCTACTGAAAGACAAAATAGTCTGCCTTGGACAGCTCAGCATTCACAACTCGGATTACCTTGTCCAGGTTCATATATCAACATGATCTGAGCCCAAAAGCTTCTCTTGGCATAAACCAAGGTCCGTCCTTGGTACTTTACAAAACCCAAGGTCTGCCCTTGGTACCCTACAAAACCCAAGGTCCACCCTTGGTACTTTGCCAAATCCAAGATCCGTCCTTGGTGCTATACAAAATCCAAGGTTCTCCCTTGGTCTGAGGCCTGACCTTGGTAACTTGCAAGTGGATAAATCCAAACTACGCTGAAACCATCCCGGTTCATAAGTCTAAAGTTTTGGTCGACCTCGACACGTGACATCATTCGTCTACCCTCGGGGGCTGACAGCACTTGTTATACTACTATGATACTAGACATTCTACATCGACACTCTTTCATCCTCTTTCGCCCATTAATTGGCTCAGAGGCTGGGGGCTTATGTACAGTCCAAAATAGTAAAATGACATGTGACGATTATTGTGGGGTCATTGTACACATGGACACCCTCCACATCAGCACTGCCACATTAAATAATGTTTATTCATCATTCAAGTGTCAACCCGAACACACTTGTCCGGGTTCCTCGTCAACCCTACTATAGGAGCACAGACACAGATTGCTACAGTAACAATAATATCTACTGCGCATCTCTTTATAATAACAGCATATCAAATATGCTTGGATATTCAAATAGGTGCAACCACCTTATCATATCCTATCTCAACAAGTTATCTACAAGCTGTTATTTATCTACAAATAATAGTATATCAACAAGGTACACATTATCTTATATTTAAATTAGATAACTGCCTATTATTATCTGTTATTATCTTATCAACAAATTATCAATAAACAAAGGCCCAAAGCCTACACTCCACACTATAAATACAACCTTATAGGTTCTCTCTAAACACAACTCAATTCTCACTCAATACACATCTCATACACTCCTGAACATCCCATTGAGACTTGAATGCATTACTCAAGTTACCCATTCTCTACATCTTATGCTGAGTTCTCACACTCAGTTATTCTCTTATAAATTGATGTACTTACTTGAGCATCGGAGTACTTTTCCTTTGTTTTGCAGGTTCTTCCTCTAAGCAAAGCCTACACATCATCCGACGTGTAGGATTTGGAGTCCACATTGGTCACGCCTACCTCACACGTGAAATTTTCAGATTTTGGTAAGAACAATAATAAAGTAAATTTCTTGACAAGTCTTATATGGTTATTTTTTTGTTAAAATGTGTTTTAGGTTGATAATAAATTAATAAATTGTGTTCTTTAATAAATTTTTTCTTTGTATTAAGTTTTTAATAAACTAACGATTTTGTTTTTATCTTTTGTACTTTTTTTTAGTCCCTTATATAATAGTAAATTTTTTATTTGCTCACTAATAAAAAATTTTATTTGTTATTAATTAGTTTTTTTTTAAAAAGGACTAATAATAATGAAATTTTTTATTAGAGAAAACACAAAATTCGTTAATTTATCAAAGATTATAGAAAGTGTCAATAACCAAAAGTAAACTTGTTATTTTATTATGTACTCAATGCATAAAAAAATTATATATAAAATTTGGGTATTTATTAGGGATTGTAAACATGATTTTAACCATTTTTTACAAATAGAATTATCATGATTATTTAATCTTGTTTATATATTAAAATTATTCAAATAGTAGTTTTTGAATTTCTATTATTTCTATTTTTTTAAATGACTTGCTATTTTACAACGAATATAAACTGGATTGTTGTCTTTTTCCAAGTAAAAAAATACAAATATATTTTTATGTCTAAAATAAATATCCAATTTTTGTTTTTGTTTTCTAATGAAATTTTGTTTTTCATTGGGTACTTAATAAAACAACACTTTTATATTTAGTTCTTGATATTTTATTTAGTCCTTGATAACTTAACAAATTTTTTGTTTATTCCTTAATAAATTAGCAAATTTTATTTTAGTGATTACTAATAACAAATGAAAAAAATTATCAAGGTGCAAATACAAAATTGCTAATTTATCATAGACTAAACATAAATGCTAATGACCAAAAATAAAATTGTTATTTTATTATAGACTCAATACAAAATAAAATTTTATTAGAGAATAAACACACAAATCAAATATTTATTAGGGATCAAAAACATATTTAAGTTGATTAAAGATTACTTTCTATATTGGTTGTTCACATAACATATGCTAAAAATCATTTCTCATAGAGAAGGGATCAAATTACATGTGTAATTTTGATAATTATTACACAATTTTTATAACTTGATATAAAATGAGATTTTTATTGATTCAACCATTGAACTATATCTACAAATTATCAAGATTATTTGTGTCAAATTTTATCAAAATTGAACACTAACAAGAACATAATCAAATTATTCATATTTTAGTATATTTTAAAATTTTAATATTATGTTGATTTTAATTTATATAAACTAAGTAACAAATGATTTTGAATTAATATAAAATATTACATATACAATTAATTTGGAAAAAACTTTCAATCCAACGATGAGTTTTAAAAAAAATATTATTCAATTATAAATTATAAAATAGTATAATAATTATTAAAATTACACATATATAATTTAGTCTCTCATCATATATATATATATATATATATAAATCAATTATCAATATAATATAAAATACAGGTGTTGATTGTGCATATCAAGACATGTATCATGCTATGGATATAAGAGGTCCCACAAAAATTCAAAATTTGAATTTTCAGAATCAATATTAAACATAAGCTAATTAAATATTATAACATGCACTTTTAGGTGAGAGAAAGTAATGCAAAATATAGGGTGATTTCCAACTTCCAAGGATAAATGAAATAAAAACGTGGACAATTCATATAGTTATTACACATGATATCAATAAATAATTCATATATAAAAAACGGTGTTGGTGATTGCTTATATACGTATATACCAGTTCTCCCTGAGAAGTCATCATGCATGGTATTATCGTTTGAATGCCAACCTTAGTCATTTTCCAGTATCTCCAAACACAAAATAGGTTAGCTATGCTTTTCCTCAAGTAATTGTTTTCTAAAAGTTATGTGAACTATATTTTTTTTATTTTTATCATTGAAATGACTTTGTTTAAATTTGTTTTTATCATTGTTTAACATATTTTTACAGTATGCGGGTATTCTTTTCAATTTATCGGAACATTCTTTGTTATTTTAAATTATAAAATGTTAATTTCATTCATTATCTCTGTTTAATTGGTTGAATCCCATTCTTTCATTCTTTTACAGGCCTAGGCTATCATATCAAACGCCCATACATTTCTTTCATTCTTCTTATGAGGTTATAACAGAAAGTGCATGGTAATTAATGTGATTTCTCTCGTTTATTCTTTTGGTTTGTGGATTTGCTCTTTACAGCAATGGTGAAAACTTTTTTTCCCATCCATTCTTTCTCTCTATAAGTTATATATATAATGATTGTGGATGGGTATATATGTTACTTTATAAGCTTCTTTTAGTTTTTTATTATTTTACTCATCTTTTTTATTTTGTTTGATTCTTTTTATTTGTTGTCTCATATTATTTAGTTAAATCTTTTGTTGCAAATTTTATGTAAAATTTGTGTTCAACACATTTTGCAAAGCAAAATTGTAACAAAAAAATTGTATGTGACATTCTCTCTCTTTTTGTTTGTCAAATTTTTCTATACTATAATTGTAGTCTTTCTTTGTTCGGTAACTTTTTTTATCTATATAATATTATCTATTTTTATTATTCTACGTAACCAAACATTTTTTTCTACATTACAAGTTATGTTTTTCTTATCATAATTTTACACGAATTATTACTAAAAAAATATATTTTCTTTCCATTGCTATCATTTTCATGGTTGTCCACAAAAATTGCTTGTTAAATCAAATTTTCTCTTCTCCTCAGTAAGTATTGTTTTGGATTTAAGTGTTTTTTGCTTTTAAATTATGGTAAATATTATTACAAAATTGATTTTTTAAGTTTGTCTGTCTTTTTTTTCTATTTCTCAAATTGTTGATTTAAAAAGAAAGAGGCCAAATGTACATAAATATCACATATTTTGTCTATTGCTCTTTTGTTAAATCATTGTTTGTCTTCTGATATATATATATATATCAGGAATCATATGGCACAAATAGAGAGATTCTTAAGATTTTGTTAACGACTTTGTAATTATCTGTGAAGGAAACTTTCATTGATTTAAGCACTTCTATTTTACAGTACCTATTTTTACTTATATTCCGTTTACATCTTTTTTTTCTACTCTTACCTTTTTTTTCCACATTATCTATCACATTTCCTCCTAATTATTTTTTAACAAAGTCATATAATTATAATGATTTTATAATAACGACCATTACCTTAATTAACCTTTTAACTGTAAATATAATAATAGTTATTTATATCAATGACCATCAAAATTGGCTTGAATAATGTATTTAATTTGTAAATCATTTTAAAAATTTGAGGATAAATGTAATTTGAACCAATTTTCTTTCCGAATGATAAAAAAAGAATCAATTTAATCAATCAAAATATAAAAGAAGAATGCTAGAAGTATATTTTATGGTAATGGCAACAAAGATTGGATTGAAATGATTACCATATTGGTAAGAATATTAAAAGAATATAGATCAAGTATTTTATTAATTATAAAGATGTTGTTTTATTTTAATTTTATTTCTTTTTTAAAACTTTTTAATAATAAGTTGTCTTCATTGATTTCGAATATAAATATTTTAAAATATATAGAAACCAAATAAAATTAAGGTTATATTTTGTGATTTAAAAGGTAAAAAATATTGTTTAGGTCCCTTCATTTGTAGGAAATTTTGTGTTTGTTTCCTAGCAATTTTCTTCTTGCATTGAGTCCTTAATAAAATCATAATTTTATTTTTGATCCTTGCTACTTTTTTGTAGTCTCTCATAAATGAACGAGTTTTATGTTTACTCCCTGATAATTTATTTTCATTTGTTATTAGTTTTTTTTTCAAGGGACTAAGAGCAAATGTTTTGTTTATTAGGAAACAAACACAAAATTTACTAATTTATCAAAGATTGAAAAAAATTATTAGGGACTCAATGCAAAGAAAATTTATAAAGAAGCAAATACAAAATTCAAGTATTTATTAGGGATCGTAAACATATTTTAGTAATTTTTTTTACAAACAAAACTGTCGTTATTAAATATTATTTATATAATAAAATTATTAAAATACTAGTTTTTGAATTGACAGTATCTCTATTTTTCATTTTTTTTAAATTACTTGCTATTTTAAGCAGTGTTATTAAAATAAGTTCGGACCGACCAGTCGGACTGGTTGGACTGGGAACTGCTGGTAGCTCCGGACCAAGTTGGGTGTGGAACCGACCATGCAAGTGGCCCGGTTAGGTCCAGCAAGAGCCGACTGTTTTTGAAGAACCCGACAACCCAAATGGGTTTAGGAACTCGAACTAGCTTTTGACAGAAAGAGAAAATACACACATTGAAGGTATTCATAAGACATCTCGAATACTTGTTTTTACACGTCCGACATAATTTAATTATAAGTACAAAGATTTCATCTCAAAATATACATCAAGTGTTTTACAATTAGAAGAGAAAATAGGAGTTAGGGGTGTAATTAGCAAAACAAGGAGTGCATCCATTAAAACAAGGGGTACATCTAGCAAAGTGCAACTCCTACCCGGGATCATGTCCATTGACATCCCGACAAAACACGGCGGCTCCAACAACTCAGACTTCTCCCAAAAGCACCTAATGCTGCTCATCTGTTAACACGAACTCGGTTCGCGGTCATCACAGGTACCAAACTATAAGGTACAACAACGCAAAGGTGAGTTCATCATAATAAATAACGACGATAAATACAACAGGAAAAAGGCACACAACCCGGTCAAGAAGCAACACAGTTATCGACATACAATTGCAAACGTTCCAAGCATAACATACACAAACATCCACAATCATCTCATAGATCAACTCATAAAATCTAGCATGATGCATGCTCCTGACTCAATTCTCGGTATGCAATGTGGTACCATACCGAAAATGGGCCATCCCAGTGGTCAAATGATGCAATAGCATGTCAGGGTCACTCTGTCGTGCACAAGAATCACCCCCCATGGTGATCAGCCAATGGGTATCAGAAGGAGTTCCCAACAAACGTGGCCCCCAGTACCTCCGTACCCTACAGCCAATCATCAACCCCATTTCCGCCATGCAAAATGTCGTATGTTACGTAGGAACCATCAATGTATGACCCGACTAAGGACACAAATCCTTCCCCGCAAGGCAATTCGTCATACACCCCCTATGTAACATACTGCCCACACAAGGGCCCAGCGATGCACTGACCATGACCCTCGCAAGGTTTACCACCACCCAGTCCCGGCATCTCACGGTTTACCGCTGACACATGGACCCGATGATGCACCAACCGTGGTCCTTGCAAGGTTTACCGCCACCCAGTTCTAGCATCTCACTGTTACACCTAGAATATCACCACGGCACCATCAATGTATGACCCAGAACCAGGCTCAACCCGACCTGGCTGGGATAACACCATACACCCCCGTGGGTATTTATGTATATCCAAACGCATTCCTCATCTCAAGCCATCGCATAGGCCAAGTTTGAATGCCACCAATATAACCATAAACGTCATCACAAACATGTACAAACAGGTGAACCGATGTGAAGTTCAAGGTGTCCGGGTTGGCACTTGGACATATTATCACAAGGGAAAAATCCGAACGAGATCGGACGAAGGTGGGCAAGGTCGGTCAAGGTCGGTATAACGCGGACAAGGTCAGTAGGGGTCGGTCAGATAAGTGAAGTTTGGTAAGAGGAGGCAAGGGTAGCAAAACGGGCTAGGTCGGAGGAATTCAGTCGAGGTTTATAAGAACCCTGGTTTGTATTTCCCAATCTACACAAGGGCGTAAGGGAACCCGGTAGCTCATTTCCCGAGAGCAAACGAGCTTTGCCGAGTAAGGAACCTGACAGTTCTCAAGAAAAGGTTTGGACTTAGCAGTTCTAAAGGGAACATCACATCCCGGGTGAGGAACCCGGTCTCTCTATAAAGGGAAGAATGAGTTTCTAGAGATGACACATGTATTGAAACCCGGTCGTTCTAGAAGAAGGAACACCAGCTCGACCGAGTAGGGGAACACGGTGACTCCTTTCCCGAAAGGACATGAGCTCATCCGAGTTAGCAACCCGATAGCTCTTTCTTTGGTGAGAACTTGAGCTCAGTGGCTCTAATATATCATTCAGGTAAGGAACCCGGTACCTTCTAGTAAGGAAAGCGAGTCTTAATAACTCTTAAGGGAACACCCTCGGGTAGGTGACCTGGTCTACAGGCATCTGCCAACAAGGATTAAGATACGTTCTGCATGCATGCATGCATGCTACGTAACCCACTCAACTCGATCTACCCATCCCGGTAGCTGACATCAAAATGCGAGGGTTCATGTCTACGTGTAACCTGGCCAACCCATCCCGGTACTCATCACCTTCACCAACACTTCCATAAAATACCTTAGAAGTTTTCCAGCATCAAAATGCCAACTTCACACACATGCATGGGTGTTAGACTTTTGGCAAGCGTACCAATTGTTGTTGTAAGTTGCAAAATTTATAAAAGTTTGTCTCCACAGGGACTTGAGCTACTCAGTTTTTCTAAATAAAACTTAATAGTTTAATAGTTATGTATAACGAGTATGGTTGAAGTTTTGATGATTTTACGGAAATAACGAAAGATTACGGAAGCTAATAAAACGATTTTAATTAATTCAAGAAAAACGTAGGATTGGGTTTCATCATTCATACCCTCAATATCCAATTAATATTACCATGCATAAATCATTTTCTATTATTATTGATGCACGCATTAATTCACCTCGAATCGATCCCTCGCAATCGATTTCTACGGATATTTACCGAACATCAATCCCTCGCATACGAAGTAAATAACTCAGCATTACAATCATAATCGCGTGCTATTTGCAACTCTAAACGTTATGCTCTATCCCTAGCAACGTAACGTAAAGAGTAAAATTATTCAGCTCAAATTCTAAGAGTACTTCCCAGTTAAACTTAGAATCCAATTTCATGAAACTAGTGATCAAGTAGAATCAAGCATTAAGAACGGAATAAAATTACCAATAATGAATAGAAAAGACTTATGCATTAACAAATATTAAAAGGGGTACTTAAGTGTAGAAGATTACATCCAATCTTTTAAGAGAAACTAACCAAGCATGGAAAGAACCTCCTAAAGAGAAGCATTGATGAAGGGCCCCATCACCGCTTCTTTCCGGCAGAGTCTCCACACTAATCCTCACCTCTCTCACTTTCCTAACCTACTTACTACTACTATTTAACCTCCTAAGCTAAGGAACAAGCTTAAGACAAGAAAAGAATGAAGAATGGAAAATGAAAGGGATAGATTTTCTCCTTGGGGTGCATGGCTATTTATAGGAAGGCTGGCTGCTCGAGTCCATTCGCCCAGGTGAGTGTTTTTGCCTGTTTCTACTCGCCTAGGCGAGCTTAATGCCCACTTGCTGATGCCACTCGCCAAGCGAGCAATTTGGCCTTGTTTCACTCGCCTGGGCGAGTTAAAAGATTGTTCTGGAACCCTTCACTCGCCTGGGCGACCATTTTGAACTGCAGACACTCGCCTGGGCTAGTTAAAGACTTAATGGTGAAGAAAGGTCATGGGCCTGTTTTGCTTGTAACACCTCCCAAGTTTGCTTGTTAAGCCCTTTTTGCTTGCTTTGCTTTTTTGGAAGCTTCGGAACCTATTAAAAAACAAAACATGATTGGATTAATCTTCCGAAATATAAAAACAACATTCATACAAGGAACAAATACTATGTAACTAGGTTTTAGGGCAAGTTTACAGACAAAGTTATTGAAATCGAAAGATAAATGCCAGTATTTGAAACATGATTTTAACTGAAATATGACACTTATCAACGGGGAGTTCTTAAAGCATCTACTCCCCCACCAGAACACCATGCATTAACACAACACAATCATGCAACAGACTTAAAGGCATACCACATTCCCTTCATAAAAGACGTAGCTTTTCCGGGAAGAACATCACACACACCAGAGACATGCAGTTATCATCATGGCTGGATTCCCTGGCCCCCAAACCGCGGTACCTAAAGTTGTTAAGAAACATGATGAACTCCCCTTACCTAACTAGAAGTTCGTCCACGAGCTTCATGATGGTTTGTTCCTAACTTCTGCTCTGACCATGATGTTCTCCTTGGCCTCAGGATTCCGCAGCAGCTACGGTGGTTCTCATAGGTTGAAGGTAACAAGGAAGGGGGGTCGAGATCGAGAGGTTTCTGGGTAAGTTGAGAGAGAGAAAGGAGAGAAAAGAGAGAAAAGCGCAAGGAAGAAGAAAAGGGAAAACACCCTTTGCTGCGCACTCCACTTCTTATAACATGGCTGACCACACATATCCTCTTAGCGTGCACGGCCAGCAACCACAGAACAGCAGAGTTGACTTATGTCCAACCCCCATCAAGCACGTAAACCAAGGCAAAACACTCAAACAACAAGTTATAAATAAAATAATTAATCAATCAACAAAACACATGTAATTTAATTAATAAATACACATATCAAGCATTCAGATTAGCAACTAGTAATCCGGATTATTACAGAACTGCGGAACTACAGAAGAGCACAAGAAATATGCAAAAAGAGGTGCAACACTGAAGAGGAACGACGCACTGAAGAAGACACGACATTGAAGTGAAGAGGCGTTGCACTGAAGTCTAGAGAAGAAGGAGAAAATGAGGTTGCGAAAGAGGCTTATATTACTTATATGGGGATTTTTAGGGTTTTTTCTAATTGGGCCTTGATTTGCTTCATGCACTACCTTTGTTGCTTATTGTACTCCTTTTGTCTCATTTTTTTTTTATTAAAAACTGGACTTATGTTTTAATTTAAGTAGTTGCTATTTACACTTTTTTTTATTAATACATTTTACTTGTGTTATCAACTTTAATACTTCAATTGTTATTTTAAATTTTTTATTATACTTTTCTTAATCAAATAATATTAGTTATATATTTATAGATAATATAATTTTAAAATTTTTAATATAGACTGGGTCAAACCGAGCCAATTATTAGCCCACCAGTTGGACCACTGATCAACTACCTTGACCGAGCCAATGACCAGACCGGGTTTTATAACATTGATTTTAAGAAATACCAAGTAGTTGAATTGCTATCCTTTTTCAAGTATATAAATACTTTCTGTGTCGGTTGATCCCATAAAAGATGCTAAAAACTCAATTT
>CM023952.1:18114597-18148876 GCA_013407115.1 Glycine latifolia | reverse complement strand
TATATATATATATATATATATATATATATATATATATATATATATATATGTTTGAGTCCATAAAGAAGAATCTCCTTACCTAAATTGGTTTCTCAAAAGGGAAAAATGAAGAGAGGAGGTGAAAGTGTTGAGAACCAAGCTTTTAACAATGGTGGCCCACCTCCTTTCCTTTCCCTTTCTAGCTCATGGCTAGCTGCTCTAGTGGAGGGAAGTTGGTTTTCCAATTTTCTCTAAGTGTGGATTTGTGAGAGAGAATGAGGTTAGGTAAATGAGAGAGTTATTTGTGAGTTTTTGGGTGGTTTGGTCGTGTGGGGTTAGGGTAGATTAGTGGATTACAGGTGTCAATAAAGCTCAATGTGTTAGGGTAGGTGTTTTACTAGGAGTCATGCTTAGAAGCACTTAGGATTTAAGTGTCATATACTTAGGATTTTAGGTAAATCAAATTTAGTTTCACAGTATAATTGTAACACAATGTAATTAAATTTTATAAAACTAGTAAAATAAAAATCTATATTAGTTAATTAATTAAATTTTATTTATAGGTAAAACAATTTAAGTACTAAATTATCAAACAAACTTAAAACTCAAATAAATTAAATTAACATGAAACCAAATTAATTAATTGCAAGCTGAAATCAATATAACAAAAACACTACACACAACTTTTAACTAGTATATATATATATCATTGATTAATGATATACAAATTATCTTTTATTTTAAACATCTCTCTCATTTCTTTTTATTTTTTTCTTCCTATCACATCATAAACTTTATAAGTGTGTTTGACAAGACATTTTAATTAACAAGAGATACTCATAAGATGTTACCTTATCATTTAACTAACAAGAGATACTCAAAACAAAAATTTTAATATATCATGATTCAATGCAATAAAAAATATTAGGAACTCAAAACAAAAATTAATCATTTATATATCAAGAACCTCAAACATATTTAAGCTTTTATACTTTCTTGTTGCCACCATCATTAAGGATTTCATTACTCTTGGAATAAGTTGATCCTCTTTATATATATGGAATTGCTAACATATTCTCACCTCTTTTTCAGTTGGAGTATGCTAACAACCTATACCAAAATATTTGGACAAAAAATCCACCAATCTCTTTTGTTTTAATTAATTTTTTAAGGTATAAATTAAATTAAACTTATTTCTTTTTTCTCTCTCTCATGCTAATAGTCAGTCTGTCAGTGCCATCTTCTTGAGAGCCTTTCTGATCTAGAACCTCAAGTCGATTATCCTAGCTTCTCTTACCTCTACAAGGTCTCTTTTCTCCTGCATCTCTTGTCCATCAACAAGGAAATCTTCCGGTTTGGATCTCTTGCATCTCTTAACATGCAAAAGTTCCAGAATTCGTTGTGCAAAATTATGTAATCAATAACGTGGTTCTATTAGTCAAATTAATTCCTACATTTTGTTAAGTTGTTGGTTATTTTATGGTCTGGATCTTAACTTACTTTTTTGACAATGGTTTTTTAATTTGGTATTTTATTTTGGAGGCGTACTTAGTGGATTTGGAAATTAATGAAGATTGTGAAAATTGAAGTCGTAAATTATTGCAATTTTAGTTTGCTACTCAGCTTTTGCGAGATGTGGGAAGCGGGCCAACAACTATAAGGTAGTTTAGAAATTAGCAATCATGAGACAAAGAAACAGATAAATTATATTAAAACAGGACGTGTTCCTAGTACTTGGCAATGCCTTCTCAGAATTTGATTTTCATGGTGAAGTGATGCAGGAGAAAGAAAGCACCTTGAAGAGGTTGGAGAAGTTTCAATTATCTAGCCACCTTGGAGTTGGAGATGGGAGAGGTTTTCAAGATCTACACTCATCATGAGCGAGGAGAGAGAAGAAAGTTTTAATTTAATTTTTAAATTAATAGATGTTAGTTACTATAATGCCCGTAAAAAAATAAATTAAAACAAAAGAGATTGTTGAATTTTGGTCCAATTATATGGCTATAGTTAATGTCAAACAACCCATATCTCTATTGTAGTATTCATAAACATAAAAACAAATTGTTGAATGTTATCTCCTTTATGTCGAGGAATGACATTAATTGTGCCAAGCTTGTTAATGTAATTCAATTCTAGCTACTTTTGAACAATTTTAGGCTGCGGTTAAAATAATTTGGTTTTTTTCATTTTTGTGGGTTTGAGGTCTTGATCGATAAGAAGTCATTGCAAAGGGTGAGAAGAATGCTAAGGAATGTTTTATCACAATTTAACCTTATTGTGCCATCTCGAGCTCAAATATGTTGTGATTTTCTTATTTTTGTGCTTGACTCGACCTCTACACGAAGGAAAGCCAAGTGGAAGATTTTCTGACCGAGGCAAGCACTAATAATGATGATCAACTTCTGATTTTGGATATTCCTCTAGGCTTTCCCCTGTCTGTATATAGTTTCTTGTTAATTGCATTTGAAATGGAAAGTGGAAATGATATTGTTTTGAAAAAAAAAATGCATGACCCAATCGGGTCAGTGTGACTCGCGCAAGTCACTAGTTTAATGACAAGACTTGTTGAGTCATATCAGGTTAGTTCAGGTCATGTGCACACCTGTTTTGGCATTCAACTTGATCCAGTCGGACACCGAAGTCCCGATCCAAAGGGTCAACCTAATCAGATTGGTCCGAATTTCATAATTATAATATATTGTATAAATTAATATATTGCTGCATAATATGTTTATTTTGTTACTATATATGCATATATATTATATAAATTAATATATTACCATATATTATATTTATTATATATACTATATATAAATTTGATATATATTTTATGCATATAAAAATATTATATATATATATATACACACTGTGTAATAAGTTGAATGTTATAATAATTATAATTATATAGAGAGAGAGAGAAAGAGAAAGAAAAAAAGAGAATATATAGGTTTTCTTGATGTAAAAATAATATGATAAAATAAACAAGATAACATTATCATATTCTCTTGACGTAACAAAAATTCGATTATAACAATATAGAATAATTATCCTTTAATAACAATAAAAAAATATAAACACTTAATTAAAGAATTTTGAAAAATAAATATTTTTTAATATCTTATTTTTCAAAATGAAAACATATAGGTTTTGTATGTTATGATGGAAAGTGGAGTATAGTTTTCAAAAACTTTTCTTCCCTTTGATCGGCAAGAAAGTAGTGGGACACTGGAGCACCAAAGAGAAAAAACAATCGTGGACCCCACTTAAATTTCAATCACCAGATCGGAAAGAAAAGTAAAGAAAAGGATCTCAACCTTGATATGAAGCTGAGATTAGTATCTACAACATACATATTTCTAGCAATTAATAATTAAATAATCAACGTTTGAATAGAATAGTACTAATTATTAATTTAAAAAGTATATTAATTACTTTTTTTTCTATGCAATAACTTAACCAATTATCTCATTTTCTATTTTTTTTCACTTTCTTTTATTTTTTTTTTCTCTAAACGACCACATAGGATACTAGGTTTTTTTAAATTTATCATAGGATGCTAGGTCAGATCCCATTATTGTTGTTATGACCATGTTAGTCACTTTTATTCAGGGTGTACTGTTAACGGTATATGAGGAAAAAACATAAAAATAGACATGATGGACTAATTAAATTGCGACAATGGGGGGAAGCTCTTTAATACAAGAGAAAGAAATTCAGAAAAGTTGTACGGATGAATATGGTTAGTTAATATATATAACATAGTTGAACATGCAATTATCATAAAAACAACTTTTTATGTGGAATCCATCATGTGTAATAATAATATATGCTTGCTTTCGTGGTCATTTTTAGGGGTGTTCACAAGTATAAATTATTCGTGAATTCAAATTGATCCAAACTGATCCGAATGATTTGAGTTGGATTATTTATATATTTTGATCAAAATTGAATTGAATTGATCAAAATCATTCATGTACGGGTTGAGTTGGGTTATTTATATATTGTTTGGTTTGACTTTAAATACTGTTAATATTGAGACTTCAAGTGTTGAAACTTCAAATATTTATAATATTAATGGATCATATTTTGTTCATTTGTTTCAACAAATTTGGTTGCACCAACACTTATTATAAGAAATTAGTTTGTAGAAAATAATTGTGATTCAAACTATTATAGTGAATCTCGTTGAATAATTTTTTATTTTAATTTGTATTAGTCTATTTTAGAATATTATGTTGATGGTATTAAATGAATCAATTTTAATACTTTTAGACATTTGATAATATTGTGTTAGGATAAATAACCATTTTTATCCCTGAATGTGTAGAGTACTGACAAATTCGTTCTCAAAATATAACATTTAAATTTTAGTCCCTGAAAGTGAAAAAAGTGTGATAAATCTTTCATCTATGGACGAAAATTTTAATGAAAGAGCTTATGTGATATAGAGGGATGAAAATGTCACAAAAAATATTGCTAACATGACTGCTGAATAAATTGGACCAAAATGTTAGTAAGTTTTCATTGGACCAAAATGTCAGTAAGTTTCCATTGGACTAATTTGTCAGATCCCAAATTTTGTTTCATTTAAGGATAAAATATAATTTAATATTCATATTTCCCTTTTTTTTATAACCTGTAAAATATAATTTAATTCTTTCATTTGACCAACACACTTGATTTTGTTATAACCTGTAATTCAACGCCAACAGACTTGATTTTGTTCTAACATGTACTTAAGAAAGTTTCTTTTCAAAAGTGTTTTTACCAGCTCAAAGGATAATGTAACATCCCGGGCGCTGACGAGGGCGGGGAGTGATCGCCGGTGCAATGAGGCACGGACAAGGAGTGGCTCCTGGCAGGCTTCCAGCGGAAGGGGTACATGAATGAATCGAATACACACCCGAACGAGAGGGATCCAGAGGCTGTGCAGGTATGAGACTGTACAGTTGAGGATAACTTAAAGGATTTATTAGGTACTACCTATACAAACAATGTGCATCTACTTTTCGGTAGTCCATAACTTAAGAACTCCATAGTTAAGCGTGCTTGACTTGGAGCAATTCTGGGATGGGTGACCTCCTGGGAAGTTTCTCAGGAAGTGTGTGAGTGAGGACAAAGCACACTGAAAAGTCTTGTGTTGGTATGTGGGGATAGTCGTTGATCCTATAAGTGGCCAGGCGTTACAAGTGGTATCAGAGCAGGGCCTCTCTACCAGTACGGTGTGGTTCGAGGACGAATCAGGCGGAAGCTGGTGGGCATGTAACATCCCGGGCGCTGACGAGGGCGGGGAGTGATCGCTGATGCAATTAGGCACGGACAAGGAGCGGCTCCTGGCAGGCTTCCAGCGGAAGGGGTACATGATTAATTTACAGGTGAATAAATTATTTGATAATTTTTAGTGAAATTCTTGATTTTTTATTTTTAATTAGATCTCTAAATTTATGTTTATTGTTTAGATTAAATATATTTTGATCCCTAATAAATATTTTATTTTTTGTTTGCTTCCTAATAAATTTTTTTTTTGTGTTGAGTTCCTAATAAATAACAATTTTGTTTTTTATCCTTAATATTTTGTTTTAGTCCTTGATAAATTAGTGAATGTTGTATTTGTTTCCTAATAAATTAACAAATTTTGATTTAATATTGACTAATAATATATGGAATTTTTTTTATTAGGGAGCAAACATAAAATTCGTTAATTTATTAATGACTAAAAATAAGTGTCAGTGACAAAAAAAATTGTTGTTTTATTAGGGACTCAACGCACACTACTAGAAAGAATGCTTTCAACATCGCTACTTTAACATTGATTTTTGATAAAAACCAATGTTAACAAAAGGCGGTGATATTTTTGTAAATAAATTGATTTTGTTAACATCATTTTTTGAAAAAAAAACCGATGTTAACATGACGATATTAACATCGATTTTTTAAAAATCAATGTTAACATAAAGATGTTAACATCAGTTTTTAAAAAACTGATGTTGTAGATACTCACTTAGCATTGGTTTTTTAAAAAAGATGTTAAATTTTCCATTTTAACATGAGTTTTTTTTAAAATTGATGTTATGAGTGCTTAGACAACCTCAATTTTTAAAATACTGATGTTGAGGTCTTAAAAAAACCCATTTCTCTATCTCAAAACCCACTCTCTCACTTCGCGAACCCACTTCGCCCCCACCCTCCTTCGCTCATCTTCCTCCCACACATACCCTCCTCTTCGTCTTCCTCCTACACCACCGACCCCACCCTCATTTGTTTCTGACCTTCTTTCTACACCCTGCAACTCACCCTCTGCACCCTCCAAATCTGTTCTTCGGCGTGGGTATTTGGGTTTTCGCTAAAGGCTTGCACTTACTCTCACTCTTCTCTCCAGAGCTAAAATTAAAATTCACACTACATGCACTCCAAATAAAATCGAAACGCAAATACACCTTCTCTTGTTGGCTAGCTTATTCCACATTTTGCATCTCAACAATCACACTTATTACCACTTACCGCCACTCCCACTCCCCACTCTCTCTTCCTCGTTGTCGCAACATGCACTACTAGAAAGAATGTTTTCAACATTGCTACTTTAACATCGATTTTTGATGAAATCAATGTTAACAAAAGAGCGGTGACATTTTTGTAAACAAATTGATTTTTTAATATCGATTTTTGAAAAACCGATGTTAACATCGCCACGTTAACATTGATTTTTTCAAAAACCAAAAAAATCAATGTTAACATTATTAGAAAAAAAGTACTTTTTACTCTCGCACTCCCTTCTCTAAATCTCCTTATCCTTTGAATCTTCCTTTCTCACCTCCAACATCCTGAATATCCCTTCCATTTTTGGGACTTCTCTCTGTTGAATCTTTCTCCTATTGTCAACAACCACCGCCGCTTCCTAGAACCTCCTTGCCTAGGACGGAGCCTCGCACCTCTACTTTTGGGACTTAAACAATCGCTGCCTCCACCGCCTTTCTCTCCGTCTCGACGACCCCGATCCTATTCTGTCCTCGCTGCTTCCCTCTCTAAGGTCCTTCCCCCCTTCTCTCTCTCTACATTTAGGTTTTCGTGGAAATGGAATCCAATTTTGAAATAGGTGTTGCAAGTGGACGCAGTGCTCAATTTCGATGTCCACAAAATCTCCATCAATAGGAATGGAACAATGATACTCCTTTTCGATTCCGAGACACTCTACGGACACGCATCTAAGAAGGACTTGAACTTGATTTACAGGTGCCATTCCAAGTGGAACTCCTTTTAGATATGGATGCTATATTTGATTTCAGGGAATGGTTTTATTTCAACTGATTACGAGGATGGAGGTTGGGATCATAATAGGGGAAATGCTCATAAAAACTACACACTACCCATATGTGATCATGAATTTGAATGGGAAGTGGAAGAATTGTGCAGGTGATATGCAATGGAGGCTCATGTTTGCAAAGGAATTCAGCCAAACAAATGGAAGGTTCCATAATCTATTTCATAAAATTAGATGTAGCCATCCCATGATTTTGAAAGAGATGGGGATGAAAGCAAAGCACGTGATTGGTTATATTTGATTTTAATCTAAACGGTTAATTGGTTTTAAACTATGATCTAATGGCTCTATTAATAAAAGTTCTAATTTCTCATTTGAAACATCCCATAATATTTGCTTCAACTTATAATATTAGAAATGTTAAATTACTGTTTAGGTTCTCTAACTTATTTTTAATGTCAAATTAGGTCATCTAATTATTAAATGGTTAAACCTATTTGAATCACTTAATGATTAGAGGATCTACTTAAACATTGCAAATAAATTAGAGGACCTAAAAAATAATTTAACCTATTAGAAATCTTCAGGCAATAAGATTAGGCATTATTATTAATTATTAAATTGCTTAATACTAGATTTTAAAAATGTTACAGGTGCACTTGAGGAATGTAAATTGTAACGCCCCGTATGCATCCGGTTCATTAACATTGATTTTATGGTCGTTAAGCGCAACAATTATCACAGATAATCAATTCGGAAGTAATAAACAAAATGACGTCATCAAACGTCATTAACAACACCCACTGTACATCATATATGGTGAATTTTTATAATATACAATGTATGTATCAAAACTGTACATATCCCTCTCAGGGTACAAAAATAATAGGCATAAATCAAAAGATAGAGCCAAGATGCTCTCAACTCTATGCCTAAAGTTCTCATAGAACCTATCCCTGCTCGGGCCTCTTGCCTTGGGATCTATCAGCCGCTCCTTGAGTATCACCTGCAAAACATAATCCCCAACAGGGGTGAGATAACAATCTCAGTAAACTCAGGGTCCTTGGAGGTCTTTCCTCCCCCTGGTTCACTTCCATGCATATTGTATCAAAATTGGCATTACAAACTAGCCATCACAGCTCTCAAGCGATATCACCACATATACATATGTCTCAAGGGTTCATCATCACCCTTTTTATAAAATACATCAATATCATTTAACCATCAGGCCATCAACAATTCACAACATATCACATGTATATCTCAACTCAGATACAACATATACAAATATAGATATATTATGTTCCTTGAGAAATATCATCTGCGACAGGTACATTCTCCAAGGATTTACTCACACACACACACACACACACACACACACACACACACATATATATATATACCGTATTGCCTGGGAAAAGATCATCTACGATAGGTACCTTATCCCAGGACGCACTCAGACATATATGGCACTTCCGAGAGAAGCTCATCTGTAACAGGTGCATTCTCTCAGGTTTTATCATATACACACATATATTCACCACTAAGAGTTGTTCCATATGACTTTGGCTCTAAGGGAAGTCCATATTTAGTCCATTCTACTGGCTAGAGAAATCTCATCAATCAACACACATAGCCTTAATCCATGTATATCAAGTACATGTTTTCAATCAAAATAGTAATACACAATTTCAATATACATGCATCAATTCATACAATAACCATCAATCCCTCTGGAGTATGGTGGAACACAATCAAGGGAAACACTCCTAAGAACAAAGAGCTTACCTGCTCTCAGCGCTACACCGGCTCTCCCGGCTTCGTGGTCACAACCACCAGCAATATCTGTATCATGCCCTACACAAGGCATACAAACAATCAATCAATAACGGTACTCAACCGTTAGAATGAAAGGAAACGTTATTCCTTTCAATTTAGACCTTTCTGTTCTCTATCTTAAGGTTATCAGAACTAACCACCTTATAGGCGACTCACAGACCCTCAGCAAGATCTGTCTCAGTCTAATCAAGGCGCTATAGTCCCTCTAAGACTCTGCGTAAGCTAGTTTAAAGCATACAATTGCTTAATCCTTCTATATCTCAAGAATAACCAAGTTATTCAAAACAATAAATCCAACACTTAATCACCTTTTATACGGTCTCCTGAACACTTTTAGTAAAAGCCCCAAGGCTCATACCTATCAGAATACCTTCCATTTAATCAACATTTTTCCTACTCATACATATCTCAGGGTCAAAACCAAACTTCATCAATAGTCATGATTCAAAGTTCAATATTCATCAGAACAACCTCCTGAGCATACTTTTCTAAAGAATCCAAGCCTAATTCCAGCCCTAACACAAATGGGTCACTATTCATCCCAAGAACAATTTCACAAATCAATTGGTAAAACTTGAGTTTCTTACCTCTAAACGAACGAGGAAGGCTGAAGGATCACTTCTCCAAGCTTTAGCGTCCTTGAATAGCCTTCTTTCCCTTCCAAACTCAGTTTTGCAAATGTCCCTAGAGAACGAGATCTCTCCGATTGATGGTTCTCTCGAGAAATTGAAGCTGGAATCTAGCTCATGGAGAAGTTCTAATCAACTTTCTAGTTGGGTAGGAAGTGTTTAGATGAAGAATGGAGAATATATGAAGCTTGTCTAGTTGTTAATGGCAGAAAACGCAAGGAGGAAGAAGAAGAAACGTTTTCTCTTGTCCAAAACGCGAAAATGGCCTTTTATAGGCTCCAATTCGTATCCCCGCGCTACTGGCGCTATCGACGCTAGGTTCCAGTGAGAAAATGGTTTTTTGGCGCTAACGGCGCCATTCTGGCACTATCGGCGCCAGGTTCCAGTGGAAATTGGCCTATGGCGTACCTCCCGTGCTACCAGCGCCACTACCCAGACAGGGCACACAAATTTTGTTTTTTTTTTTTAGAAATCGTGGTTATTATATAAATACAATAGATTGATGTCTATGTTTTGATCACACTAATTGTTCCACAATTGAGTCGCTAATTGATGGAAAACTCAGGTTTGGATGTAGCTGCAATGAGGGACGACGGATTTTGGCCAGAACAGGCACTACTAGAAAACTATGATTTTACGACAGCAAATTTAAGACGGTTGTATCAAAACCATCTTAGAATTCTATGCGGTGACAAAATTGTAAATAAAATCAAATATTCAAAGACGATTTTAATACAATCGTCTTAGAAAACAATATTCAAATACGATTTTAATAAAACCGTCTTTGAAATCTTGCGTTGTCTCTTCATCTTCCATTTCTCTCTCATCCTCTATTTATTTCTTTTTCAAAATTGGAATCCAAATTCCAAAATTGTTCTACGGCTTTCACTCCACCACCTCTGGTGCCTCCGCCGCTGCGGAATCGGCCTCTCCAACATCGTCCATGGCCAAATCCATGAGTTTCATAAAGCCAAGCTCCGATGCGAGCCTCTTTACGCTCTGCCCCTTCTGGAGTTCACGCAACGCCAATCAAAGCTCCTCCAAAACAGTGTCTTCTGTCGCCAGGTCGGTGCTCCCTCCCCGCTGGAGACTCCGCCTCGATCCCTCCAATTACCTCTATTTTCCATGTAAAAGCCATTCCAATTCATATTTCTAAGCTTCAATATGTTCCTTATTCAATTTATTTTAGTCAATATAAGATAGTAAAGAGGTGTGTACAACACCTACGATGTCTTTTCATATTCTTTTTTTTCATTTATATATTTCCCCCCAATTGACTTATGATATTTATGATGACATCGTGCAGGTGGAAACCGCCAGTCTCAACCATGAGTTTTAAGAAGCCTCTTTGTTTTGTGCCCCCAGAATTTGATTCTTGTTCTTGTCAACTGGATCTGGTATTTACTATCCCTTTTGAATTTTATACATACATGGAAAATAAACATGTTGGTGTCTTTACGTTTCTTTTTATCTCTTTCCGAATTCAACAATATTTTACTTCCTCTTGCACACGCTCATTACCTCTAGTGCTAGAAATGTCAAGAAATAGTTTTAGAGAATTGGGAGTGTAAAATAATGTATTGTTATGTATAAGTGATTGAGGGGCCATTGGAAAACTAAAACATTAACTTCATGCACACATCACAATACCTTATTAGTGGTTTTCACAATCATGAAACTGATATTGATCTTTCTAATTCTGTGCTTGTATTTTAATTTTTTTTCTGGGTAAATTACATATCAAGATGGGAAGAATGTTTGTATCAGCACAATGCAGCAGGTTAGGAAAACTTTTATGTTTTAATGGCATTTTGAACACCTCATATATAATTTTATATATTCATATATATATATATATAGAGGTGTGTGTGTGTATACCTAATCCCGTATCATCCTTTACAGCTCGACTTTGCAGTAACAGTATAAGCGTGTCTTGGCATACCTTTCCCATACGGAAGGTGCAGTGTAAGCATCCTGGCTGTGTTGCTACTGTCTTTGTTTGTTTTTAATATTAGTATAGCTATATAATTAGCTAATGTATTGACTCAACTGGCCTTATATATTTGTCACTAACTTTTTTCTTTCCGGTATGACCTGTGGGTTAAATAGGAGGTTATTTTGGTTTCATAATTTTGGATTTAGTATTTGATGTTTTAAGGTGGTTTGCAAGGACATAGGATAGTAATTGCTTGAAAGTATCGATTTTAAGTGTTATTTGGTGTTGGCAATTTACAGAAAATCAGTGGAAGTTGAAGGCAATTGTAATTTATTTTTAAAGAAATTTTAAAGAGGATAAATGAATATACAGTAAAATTTTGGAGCAATTGTGCCTAAGTAGATGTGTATCCTATCATCTAGCATTTAGAGTTGCCAGAGGGCTTCAGAATCTTTAGCTACTTAATCTTGATAGAAATGTTAGATATATATACACCAAAGCTTGTTGATTATTTTCTTGAAGATTATATTAGAGAAATTAATCATGATAACCCATTGGGCATGAATATATGTGATCATTCATTTTGAACACTGCTAAAAATTTAATAGCTTTATATTTTGAAGAAATTTTATGGTTGGGACCTGAAAACTTCAATGCCTGTGATGTATTATAGTATTTTATTTTCTTGCTATATGCTTCTTTGCTAGGGTGAGATAGCTTTGGAATTTGGAGATCTGCTCAGGAAGTTATGGGCCCCTGGATCAAGTCCTGTGTCACCAAGAATATTCAAATCAAAACTTGCTAGATTTGCACCTCAGTTTAGTGGACTTAATCAGCATGATTCCCAAGTGAGTGCGTTTAGCCCTTTCATTCTCTTTTTGCTGACATTTTTGCCTTTACAAGGCTCCTGTCTCATGTTCCTTGTATACAATTGTACAATTAATTTGGTACATACAGATGATGTGAAGAACCTCGTAGTTTCTTGGTGGTTATTAAGTAGTTATTTATAGAATCTTCCATGGCAAATTATTGATTTTTACCTGAACATTTATAAGTGTAGTAAAAGCAAATTCAAACTACTGTTTTAACCAATTGGTTATAACATAAGTAACAGGTTTTTATGTTTGTTTGTCATGCCAAATTCACAAGTATACATATCAAGGTAGCATTCTTTTGTCATTTACTCCTTTAGAGTTTTGAGATCATGATGTATGTTAGTACTGATAGGAAGACTGGGTTAGTGCATGACTGGGTTATCGCCACGTAAGTGGTGCATATACATAGCACTTTGTGGAAAAGCGCTTATGTATGGAAAGGAACTCGGACAAAGAAGGGAAGAGCGACCAGGTAGTGATCTTGGCTGAGCTCGTATATTCCTTTTCCTTGATAGATCAGGTTATGATCTCGTATATTCCTTTTCCTTGATAGATCAGGTTATGATCTCGATAGAGCTCGGTAGAGCTTGTGTTTCCTTTTCTTTGAGGTTCGAGTAAGTGAGCTCAGATGTGATACCGAGTTGTGATCTCGGATGAGCTCGGATGTGATACCGGTTGTGATCTCGGAAGAGCAACTGGGTAGTGATCTCGGTTGAGCTCGGGTGAGCTCGGAAGAGCTCGTATGTTGTTGACTTGTAAGAGCCACCGGGTAGAGAAACCAGAAGAGCTTGCAACCCCTTTTGATAGAGTTACCGGGTCAGTGATCCCGAAAGTGGTTGGGAGGAACCTTGGACTGGTGAGGTACCAAGGTAGGAATTCAGAAGAGATCAGAATAGGTCAGATGAAGTCGGAGGAGGAGGGAACCTTAGATGTACTATAGTACCAAGGACGGGTTCTTATGCAATCGATTACGTGAGTTTTGTAAGCAATCAAAGCAGTCAATACTTGCTGTTTAAACCAGACTTAGCCTTGTGGTTGGAATGAGTGCTCAGGAACCGGTTATGATAGTGAAGTTGCACTCAATATATATATATAAATCCAACCTGGCAGCGTTAGTGATATGAAGAGAACCCGACAACGTATGTAGGGTTTAGAGAACTCGGGTAGTCACATGTAACTTGTATGAGGTATAATAAATTGACTTGCCAAATAGTAGACCCAACCCGACAGTCAAATATCTCTACATTTTCACTTTACACAAGTGACACGTGTTGACTCTTTGTTGGTTGTTTTGATGCGGGAACGGTCTTCATATTACGATATGACGCATGTCACTTTTCAAGATATTTAAGATATGCATGGGTGAGATATTTCAGTAGAAACTTTAATTTCACCGCCTTTGCTAAAACACTTTCTCTCTCTTATTCCTTATTTCCTCCATTGTTAAAGTGAGAAAAGCTTCTTAAATAACCATTCCTTGACCTAAATGTCTTCACAACCAATGTAAGGATTGAAGAGAACCATTTTATAAACTAGTTTCCACCCGTTATTAGTTGTGGAAATCATCAGGCAAAAAGATCATTTCTATAAAAAAAAGTTAAAGTTTCAACCTTTAAGAGTTAGAAGGCACACTAAGGACATCTAAGCTTGGAGAAGTTGCCCTCTAGCCTTCCTTGTGGTTTTTAAGGTAAGATATGTAAGTTTCACCGTATCTTTGAGTTTGGTTTTAAGTGGAAAAATGATCCATATGAGTTAGGGTTGGTTTTGGGTGGTGTTTCTTTGGGAAAATATGCTTAGGAGGTTGTTGTGATAAAGGTTCAACCTTGAAAGCTAACTTTTCTGGGTTTTGCGTATTTTGTTATGCCCAGATATTTTGGGGTTTGCAAGTCAACGTTGAAGGTATTTGTATAAGATCTGGAGAAGAACTGGGTTCTTTTGATAAAACGGTTGAGAACCGTTCTTGATATCTTTCTTGCCTGGTGTAGGGCTTGATAAAGAATATATCGATGGTGGTAAACACGCGGCTGAGAGGATAGGTGCTGGAATCAGAGAAGGTAAACTCTCTATTCTTGGGGAGTTTGTATCCCTTGATTGTGTTCCACCATACTCCTGGGGAGTTATGGTTATTATATGATGCAATGCGTGTATTTAAATTGTGTGTTACTACTTTTTGATTGAAACATACATGTAAATGATTTGCACTGTGATGTTTGTATTGTGGTTGAGGAAGCCCTTTGGCCAGGGAAGCAGACCATATGAGAGTATGAGACTCATTCGGGATGAGCTTCTCGAGAATTCGTATACGTCCGGGTGCATGAGATGTGCACGGGTGCTTGAGATGTGCACGGTTGATATACATTTGTGCATGAGATGTGCACTAGTGAACTTGTATATCTGTGCTGGAATGGCACGTGGGTGTGATTATATACATGTGATGTTTATGAAAGCTGGGATAGCTATGTTATTGTAATACCTATTTAAATGCTATGTACTGTGGAAGTGAACCAGGGGGAGGTGAGTCTCTAAGAACCCTGAGTTTACTGAGATTGTATCTCACCCCGGTTGGGGATTATATTTTATCACAGGTGATAGCCATCGAGCGGAGGACGAGGTCTGGGGTAAGAGGCCCGAGTAGGGGCAGTTTGGTGGATCTCAATTTAAAGGCCGGGTTGGCTACTAATTGAGGATCCCGGACAAGAGACTAAGGCCGGGTTCGAGGAAGCAGTTTTTGGAAGGCGGTTCTTTTTGGAGAGCCTGTTGGCTTAATTTTATTGTATATTTTGTAACTCGGTATGGTTTGTTTTATGATGTACCTCTTGAAACAGAACCTGGGTGCCGGGATGTATATCAAATTCCACACATAATGTTAGATTATATTGCATGACGTATAATGACGTCTTATTTATTTTATGTGCTTCTGTGTTTACTTAAGTTTATTATGTATTTGCTACGCTTAAGACCATATTATAATGTTAATGAACCGAATGCATATAGGGTCGTTACACGGTTCATTTGTGATACGATCTAGATTACTCTGATTTGTTAATGAAATTTTTTTAATTAAAAAAAGGTCAAGTTAACCAATTCACCCCCTTCTTGGTTATTGTGTGAGGTTCATACTGTTTTCAATTGGTATAAAAAGCTGGTTCTTGAGTGTTATTCAAGATCACTATCTTTTTTAAAGAAAATGAATACCACACAAATTATCTTCAAATATGGTGCCTCCCTTAATCGTCCTTCGATGTTTAAAGGAGAACATTTCAGTTTTTAGAAACACAGAATGCAGATATTGATCCAATCAAATGACCTTAGTGCATGGAATGCATTAGAAAAAGGTCATTTGATTCCAACAAAAATTGTTGATAATGTAATGGTTCCCAAAGAATGAGATGAAATGACAGACATTGAAAAGAGAGTAGTTCAATAAGATTTCAAAGCAAAGAATATGATAATTTCTGCATTATCATCTAATGAATTTTTCAGGACTGTTAGGTGCAAGAGTACTAAGGAGATGTGAGAAATGATAGAAATTACTCATGAAGGAACATAAGAAGTTAGAAGATCAAGGAAACATGCTCTGATTCATGAGTATGAGATGTTCAAGGTGAATATAACTGAAATATCTCCCAACTCCAAACAAGATTCACTCACATTGTAAATCATCTTCTTGGTCTTGGAAAGATATTTAATGATGAAGACTTAAACTTCAAGATCTTGAAGTGCCTAACAAGACCATGGCAACCAAAGGTGACAACAATCAAGGAGTCAAAAGATCTTTCAAAGATGTCCATGGCTTCACTATTTGTTAAGCTACTTGAGTGTGAATTAGAAATGTCACAACTTACACATGCAGAAGATGTAGACAAAAAGAAGAAGAGTATTGCCTTGAAAGCTGCATCCTCAAGTGTTGAAAAAGATGACAACTCAAGTGGAGATGAAGGTAATGAGAATATGAACCTAAATAGTTAAGAGGTTTAGCAAGTTCTTGAAGAAAAACAAGAATAGAAAATTCTCCAAGTTCAGTAAAAGGAGTGACAACAACGACAACATCAACTACAATTGCTTTGAATGTGGTAAGCAAGGTCATATTAAATCTGAATGTCCTATATTTCTGAAAAAGCAATTAGGTGAAAAGAAAGCAAAGAAAGAGGAAAAATCAAAGAAAACATACATTGCATGGGAAGATGATGCTTCAACAACTTCTGAATCAACAAGCAAAAATGAAGAAGCAAATGTTTGCATAACTTCAACAATTGATGAAGATGACTCAAGTGATGAAGCTGAAGTAAATCCTGTACTCGATCAACTTATTATTGCTTTCAATGAAATGCATGAGGAAGCTCAAAGAATTGAAATCTCCAACAATAAGCTAAAAGGTAACCTTAGATGGCATACCACTAAACTTTTGTAAATTGAAAGAAGAGAATGAGAAGCTTGTTTCAAGTTACAAAGTTCATGGATGTGTGTGTGTGTGCTTCCTCCTCTTCAAGAGTAAATGAAAACAATGTTTCGCAAAAATATTTTGATGATTTCAAAAAGAGCCAACTTGAAAAATGCATGACTCTATAAACTGAAAATTCATATTTGGTAGATCTCATAAAAAATCTTTACCAAGGAAAATGTAATTTGAATCAAATGATGAGTGTGCAAAAGTATGCAGGAGATACATCTGGTTTAGGTTACAAACATCAATCAAAACCTTTTGTAAACACCAAGTTTGTACCTCCAAAACAGATGAATAGAAAAAGGTTTTCTAAAAAGCATACTATAAAGGCTCATTTTGAAAAAAGATCAAAATCTATTACATGTCATTACTACATGAAGGAAGGACACACATCTCATAAATGTTATGCAAGAAGGTTCTATGTGCCTAATGGAGACTTCATATGTGTTTCTAAGGTAAAAAGAAAAATAGCTAACCCCTATGGACCCAACCTTAATTGGGTACCTTTCTTTGCTACTTAATTTGATTGTTGCAGGTGTGTCTTAGAGTTAAATCATCATTATGGTACTTAGACATTGGATGCTCTAGACACATGACGGGTGACAAGTCCATGCTTACAAATCTTACTTTAAAGGATGAAGGATTTGTCACTTATGGAGACAACAATAAAGGCAAAGATGATAGATGAAGGCAACATAGGAGACAACTTTAAAACCAAGATCAGAAATGTTCTCTAAGTGGAAGGTTTAAAGCACAATCTTCTAAGTATAAGTTAGTTATGTGATAAAGGATTCAAGGTATCCTTTAATGATAAAGGTTGCTTGATATGTGATGATCAATCCAGTGAGGTTGTCCATGTAGGTAAAAGAAATGGTAACATCTACTTACTCTCTATAGAACATGCATCCATTCATAATATGAATTGTTTGGTAAGTAAAATAGATGAATCATGGTTATAGCATAGAAGAGCTAGTCACATAAACATGCATCACATGAACAAGCTTATTAGAAAAAACTTAGTCATTGGTTTACCAAAATTTAAGTTTGAAAAGGACAAACTATGTGATGCTTGTCAAAAGGGGAAACAAACTAAGATTTCTTTTCAAAATAAAAACTTTGTTTCCACCTCAAGACCCCTTTAATTGCTTCACATGGATTTGTTTGGTTCTTCTAGAACTATGAGCTTAGGTGGCAATTACTATAGGATTGTAATAGTTTATGACTATTCTAGATTCACATGGACTGTGTTTTTAAAATCCAAGAGTGATGCTTTCATTGCATTCAGAAAATTATCAAAGCTTATTCAAAATAAAAAAGAATGCAAAATTGTCTTAATAAGAAGTGATCATGGTAATGAATTCCAAAATGAGCATTTTGAAAAGTTATGTGAAGAAAATGGAATCAACCACAATTTTTCAACTCTAAGAACACCTCAGCAAAATGGTGTTGTGGAAAGGAAAAATAGATCCCTTGAAGAAAGAGCTAGAACTCTTCTTACTGGGACAAATTTGCCAAAACATTTTTGGGTTGATATTGTGAGTACTGCTTGCTACACTTTGAATAGATTACTCATAAGGTCTATTTTAAAGAAAACTCCTTATGAACTATACAAAGGTAAAAAACAAAAAATTTCTCACCTAAGAGCATTTGGTTACAAATGTTTTTTTTAAATAATGGAAAGGAGTCACTTGACGAGTTTGATGCAAAGGCTGATGAAGCCATCTTTCTTGGATATTCATTACAAAGCAAAGCATATAGAGTCTTGATGGAGTGCCTTTAGTTAAATATTTTCCTATCATTCTTAGCTTACTTGACAACTCTTGGACTTTTATTTTCCCATTCTAATTCAGTTTTTGTCTTAGGCAAGTTAGTGAGCTTAATTGCTAATTATTGTGTATTTTTGGATTTTATGCTCACTTGACATATCTGCCTTGTACAGGACCTACAGAGTTCTACGAAACTCCATTGAGCGTTCTTGTAGTCCTTCGAAAGATAACGAAAAGATCTACAAGTTTTCCATAAATAAGCTGAGGCCAATTCTGCCATTTGGAGAGTCATTTTAGGCTTTGAAGTTAGAACCACTGCACTTGTATTTTGGGCTGCGAGTTGGACTTTTATTGGTGTAAATAGCATAAATAATTAGAATTGATGGGTTGCTCATGGCCCATTCTTTGCTTTAGACTTAGTCACTATATGTTAGTGACATTAGGAGGAATTACAACATTACATTTCATTTACACAAATAGTTTTACATTTTTCTTTTCCACTTTCTAGAATCAAAACCCTTTCTCTTATTTTCTTTCAAATGTTCTTCCTTGTTCTTCCTTATTCTTCATTTTCGTTTTCCTTTCATTTTCGTGCACTCATTTATGGGGCTTTCATTGGTGATGATCATGGAAGGCTAAATAATCAATCAATCCAAGGATCCAACCCAAGCAAGGGAAGAATTTGAGTTCTGGTTTAGTATTTCGAATTCTTTGTGAATGTTCACTTTCTTCTTCAATTGCTATTCTGTTTTCATGATTATGAATGCGTTTAGGATTGAAAGCGGATTAGGTTATGGATTCATTTCCTAATTTCAAATATAAATCACAGATTAATTGGATGATATTTCAATTAGGGTTGTGATTTCAATTAATTTAGGGGTTAATTCGATTGAATGCTTCTAATGAAATTGAATGAATTTGCACAATAGGATAAATTTCTGAGAACGATGATGATTCGAATAGCTTGGTTTGGTGAATTGGATTGATGCTCTTTAATCTGTTTTACATTACTTGTTATCAATTTTGTTAGTTTCTGCATTAATCTTTAATTGTAGTTTGTGTTTTTGCAATTTCATTTAGCGCATACAAACTGTTCGACAAAAATCCCCCTTTTATTTATTAGTGAATTGAACTTGGAACCACATTGATTGTGTCTCTGAATCGACCTAGGTTAATCCTGTGCTATAGAATTAGCTTAGTTTAATTGTTTTGAAGCCACACGATAAACGCTTATCAAGTCTTCAATAAAAGAACTTTATGCATGGAAGAATCAGTTCATGTTATTTGTGATGAGTCTAACTCCTCAAAAGAGGAAAAAAGTTGTGATAATGATGCAGGTCCTATAGAAGACACTACTACAAACTAAGCTTTCTACGTCGGTTATTTACCTCATGCAACATTGGTTGAACAATCGTCTTTGTTGTGGGTGTCGTTGAAAACTAAGGTTTTCGAAGTCGATTATTGAATCGTCTTAGAAAGTCTCATTTGAAGACGGTTCTTAACCTAGAACCGTCTTAGAGCGCGTCTTTGAATTTTTTTTATTTAATAAAAGATATTCTAAGACAGTTATTCTTAGAAAGTAGAATTCTAAGAAGGTTATAAGTTAAGAACCGTCTTAGAAAGTCACATTCTAAGACGGTTCTTTGTTCATAACAATCTTATAATGAGACATTCTAAGACGGTTCTTAGCCTATAACCGTCTTAGAATTCTACTTTCTAAGAATAACTCTTTAAATGTCTTTTATTAAATAATAAAAAATTAATGATTCTAAGATGGTTTTTTATGAAAAATAGTCTTAGAAATATCTTTTCTAAGACGGTTTTCCATATAACCGTCTTAAAAGTATATTTTTTTAAAATTAAAAAAATAAAGGATTTTAAGATGATTTTTTTCGAAAAACCATTTTAGAATGTCTTTCATTATTAGTCTTTTAATTACTTATAAGTTTTTACCTTTCACCTTTTGAATTTGAGAAATATATTTTCGTAAATAATAATAATATTAAAAGTCTTTATTAAATGGTGCCACGAATTCCATGCGGAGAAACAATCACTGCCACAAAAGATGTAAAATAAAATCAAACGGTGCCAAGAAAAGCCACCTGGAGAACTAAGATGAACTTAGTAACCCTTTTGGATATTGCTAACTACTGATTGGTAATAAACATGCTTGAACATATGATATTTGTTAGAAACCCTGCTTAGAAAATAGAGCAAAGAAAAAGATTGAATATCTAGATTGAAATTGAATAGAACAAAGGAGAGAGAGATCTGCTCCAGGAGTTCCCAAGGATCTCTTGGATCAATTTATTTTTTACTATAAAAGAAAATCACCATTTGTTACATTTAGTGGTTTGCATCCTTGACATAAAAATATTACAGTCAAATTATTTTGAAAATGGTTTTTACAATTAAACTTGATAATTTGTGCCTTCAAAAAGTGCTTAAAAGTATCAGTGTAACAACAATTTGAAAGTTCCACTTGCTTGGTGGAAAAAAGCATCATATATTTTAGATTGAAGGCTTAAGACTCCTAAGAAAAAGGGCTGACTCTGAATATTGTCTCTATACTGCTATTAATAAAATAGTTCCTTTGCAACTGTGTATTTTTAATGTTATATTAGAAATGTAGAGCTTTAGTATATGTATTTTGGTTTTTCAAACACAGTGGCATTTTAGTTTCAGTGCTTACTTCATGTGTATGTTTCTGAGTTTTACATCTTGTTTGTGTGTTATTATGTATTAATTGATTTTCAAACATGGATTTTCGAAGCACTAAGAATAATACTGCAGTTGTTAGAGTTAGAGATTCCGTTTACATAATTATGTTATGAAAATGAAATTTGGCTTCCTGTTTATGTTTAATAACTTGTAATTTTAATGAAAACTACACTTAATGTTGCAGGCACCTAACTTTAACTTTTGGGATAAATCATAGGCACCAGTATTTACTTTGGGCTTGAAACTTGTCATATTGTGATTGATCATGGTGGAAATGTTCCCTACTGGGAAGGACAGAGTTATGGTGTTATTCCACCAGTAAGTGACTTATTAGTGATAGTTATTCTTTGCTTCCTCCCATTCTTTTTGAGTACTGATTGTGAATTCATAATTATTGATCTTTGTATTCAGTTTTTTGGATAAATTAATTTTGATGGAAGGAATGCATTTTAGATGTGTTCTTTATATTAATATTTTTCATCAGAATTTAAGCAGGTTCTGCCTCCTCTCCCCGCTTTCCATCTCAAAACTAATGGTGCCTTTTGAGCTTATTAATTCACGTAGAAAGCGTTTTTTTCTCTCTTTTTTGTGGGATCAGATGTAGGAGTTAACACAGTTAAAATTCTGAAATGATTTCACAACTTGTGAATACTACTTTACATCGGTTGCAGGGTGAAAATCCGAAGAAACCTAGGGTTCCTCATAATGTTCGATTATATTTAATTGCTTCTACAAGGTATGGAGACTTTTTTGATGGAAAAACTGCCAGCTTGTGTGTGCGTCGTGCTGTTAATTATGATCCTGAGACAGGAAAGGAAGATCCTTCCAAGAATGGCATTTGTCGCAATTTTTTGTGTAATTCAAAGTCTGGAGACAAAATTTAGATCACAGGTAAGAGCTAGCTCTTTTTACTCCAGTAAAGGTTGACATAATTTCTGATAATATTTGTAATGATTTTATTATTTTACTGTCATTTTATATTATTTAACTATTTCAATCACTAATTTTATCTAACATTTATAATTTAATAAAATAATTTTTTACTTTTTAACTATTAATTAATTTTTCAACTTTTAACTAATTTTAATTTTATCAAATATAAGTGACTTTTATTTCATATTCAAAGTTTTGTTGCCATGCATCACTCATGCGGGACCGTGGGTAATAGAGAAGTTTATCCGCACACAATTCATGCTAAAGTTTTGTTGTAATAGTTGGCAACAAGTATGCAGATAATTTGAAGCAATCATGTTTGATTTAAAGTTAAAATTAATATGATAGGTGAATGGATAAAAATATGATGAAACTAAAAGTAAAGATTTTTTTTTCCAAAAACTATTTCACCCCAAAAATAATTTTATCTGATTTCCAAACATATTCTAATAATTCAGAGCATGCATCACTATCAACTAATTTAAGGGATAATCTTAGATGTTCTAACTCATTAGGACTGGTCTATGGAAAAATAGAAAATAACACCTTTTTTTCACCATTATATTGATACAAAATATCTATTAATTTTATTAACTTTATTGATAATTAATCAATGCAAAAAAATAATAAGATTTTTTCTTCCTATCACTTCGTTATTTTTGGTGCAAGGAAATATTTTGATTTGTTATTTGGTGAAAGAAAATGAATTACTTTTTTTTAATCAATATTAAAAATTATTCAACTTTAAAAAACTTTTTTAAAGATCAAATCACTAATTTTTCAAATATTTCTTACAATTATTTTGTTTTTAAAATATTAATGATATTAAGTTTTTAAAAATTTTAAAAGACATAAAATAATATTTATTTAGATTAATAATAACTTGATAAAGTGGTTATTTTGTAGTAGTATTTAAGAGACTTGTTTAATAGCTAAATTGATATTAAATGAATTTTCAAGATATTAAATAAATAATTTAATAATTTTCTAATAAGTTATAATAACAATTACTTAACTCTCAAAATATACATCAATTTAAAGAAAAAACCTATTTAATTAACATCATTATAAATAATTAATAATATAAAATAAAATATTACATATTTTGCAAATTTGGGATACAAAATCCATTTAAAAAAAACCTATTTAACATCTTTAGAATTTTATGGCTTGGAACTGGAAAGCACAATAAATAAATAAATAAATAAGGGATTGTATTTTATTTTTTGTGGTGCACATTCCTTTCATTGGAATATTCTGTGGCTCTGCGTCTCGCTCATCCTTTGCAATTGAGTAATACTACACACTAAATGCAGTACAAGGTAATCTTACTTTTGATTTATGCTATCTGATTATCATTGGAGGATTTGATTTCTGTCATCTGATTCTGATTACCATTGGAGGGAACCTCAACCCAAATTTTAGTTTTTTTTTTTTTTATAATTATTACCATTATTTTTGCCAAAACATTTAGGGGTGCATTGCAAATGGCTTCCATTGTTGCAAGCTTGCCGCCACCATTGCTGCTCCCTGCTAGAAAATCTCATCCGGGCAACTTCCCAAGTTCCCCTTTGTCTCTTCTTTCAGGTAACATTTTTCATTCAAAGTTGAGGTTTGTGTTCCCATTCACACAACATGGTTTTATCCTTCGTAGTGTTTTAAAAAAAAAAATTCAAGCATAATTGGTTCAAATCAAAGTAAGTATGTAATCTTTGAACTGGAAAGTTCAGTTTCAAAGGGAAATTTTTGATTATATCGAAGGTATCCCCATAGGAAGAAATAGTTAGGTTTTCTTCTGCATAGTTCTTGTTGTCAAATATTATCATTACAAAGTGATGTCGTGGTGAACCTTGAAAATACAATGAACACTTATGCAAATAAATCAAGAGGTCAAAAGGATCGTATCAATTTAAAACCAATTAGAAATCAATTTACTTCATCAATCAAATTACTTTTGTGCTATAACCAAGTTTATATGATGAACAAATTCTATACTTCAAGAATTTAATGAAATATAAATTGAAATCTAATGCACACAAGATTTATACTAGTTCACCTCTCAACCCCGGAGGCTACATCCAGTTTTCTTCCAACCAAATATAGGTTAGAGTTCCACTATAACAAATATCTGTTCTTTACAAGCTTACAAAAATGATCTCTCTTACCCTCCCTAGGTAAAATTCAAAATCTACTCCCTATAGACTTTTCAAAAGATCAAGAACCAAAGATCCCCTCTCTATTATTCCCTCTAGAAACCCTTTCTAGAACAAGCTTTAAAGAATCCAAATGTTATATGGAAATACAATACAGTTATACAACAAATATCAACTAAACTCAAGCTTTAGGTACAAGAAAGATATCACCTCATAATCCTCAGCTATTAGAATGATATGAATGATTCAATCAACCTGAGATTATATGCAAAAGATGACTACCACACTTTCTTGATTGCTTCTTTATGCACTAGCTTGAATATGTCTTCAAACAATGAGTATCAATACTCATATCTCTTGTAAATCTCAATGATACTCAACACATATGAGGTTTTCACTAATTTCAGCCTTGGGCAAACTTGAAAGCTTTAGAGAATATGTATTCCACAAGTATACATGAGTATCTCTCTTTTTCTTACTTAGTCCCACTTAGACTCAGCTTTCCTATTTATAAAAATACTGTTTCAACTAACTGTAATCGATTATTTCATCAAGATAATCAATTATTTTAACTCTTGTAATCGATTATTTTATCCATATAATCGATTAAATTATTCATCAGAAATCTAGAATTCTGATACGAACAGAATAATCGATTAAATCACCTTGTAATTGATTAAGCCAAAAAAACTAAGTTTTACAATGCACACATGTAATCGATTAAGTACCCATTTAATCGATTAAGCCAGACCATGCCTAAAACTTAACAATGCATATTTAATCGATTACTAACATGTGGTAATCGATTAAACCAGATGAACATGCAATATAAAAAATATGCAGAAGTTTATGTAATTGATTATTTTCCAAGATAATCGATTTTCACAGAAAGTTCCTAATTCTGTGTAAAGCTAATTTAATCTATTACGAGCTAGTGGTAATCGATTAAAATGTTCATAAGGCATTTTCCAGAAAACATACACATGCCTGTAATCGATTATTTCACCTAAGTAATCGATTAAAGCAGTGGAAAAATGTTTTATACAATTCCTAATTGCCTTTATGCCATTCTATAAGTTTGCTTATTACCACATGATTAATTCCTATCAAATGAATGTATGAATGCATGAATTATCAATAGCCAATGAGGATTATAAAGCTTTATCTAATGAACCAAGCTTAAAGACAATTACATATGCCATCAAATGATTGGGCATGTAAAATATTAAAACTCATTTACTTCAATCATCTTTGATTTCTTTGCTTCAGCTTCTTTGATTCTAACAATCTCCCCCTTTTTGATTTGAGCATGCCAAATACTTCATTAATGAAACACACTCTTTGACTTCAATGAAGAGATGTATGATCTGAAAATTTCTCAGCTTTTTGCAAAGATGAAGCATCATCATATCTTGATTGATCATTAAGAAACATTCAAACATTCATTCAAATATTCTTTAGGCATTTTTATACTAACTCCCCCTGAGATGAATAGTCATTTACATAACACAAATTCAGAACATTTTATTGTTCAATATAACATTTAGCTTAGAGATTTTTATGTATCAATGTATCAGAGCATATTATTTTGTTCATATTTCAATGCAACATTTCAAATGCTTAATATCAGAGCAATTTCAAATTCAATATCAATATTAGAACAACCTTTTTCATTCATTCTATGACTCACATTTCATACTACTTATTTCATTTTACTACTCTATTCAATCATTACTACTCCCCCTATTTGGCATATCAAATTCAAAAATAGAACTTAAAGCATACCAATAGAAAGGAAATAGAAAACACTTCATTAATCATGAAAACTGAACCAATTACAACAAACAATAATAAAAAAACAAAACCAAACTTAAAAACACAAAACATAACACACATTTAAACTTAGAACTAAGAGATTAATCTAAATCCCTAGATTCATCCCTGAATATCTTGGATTCCATGTTCTTCACCCTAGTCTTAAGTTCCTCTAATGAAGAATTAACTTCATCTCTATGTTCATGATGTAATGAGAATAAAGCGTCCATCTTTTGTATCATCAAAGATTCAAATTGAGAATATTGAGGCTCAGATGGTGCAGCTTCTTCTGGTTCTTCTCCAGCATCTCCAATTTGGTTTCCTTCATCATCTCCCTCTTCTTCTTCCTCTTCAGCCAAAGGAACTGGTTGGCCATCCATTTGCCAGCCATATGGTGTCTTCACCATTCCAAGCTTAGTGAGGTGTTTTTCCTTTATTTGACTGTTACTTGCATTGGTGTTATCCATGACTTCATTGGATACATCAACTTGAAAATAGTCAATGAATCTTAAAACTAATACAGCATAAGGAAAGGGGTAATTTACCAATCTCTTGGATTTTTGCATGATCTCTTGAAGTATATATATCCAATTTAACTTGATTCCATTCTTCAATCAATAAACAATTTGGAGATCATCATCTGTGGCTTGTGCATGGTTGTGGATCTTGGAGTGAGGATATAGGTGATGATATAGTGTAGGAGCCTATCTTCATGTGTCATAGGACCTGTACTTAATCTTAGCCTAAGATTCATGTGAGGGTCAATGAGCATACCTTTATAGGTTTCCATTCTGTTGTAACCCTCTGCTTCTTCATCAAACCTTTTGTCTCCATCAAAGGAGATCCCAGCAACTTCATGCCAAATTTTTGGAGTAATCTCCATAGCCACTCCATTCACTTGGGTGAGGATTGTTCCATGCATAGTGATTTTGGAATAGGTATAAAAGACTTTTACCAAGTCAGGGTAAAAAGTCCTTTTCATTTCAACGAATTTGGTTAGGCCTTGCTGTTCTAACAATTGGGGAAATTGAAATCCTTGATCTATAAACCAACCAAGGTTCAAGAATTTTGGAGGGCTCAGTAGCATTGAACTGGAGATAGTTCATTTTGTCAGCTTCATTAGAGAACCAATGATCAAGTCTGCTGACTGCAGGGTTTGAGAATTGGGCTTGAGCTTTTCTCTTTGAGGTTTTAGCTCTTTTGGAGGTAGACATTTTGAGAGAGTAATTGATCACAAATTTGAGAAATAAGAAGAGAAGAAAAAGTTCTGTTCAGAACTTATACAACAAGATGTTTTCAGAGCTAGAATATAGAGACAGAGAATAGAAGATTGCAAGGCTTGAAGGTGTGAGTTTTCAAGTCACAAAGGTCTCTATTTATAGGCAATTTTGATATAATGGGCAGTTGTAAATTCGAAAATATAGCTGTTGTGACCCTCAATCACTACCATTATGGCTTAGATTTTATCAAATCATGGTTTATTGCAGTTGAGCGGTTTCAAAAACTGTCAGATTTTTGCAGTAACAACTTAAATAATCGATTATTTTGTTATGTAATCGATTATTTCATTCAAAATTTCAATTTTGAGAAATGAAGTAATAGATTAAAATACAGGGTAATCGATTATTTCAGCATAGGTAGCTTATAGAAGAAGAAGTGTAATCGATTATAATTGGAGATAATCGATTAAGACAGTGTGAAATAGAGTTCTCAGACATGCATGACTCACATAATCAATTAATTCGACCAAGTAATCGATTATCCTAGACTAGTTCAAATTTTGGAAACATCCTGAGACTCATGTAATCAATTATTTCATCGATTTAATCGATTATTCCAGTGTGAACTTGTTTTTCCAGAAACTCGAGTAGTGAATAATCGATTATTTCGATGGTTTAATCGATTACAACAGCCTTGATTCATTTTATAGAAGCATCAGATGAGCAAATAATCGATTAAGGTTTTGTGGTAATCGATTATAGCAGCTTTTCAAGTAAAAACAATCAGATTTATCAGCATTCAGCATGTATTCAATTACCAATAGAGTTCATGTCTTTCATGCAATATTTAAGCCATTCATATACAGAGTAAATAGAAATGGAATGTCAATAAACATATACTAGACTCATCTAATATACCAAGCATGTTTCTTAAAGTAAAGAATCTATCTCTATCCAAAGGTTTGGTGAATATATAAGCCAATTGTTTGCTACTTTCAACAAACTCAATTTTGATGTTACCTTTTTGCACATGATCTCTGATGAAGTGATGTCTTATCTCTATGTGTTTTGTCCTGGAATGCATGATTGGATTCTTGGAGATATTGATAGCATTTGTATCATCACACAGAAGTGGAATGTGTTGAAGTTCCACACCAAAATCTTGGAGTTGTTGCTTCAACCATAAGCTTTAAGCACAACAACTTCCAGCTGATATATACTCAGCTTTAGCTATTGACAATGCTACACATGATTTGCCAAGAGATTAAAGAGCTCCCCAATAGATGACAAGTACCACTTATGCTCTTTCTATCCAATTAAGTACCCATTTAATCGATTAAGCCAGACCATGCCTAAAACTTAACAATGCATATTTAATCGATTACTAACATGTGGTAATCGATTAAACCAAATGAACATGCAGTGTAAAAAATATGCAGAAGCTTATGTAATCGATTATTTCCCAAGATAATCAATTTTCACAGGAATATCCTAATTCTGTGTAACGCTAATTTAATCGATTACGAGCCAGTGGTAATCGATTAAAATGTTCATAAGACATTTTCCAGAAAACATACACATGCCTATAATCGATTATTTCACCTAAGTAATCAATTAAAGCAGTGGAAAAATGTTTTATACAATTCCTAATTGCCTTTATGACATTCTATAAGTTTGCTTATTACCACATGATTAATTCCTATCAAATGAATGTATGAATGCATGAATTATCAATAGCCAATGAGGATTATAAAGTTTTATCTAATGAACCAAGCTTAAAGACAATTACATATGCCATCAAATGATTGGGCATGCAAAATATCAAAACTCATTTACTTCAATCATCTTTGAATCCTTTGCTTCAGCTTCTTTGATTCTAACAAACCTTGCCCAATTGGGAGAATTTCCAATCTCTTCTTTTTTATTCATGTTGTCTTGCTCCATTGTTTCTTGTTATTCCTATTACCATAGTGTGTTCTATGGACTTTTCCATAGGGTGTGTTTGCAAAGTAATACCTGAATGTTCCTTGCTCTAGGAACTTCTTTAATATAGGAAATGTAGCTTGTTGACTGCTATTTATTTGCTGGTTAATTGATCGGAATTTATACGTTCTAAGACGATTTTTGAGAAAACCGTCTTAGAATTTTGTGGTTTTTATTTTTATTTTTTATAAAAAAAAGGCATTCTAAGACGGTTCTTTGAAAAAATCATCTTAGAATTCTCCATTTTTTATTTTTATTTTTAAAAAAATTCTAAGACAGTTCTTTGAAAAATCGTATCAGAAAGTATAAATTGTAAGACGGTTTTTCAAAGAACTATCTTATAATTTAGTGTTTTTTAATTTTTTAATTTTAAAAAAATACATTCTAAGATGTTTATTGAAAGAATCGACGTAGAAATCGATATACGAAGACAATTTTGAAAACCGTCGTTGAAAGTGTTGATTTTCCACAATGTTCGTTACGAAGACGATTCAAGAACTGACGTTGAATGGCTAAAAGAACTGTCGTAAAAGACCTATTTTGTAGTAGTGGTTGATGATAGTGTTTTTGGTTCAACTAATCATTCCTTGTGCAGAGAATTTTCAATCTCTATGTAGAATGAATTTTAAATGTCTATGATGGGAGAATTAACATTCTTTCTTGGACTTCAAGTGAAGAAAATGAAGAATGTGATATTTTTCAGTCAAACTAAATACTGCATTGAATTGATCAAGAAATTAGACATGGAGAAAAGCAAAGATGCTGCAACTCCTATGGCAACCTCAACTTACCTTGATTCAGATGGAAAAGGCAAGAAGGTTGATGAGTCAAAGTATATAGGGATGATTGAATCTTTATTGTACTGGACTGCAAGTAGACTAGATATAATGCTGAGTGTGTGATTATGTGCAAGATATCAAACTAATCCTAAAGAATAACACCACATAGCAGTCAAGAGAATCATCAAATATCTCAAATCAACTCCAAGAGTTGGTCTTTGGTATCCCAAATGTGCATTATTAAATTTAATTGGATATTGAGATTCTGATTTTGCAGGTTGCAAATTAGACAGAAAAAGCATAAGTGGAACATGCCATTTATTAGGAAGTTCACTTATCTCATGGCATTGCAAGAAACAATCTTGTGTCGCTCTATCAACAACTAAGGCAGAGTACATTGCTGCTGGAAGTTATTGTGCTCAAAGCTTGTGGTTGAAGCAATAATTACAAGATTTTGGTGTTGAATTGAAAGAGATTCTTTTGCTATGTGACAACAAATGTGCTATCAACTTATCAAAGAATCCAATAATGAACTCAAGGATAAAGCATATAGAGATCATGCATCACTTATTCAGAGATCACATTCAAAGGATAATTGTTCAATTGAGTTTGTTGACACAAATAATCAATTGACTGATATTCTTACGAAACCCATAGCTAGAGATAGATTATATGCTCTTAGGAACATGCTAGGTATTCTTGATGAATCTAATATATGTTAGCATGCTTATAATGTGCCTAACTACATGCAATACCACTCAAAATTGACTATGCATCACATATGATAAAATTTGAAATTCTGATGAATGACACTGTTCACTTTGCATAATTGTCTATTTTAATCGATTACTACGCGTATTAATCGATTATTTGAGGTTTAGAGACAATTTAGAGTCAAAAAATCTCTGGAGTAATCGATTTCTTGGTACCTAAAAACTTTTTCAAAATGAAAAACTCTCTGGAGTAATCAATTACCTCTCGGATTAATCGATTATTTGGTGCTTTAATGCAATTCAAAACTCTCTGGAGTAATCGATTACCACTTTGTATTAATCGATTACACCTTGTTCAGAGTCATATTTTGTCCTGGAATAATCGATTACCAAGGATATGTAATCGATTATCTATGACGTTTCTGCAAATCGCACAAATTTCAATGCATTATAACTGACATCTTATCTCTTATTCAAAATTCAAATATTGGTTCAGTGTATCCAGACACTCACTACTAGAAAAATAGCATTCAATATCAGTTATTTTTGACATTCCACATCGGTTTTGAACCGATGTTGAATCAGGCGACGTTGAAAGTGTGGAAGTTAACATCGGTTTTCAAAACCGATGTTAACGAAAAGTAAACAACATTGATTTTTACTGAAAACCGATGTCACTATCTAATAAATAAAAGCGTAAAAAAAAATATGAAAGCTGGAACTTCCACATCAGTTTTCTTAAGAAAATCGAGGTTATAGTCTAAGTTAACATCAGTTTTCTTAAGAAAACCGATGTTGTTTTTTTTTTTTTTTATATTTTTTATATTTTTTAATTTTACCAGTTCTTCAACCTGTAAATTAAATACCAGACATCCAGCCAATTTCAGAATACAATGCAATAAAATATTATTTTAATAACAAATAAAATTCAATAGTGTCAATGTACATAAAAATGATTTCCTAACCAAATGTTTATGTATAATTGTTTAAAAATCCCTTAACCACCTAATATGATATTTCATCTCTAACTTTAAGATAATATGTAGCCCACTGAACCCTAATATCCTTCAATATGTCGGCTTGCAGTGGTCTTTCATTAGTGAAATACTGTATGACGTAATAAAATATAATTTAATAAGTATAAATAAAAACAAGTAAAAAAATGAAAATTAGTTTTGAAGGTGTGACCCTATCCCATTTAGGAAGACATATTTTTATAGTATATTCATATGTATAGGTTGATTCTCTTATATTAAATTTGACTAAATTTCGGCAACATTTCGCTTTGATCTCCGAGTACACGACATGAAAGCGGTGACATGAGTTCCACCATAGTCAACTATGCACACGGAGAACAAAGTGAAATGCATTGTACTGAAATTTCATCATATTTAAGAAAAGAAATACAACCTATACATATGAATATACTAAAAAAATGAGTCTTCCCAAACTGTCCAAACGGACAATTCAAGAATCAATACAACGATTAATCCAAACTGTCCGGAAGAATCACTGTAATGAATCTCAAACGGGAAACTAAGGTTCACTCATAATGACTACCAGGGACTGTATACACTTACACTAGTAATTAATCACATAAAACAAGTCAGAAAACCACCAAATACAAATCCAATGGAAGTTGCTAACCTTGATGGAGCCGCCAAAAGTTGCGAGCGAGAGAACCACCTCCGAGATTCACACCAACAGTGGAAGCGCCGTCACAGTGACCTAAGTTAGGTCCAGATCAGCTTAAAAATAGAAAAATGCCCACATCAGCTTTAAAGAATAGCCTATTTACTTTGTCAAACATAAACAAACCAAAATTCTTTACCCATAGCAAAACCAAAAATAGAAACCAGTTGACTAGCATGGTATTAACAAGGGTACACGTCAGCTTGAAAGAATAGCCTAATGTGATATTGAGTGATTAGTTCATAGCCTAATGTGACCCATAGCAACACATTGGTAAACTCAACACACAACAACACTCCCATATTCTAAAGGACAAAAGTATGAAGGATATTTGTACCTGTGATGATGATCAATGTGAAATCTCCAACAAAGAAGGTCGTGACTACGAGACAAACGGGAAAAGGGAAAAGGGCCTACAACCTACAATGAATGTAACACCCCAAATTTTATGATGATCTGAGCATTTATTGAACATGTTTTATATATATTATTAATCAGTAGAATTTTCTGATCTTAAGGATATACAATTTTAGGAGAAATTTGATTGTTTCCCGGACAGCGTCGGTACACGCTGTATAAGTTAGAAATTTCAAACTGAAGCAGAATAAGGTGAGACAGGACTCATATGATAGAGAATAATTTGTAGAGTTAGAAACTATATAGCTGTGACAGAAAAACCTTAGAATACAATTTCTATGAATTTTATACGGTAATAACTTTGAAATTTTATTCAGGAGAATTCAGGCAACAGAAAAATATGGAAAAATGATAAGTAGAATCTGTGGAATTTTCTCTTAAGTGTAGGATGTACAGACTTATTTAATAAAATGGTTTAGTAATTTTGATGGTCAAAAGTAAAGCGGACCAATCAAAATTAAGATAGAGTAGTCTTGTACGTAAAGCCTGTATAGCACTCTGTATAGACTGTTTGTGAGCTATTTGTACTGTAACTAAAGTCAGTTTCTGGAAATCTCTAGAGTTCTATTATTTAATCTTATCCTTTAGGCAGAAGAGTTCGAATTGAACTTTACTTCCTCCTATGAATGCCATGTGTGAAGACAACTTGGAATTGAATTCTTCCTCTTCATGAAAGATGACATATGGACACAAGGAGAACCACACAATTTTTTCCTCTTTAAAGGAAACCAAAACGTGGTGTAGAAGGTGGAGGGGAAGATAAAAATCTTTCCCCTTGGCCATGGTACCCACGTGAAGAGAGGAAAGGAGGGGGATAAGGTGGTTTTGTCCTATTCAAAATTGATGAGTCATAATGAGTAGAAAAATATCTTAAGGTTCATGAATTAAAGTGATAAGGTGCAATCATTAAAGCTTAAGAAATATCTATCCACTTGTAAGCCACCATTAATGAAGGGATAAGAAGCCATCATAACCTTGAAAGATATTTGTACAAGATGGCATGAAAGGAAGAAAAATCTTCTCTCCTTTCCCTTTGATGGCCACGTGAGTGAGGGAGTAAGAAGAGAGGAGATTTCATGACTTAAATACATGGGGACAAGTGGAGGACACTTGGAAGAGAGTCCTCC
>CM023952.1:18032661-18114497 GCA_013407115.1 Glycine latifolia | reverse complement strand
TTCATGACTTAAATACATGGGGACAAGTGGAGGACACTTGGAAGAGAGTCCTCATGACTTAGGAGATTGTTGTTATAAAGCTGGAAGATTTTTAGAAGAGTAATTATGAGTTTAGTTAGGATGTAATGGAATGAAATGAAACTAAGTTCTAATGGAACCAAATGAGAGTAACTAATTAGAAAGGGTAATTATGTCTTTAAATATTTTATCACTTTTCAAACCCTATATAAAGAGAGGAGGGCCCTTAAGTGGAAGTCACTTTCAAGACTCCCTTTCTCCACCAAACCCCACGTGAGTCTCTCTCTCTCCCATCTCTTTCATTTCATTTTCACCCTTTCCTTTTCAAGGCATAAGTTAAAGTGAGAAGAGGCCCCGCTTCCCTTAAGGTCACGTGTAGAAGGGTAGCACATTTAGGGAAAGTTTTTCAAGCTTTGTAAGGAGTTATCAGGTATGTATAGGGAAGTTTTATGATAAGGATAGTTTAAGTGTTACTTGTGTCTGAATAAGTGTTTGAAGTCCTGTGAAGTATGACTTGTATCTGAGTAATTGTTGGATTTAAGTTATAGTTATATGATTGAGTGCCTAAATGAAGTTTTATACTTGCTGAGTGTTCTATGAATCTCTGTATATGAATGATATGTTGATTTTCCGTACATGAGTAATAAATCTGATGTTTATAAAATGAATGAGATATGCATAAGTGAATCAGTCTCATGTGTCTCATAGAGTTGCCTCAAAGAGGAGGTGTGTCAGATAGCTGTAGGAACGGAGTCCGTGCGTTCAGGCAGAGGGGTCTGAACTGGGGGGTGACTCTTGCGGTGGGGAATCACGTGAGTGTGGGTAAGAACCTGTGCAACACCGGGAGACCCTTATTGATCGGAGAAGTTCTGTGCCACTGGGATGGGGTTATCTTGACAATTGGTACCACATGTTCATTATGTTGAGAGTTTGGGAGAATCATGCATCATATAAAATTAGAACTGAAATTTGAGGACGTTGTTATAAATAACTGCTCACTGAATATAACCTGTTGCTTAAACTATGTTTATTATGAACTTACCCTGTGTTTTGTGTCTATGGTTGACACCTGATATGACCTCGATTTCCATTCGGGTGAGCAGATGAACAGTAAAGAGAGACTGCCTAGCTGCTTATAAGAAGGGGATTTTGTTTGAAGATGTTTAGTTTGAAGATGTTTTGTTTGAAGATGTGTTCTTTTGTTACAGAGTTTTTTAGTTATTTGTACTATGTAATAGAACCAGTGTCAGTTTGTACCCTTATTATATGTTACTTCAGGTTTATAAATATTACTCAGTGATGAAATTTTCTTGGAGTATCAGTTATTGGCAAAATTATGTTATATTCAACTAGGTGCTCTTAAGTAAGTTGAAAAGAATTTTCATTAAAAATCAATAATAACAAGACTGTAAGTTGAGGTGTTACAATGAACATAAAACATAAGACTATTGATTTAGACCTATAGGTAATGCAAATTGAAGGGTATTCTACATAGGCTAATATTTGAGGTTTTCAAGTGACTACAAACTCTAATAAAGTTGAGACACCATGAGAAATAGTAAAATATTTGTAAAAATATTTTCATACTCAAGTGAGTGAATATTCATCAAAGTAATTAATGGTGTGAAATAAAATCCTACTTATTTTAGTGATATTGATTGTATTTATAGAGAGATTTGAGATAGGTTAGGTTGTTTAACATAAGGCTTAAGGTCTCTTAATATTTATTTATCTTGGTGTAGCAATAAGGTGATCTTACTTTGGGGCTACTAGATGTGATATTGTGATTCTTTATTCAAATCCACAAAAATCTGGTGTTGAACAATGAAAGCAAAGCAAGCTGCTCCTTTTGTGTTTGTGCACTATCCATGACTCAGAGCATGCAATCAATTCTTGCAAGCTGCTCCCACATTCACACAACATTCACACAAAATGAATTCACATTTACATATCAGGCTAAACACCCATCCCTTGTTGTTTTCAATTCCAATTTCAGTCACATAATCTTCATTTTTTATTTTTACTTGAGAAGCAAAACGAAATTTATTAAAAGCTAGTAGTTAGGAATGAAGCACAAGGTGTGTCTTACCCCAAATCACCTAAGAGCACAAACTAACAACAATTTGATTAAAATCCACATAGCAACGCCTCAGAGAGCAATTAAATTAACAAAGAAACAACGTCTCATCATTTTGAACCAAAATAGCTATCTAATTCACACATAACAATAAATCACGAGTAATGCTACATCCTTCTGTTAATCATCCTAATACTTTATCCGGTCTGTAATGCTACATCCTCTTGTTAATCATCCTAATGCTACAAATACCACTAACCATCCGTACTGGAACCCTATCCTGCCTACCACTAACAATAAGTGCAAAGTTTAAAGAGCTACAATCTTCTCCACATTGGAACTGGAAACAGAGAAAGAAAGAGAGAATACTTGAGCTGAGAGAGTGACAGTGAGAAGTCGCAGCTGCACGAGTGACGATCGACACCAGAGTGAGAAGCAGTACCTGATGTTACAAAGAAGTCGTCCTCATCTTTGAGTCTTTAAAGAATAATCATAGTACATAAACCAGAGGAGGAATGCTAACCTAGTTTGTGGGAGGCGAGAATGGAAGCGTCGTAAGCGACACCACCGACAACCAGAACCACCGTGTAAGCGCTGTCAACACCGACGGTGAAGGCTGAGTGAACCACCATGGAGGCTAAGAGAATGAGCACGAGAACGAACAATGGAGGCTGAGAGAATGAGCAGTAAAGGCAAAGACTGACAGTGAGAGATAGGCGCAAAGGCTGTTTAAGTTCTTCGTCTTTAACAACAACATCGAATTTTAGTGAAAAACCGATGTTAACTATCTCCTGTTAACATCGGTTTTCTTAAAAACCTGGAAAACTGATGCTAACGTGTTCATGTTAACATCGGTTTTGCAAGTTTACCAGAAAAACTGATGTTAACACAAAGATGTTAACATCGGTTTTCCAGGTTTTTAAGAAAACCGATGTTAACCATGCCCTTTTAATTACGAATTTGCCACCGCATTTTCGTTAACATCGATTTTATCAATAACCGATGTTAACTTAGCGATGTTAAATCCCATTTTTCTAGTAGTGACTATTGGTGAAAACAAAGAAGTACACACACAATTAACCAAGAGGGGGAGTGAATTGGTTAAAATAGAGAATTAAAAACTTTATGTGAAAAATACAACTTTGGAATTAGGATTGTATCACAGTTTTAACCTTGTAAAACCTGCAACTTTCAATCAATCAATCTTCACGCTTTACTTCAAGCAATTTCAGAAAGAATTTCAGTTGATCGTGAAAGATATATACCCCAAGATAAGCTATACTAAGATGCAAGGTAGAGAATCAAGATAACACTAATTTTATACTGGTTCACCTCTCAAAAGGGAAGCTACATCCAATGTCTTCTAATCAAATCTGATTAGAGTTCCACTAAATCAAATTCAGTTCTTTACAAGCTTTTACATGTGATAACCTTTATCAACCCTAGATAAAGAACCTGAAATCTAACACCCTATTAGAAATCCAATCACAAAGAAGCAGAGAACACTACCCTGTTCTTTCCCTCTAGAGAACACTACTCTAGACAAAGCTTTAAAGAAACTCTTTGATTTTAGCCTTACAAGAATTCAGATTCAAAACAATTCACTAGAAAAGTTCAAGAGAAATACAACCTGTGACCTTCAGAGGATGAATGAATGTTATCAAACACTTCAGGTTGAATGAAAACAATTGATATGGTTAGTTCTCTTGAAAATCTTTTGAAGAACTTGTTTAAATCTCCATGATCAATGAAGCATGAGATCTTTGGTTTTTAAACAAGTTGAATGAGGCTCTGAAAATCTTTTCCTCAGTCTTTAGAAAGCTTAGAGAGTAATGAAAAAAAATTTGTAAAATCAATTCTCAAAGTTATGGTAAATGTTCAGACCCAACAACTTTTTAAAGAAAACAGATTCAACTGCATGTAATCGATTAATACGTAAGTTTAATCGATTATTTTATGTAAAGTAATCGATTACTCTACCAAATAATTGATTAAAATGTTCTTGAGACAATCTAGAAAACTTTTATGAACAAAGTAATCGATTAAACTGTGATGTAATCAATTAAAGCAGTTAGTCTCAGTTATGAAGTAAGCCTGTGTAATCGATTACAGTTGAGTGGTAATCGATTAAGGCAGTCAAGCATGTTTTTGCATTTTATGCTATGTAATTGATTACGATTTGCTTGTAATTGATTAAAGTGTTCTTCATGGAATTTTTGAAGATTACACAAGCTGGTAACCGATTACTGTTTGCCATTAATCGATTAAAGCAATGCACATTCTGATTTTTCCAAAACCTAAGCCATGAGAAATTTCTTTCCCAAATGCAAACATGTAACCTTATGTGCTTTTCTTAAATCATGTATGCATGGATGTGTTTATGCTTATGGAATGCAAAAGACCACAAGATGAGCCTCTTGAACAACTTAACAAATTACAAATGCCTTCAATCAATGACATGTAAAAAGCTAAAATCTTTAGGCAAAGTGCTTCATCCTTGATCTTCTTTACAACTCCCCCTATGTCCAACAATTGGAACTCAAAATAGTTGTTACCAAGTTTTTAAAATTCAAAATTTAAACCTTGAAACCTCTATAAATTCAGGTTTTCAAAAGCTAAAATCTTCACACTTGAAATTCACTCTCTCTCTCTCTTAAGCAAACTGAGCTAAATTCTTGTGCTCTTCCACTTCATTTCTTAACTCAACCTATACCCATTCCTTTCTTCAACAAAAACTCACCATGTTAAATCCATCTACCTCTAAGAGAACCAAAACCAGCAAGAGGAAAGCTGGAGAATCCTCTAGAGCTGCTTAGAACAGGCTCAATACCTGGTTCACCTATGAAGTTGAGAAAACTAATTACATGCAGTTCAATGCAACCAAGCTGATAATGGCCCCAAAGTATCTTGAGCTTGACTGGTTTGTAAGTGAGGGATTCGAATTCCCTGCAATGTTGCAAGCTCAAGGGCAGAAAAAGTTGCTGGAGATGAAGGGTACTTTTTACCCTGAATTGGTCAAACTGTTTTACACTTGTGCCAAGGTAAGCATGGATAGGGTCCTCCATTCCCAAGTGAATGGAATTGCTATAGAGATTGATGAAGGTATATGGAATGCAGTGGGAATCTCCTGTGAAGGCATTAGGATATTTGAAGAGGAAATAGGAGGATATGCAAAGATAGACACATACAGGGGTATGTTGCTGAATCCTTAGGCTAGATTAAAGACCAGATTAGGGGTTGGCAATATGACTAGTGAAGATAGACTTCTTCATTACATCATTACATATATCCTTACACCAAAGTCTACTAATCATGCTTAGATCATAGATGATGACCTACAATTGGTGTATGGAATGAAGATTGGAACTCAGATTAATTGGGTTCTAGTCATTGAGGAGACTATCATGAAGTCCAAAAGGTTACTAAGCTACCAATTCCCCTATGTTGTCTTAGTCTCAAGATTTATTGACTATTTCAGGATTGATGTATAATAACCAAGGTTAAATAAATAAAAGAAAAAGAAAGAAAAGTTTAAATTTACTAAATTTCTCTCGCAAAAGCATTAGTGACGGAATTAGCGACGGCTGTATGCCACGCTGGTAGCGTGGGACTCACGCTGATAGTGTGAGAAGTGCTCCAGAATGCCATTTTCCACTAATATGCCACGCTGGTAGCGTGGGATCCACGCTGATAGTGTGAGAAGTGCTCCAGAAAGCCATTTCCATTGGTATGCCACACTGGTAGGGTGGGAGTGGCGCTGATAGCATGAGAAGTGCTCCAGAAAGCCATTTTCCACTGGTATGCCACGCTGGTAGCGTGGGAGCACGGGCTGAGGGCCTATAAAAGGCCATTTTCACGTTTTGGGCCAACAAAGAACGCTTCTTCTTCATCCTCTAAGCCATTTCCTCCATTAATGAAGTGAAAAACTTCATATCTTCTCCATTATTCATCTAAACACTTCCTACCCAACTAGAAACTTGATTAGAACTCCTCCATGAGCTAGATTCCAGCTTCAATTTCTCGAGAGAATCATCAATCGGAGAGATCCCGTTCTCTAGGAAACTTTGTAAAACTGAGTTTGAGAGGGAAAGAAAGCGATTCAAGGACGCTAAAGCTTGGAGAAGTGATCCTCCAGCCTTCCTCGACTGTTTAGAGGTAAGAAACTTAAGTTTTACCGATTGATTTGGGAATTTGTTCTTGGGATGAATAGTGACCCATTTGTGATAGGGCTAGAATTAGGCTTAGGTTCTTTAGAAAAGTATGCTCAGGAGGTTGTTCTGATGAATAATAAGCTTTGAATCATGACTATTGATGAAGTTTGGTTTTGACTTTGATATATGTATGAGTAGGAAGAATGATGATTAAATGGAGGGTATCATGACATGTATGAGCATGTGTGCTTTTACTAAAAGTGCTCATGAGACTGTGTAGAAGATGATTAAGCGTTGAATTGATTATTTTGAATAACTTGGTTATTCTTGAAATACAGAGGGGTTAAGCAATTGTATGCTTTGAACCATCTTATGCAGAGTCTTAGAGGGACTCTAGCGCCTTGGTTAGGCTGAGATAGATCCTGTTGAGGGTCTGTGAACCGCCAATAAGGTGGTTAGCTCTGATAACCCTAAGATAGAGAACAGAGAGGTTGTAATGGAAAGGAATAGCGTTTCCTTTCATTCTAATGGTTGAGGACCGTTATTGATTGATTGTTTGTATGCCTTGTGTAGGGCATGATACAGACATTGCTGGTGGTTGTGACCACGAAGCCGGGAGAGTCGGTGTAGCGCTGAGAGCAGGTAAGCTCTTTGTTCTTGGGAGTGTTTCCCTTGATTGTGTTCCACCATACTCCAGTGAGAGTAATGATCATTGTATAAGTTAATGCATGTATATTGAAATTGTGTGTTACTGTTTTGATTGAAAACATGTACTTGATATACATGGATTAAGGCTATGTGTGTTGATTGATGAGATTTCTCTGGCCAGTAGAATAAAATAGAATATATATATATGTTTGAGTAAGTCCTGATGAGAAATGTGCCCAATATAGATGGATGTAGCTTCCTTAGGCAAATGATAGAAAGTCCTGATGAGAAATGTGCCCATATAGATGGATGTAGCTTCCTCAGGCAAATAATAGGAAGTCCTGATGAGAAAAGTGCCCACATAGGTGGATGTAGCTTCCTCAGGCATTGATAAATGATATAGATACAGATGTGCCATGTACATGTGATGTGTTTTAATAGTCTGATGGCTAAATGATAATGATGCATGTTATAAAAAGGGTGTTGATGAACCCTTGAGACATATGACCTCCAAGGACCCTGAGTTTACTGAGATTGTTATCTCACCCCTGTTGGGGGTTATGTTTTGCAGGTGATACTCAGGGAGCTGCTGAGAGATCCCAGGGTAAGAGGCCCGAGCAGGGATAGGTTCTGTGAGAACCTTAGGCATAGGGTTGAGAGCATGTTGGCTCTACTTTTTGTTTTATGCCTATTGTTTTGTACCCTGAGAGGGATTTTGTATAGTTTTGTTATGTATACACATTGTATATTATGAGAATTCACCATATATGATGTACAGTTGTTGTTAATGACGCTTGATGACGTCATTTTGTTTATCGCTTCGGAATTAATTATCTGTGATAATTGCTGCGCTTAACGACCATAAATCAATGTTAATGAACCGGATGCATACGGGGCATTACATGATGTGTCAAATGAGATTGTTGACAACACCACAAACATCACCAACCTCATCTCTACAAAACATCTCACCATGTTGGGGTTGATGCAAACTCTAAATGGGTGGATAATGGCTGGAGAACAAGCTCCACAAGGAGATGCGACTGAGGAACAAGAAGCTGAAGAAAGAGATGTTGATGCTGGCCCTGCTGAGCAGTAGTGAGGCCCTTTTGAATCCTTAATGATTCAAAAGATGGATGCAATGATAGCTCTACATCATGAACATTCAGCTAATGTTCATTTATCCTTGGAAGAGACTACTACTAGGCTAGAAAACATAGAGACTAGGATGACTCTTAAGGATTTTGATTAATTTCTAGTTTGGTGGATGTAATGTTTTGTTTTTGGTTGTGTTGTTTGCTTTCTTTCCTATTCAACAACTGCCTTTAATATTCATCTTATGTTTTTGCATCTTTCCATCAATAAAAAATTTGTTTTATGTTGTTTACATCTTCCTTGCTTATTTCATTATAACTGGATGTATAGTAGATGTATGATTCTTTATTTAGATGATGCATGTTTTTCTCAAATTCTCATCTCAAAATTCTCTTCTTATGGTACCGTAGTCAAGATAGCTTAACTCTCTCGGAATTGGATCGATCAATCAGGGTAGGTTAGTGTTGCAAAAGGACTCACACCCACACTACATGTGATCATCATGGGTAGGTGATCTCCCCACTGCCACTACCCCTCAGCTTAGACACCTTTTGTCTAAATGCTCGTTTCAATTCTGTAAAAGATAGGAACACTTCACACTTAACCAAGAGAGGGCCTGAATTGGTTAGGCTTGGTAAATAAAAATTCTTTTGACAAAATCAGAGTTTTTCCCTTAGGATCTTTATCACTTTGAAACCAAAAATACTTATTCAACCACTAGCTCAGTCCAAGGTATGCAATTGTTCAAAGTTAAATTGATAAGCAAGATAATTCAGTCAATACATATGTATGAAAATAGACAATCACGAAATTTAAACACAATACTCAAAAGATTTATACTGGTTCACTTCAAACACTATGAAGCTACATCCAGTTTTCTTCCATTCAACACTAGAATGGAGTTCCACTATTGCAATTTTCTGTCTTACAAGTAATTACAAAATCTCCCTTTATCAACTCTAGACAAAGTTCAGAAACCTAAAACACTATTAGGATCTTGGAGATAAAACCACTGAGAAACCACTCAGCACACCCCTAGAGAACCCTTCCTCTAGATTACATGCAAGAACCCCAATTACAGTAGAATTCAATTACAAATAAAAACAGAGTACACCTTCAAAGCTAAGGAAAAATATCACTTGATGATCCAATGAATTGTAATGCTTATGAATGAGTAAATCAGGTTTAAGAATCAATACAAGACTTCAAAAATGCACATCCCTTAAGCTTTGACAAGAACTTTCTTGCTTCAAGACACAATCAATAGCCCATGTGTATTTTGTAGTAAGCAAGAACACCCACAACCCAAGGAACCTCAAGAAAGTATTTAGAGTGCTTTATTTTAGCTCAGATTTTGAAATTTTTCAAGTATTATATCAGGCACAGAATGAGTTCTATTTATAACAAATATTTCTAACTGCCTGTAATCGATTACACGCTCCTAATAATCGATTATTTATCATATGTAATCGATTAATGTGTTCTATAGGCTTCTGGGTTTGGGCAACGAACCAATTAATCGATTATTCTGTAGCGTAATCGATTATGACAGAGAGTTTCATAAATTAGGAGTTTAGCCAAATGAACTATGTAATCGATTATGGACTTTGATAATCGATTGTTCTATAACAATAGTGAAGCAGTAGTGTATAATGTAATCGATTACAAGAATTGGTAATCGATTAAGGAAGTGAGCTTCATAAATCAGGAGTTTTCTTTTTGGTCTTTGTAATCGATTATAGTCACTTGGTAATCGATTAAAATGTTTCTCAATGTTGTTTTATAAGTAAGCTAAGGTCAAATAATCAATTAATCCGATATGTAATCGATTACATTGTTCTTAATAGGTTTTCCAGAAAAAGCTAAGAACAAAGTAATCGATTATTATGCTTAAGTAATCGATTAAATAGTGTAAAACAATATTTTTCCAAAAACTTTGTTTCAACTTGAATGCTTAATTAAATTACCAAAGCCTTGTTAATTCTATGACTTTAAATGAAGATTTAAATGTATGATATGAATGCAATGCACTTGGATCACCAGAGATACTTCTTTCTTTACAATTAATTACAAGATTTTCTTCAAGTCTTCAAGGCATGTTGGAAGCTCAAAACCAGGTTTGATCTTTTTGCCCTTTCATCAAGTGATTCCTTTGAACTCAACAAATTCTAGCTAGCTGACATACCTCCTCTTGAGGTAAATAACACGGACTAGCCCCTGCCAGGCATATGCATATGAAATATGCATGAATGATTCTCTTTTATCTCATATTTATTCTTCAATAATTTATATCTCATATTCTCATATGCTTAAACTTTACACTTTCAACATCCATCTTCATAAATTCAATATAATAGGCATGCTTTCAACATATTTCTAGCATAAAATTTAATAGACATGTTTAAGGATTTATAGTACACTTTTAACAACATATAAGCTCATCAATTTCAATGAAACATTTCATTATGTTATCAAATCAACTATTTCTTTAAATATAGTCATAATACATAAAAATTTAAGTTACTTAATCATTTATTCATTAAGCTAGATTCAAGTTATTTATTCCAACAATCATTCCTTAAGTTAATTTCAAGTCACTTATTTAAATAATCATTCCTTACACAAACTTTATTTCTTTGAAGCATTTCATCAAACACATGGTAAGCAAAGCTTAATTCTTTATGGAAATAAATGAGAATCTTAGCCTAATTAATATCTAAACCATATTTATCATAAAGCTTCCCCATACCTTGCTTTCCTTTTGAAATTTTGGCAACTTTCCTCCAAACACTCTAGCTTTTCACGTGGGATTCCATAGGATGGTGGGGTTTTGCACGTGAACTTGCCTTAAAGCTAGGCTTCATTTTTGGTCCCCACCATTTTTTTTATATGGTTGTTTGAATTTGCTTTTGCTACAAATATCTCTAAGGCTTATTATGACTTAGCTTTCCAATTGGTTTAATTTCATTGGCTAGCAATTTCTCACCCTACAAGTGTCCATGTTCATGAAGATTCTACATCTTCCTCCTTTTCTCTTATTTACACGTGAATTTGGCAAGGCTAGCATGGCTTCTTTATTTGTTTTCCCTTCACGTGGAGTAGCTAGGTGTTAGTAGATTTTTATGCTTAGTCATGACATTATCTCCAAAGTTATGATTACTTATCTTTCCAAATGGTCCAATAGCAAGAATTCAAGCTTTTCTTCCAACCAAGTGTCCTTTATCTTGAATTTTCTCAAGCCTTCTCCATTTTTCTTGATATCACACGGCCATAGCTTGGTTTGGAAAGCAAACTTTTCCAATTTCTATTTTCTTCACGTGGAATAGCTTGATTTAGGGAGTTTTTGTGTTTTGTTCTACTTATATTGTATAAAATTGTTTCTACCATTTATAAAAGCCTAACTCCAAATGCCTTCTTAGGAATAAAATTCTAAAATTATTTAGAGACTAACTTAAATCTTAGTAGTATTTTTAGGATGTTATTTAAGTTTTTCTCAAGTGGCTTTATCTTAATCCTTATTGGTCCATTTTACTTTTAATTAGTAAAATTACTAAACTAACTCATTAAAGAAGTTTATTCCTCCTATGATTAAGAGAAAATTTTACGGATTGTATCTATCCTTTTCCTGTGTTTCTTTGATGCTTGAGTTAGTCTAGATTGAATTCTTTTCACAATATCTTCCAAAATTCCTAAAAATTCTAGTTTATGGTTTCTTTCACCAACTAAGTTAATAATTTATTATCCAGGAGCATACTGTACTTTTATCGGGTTCTTATGGAATTCTTGAGGCTATCTGACCTTTTCAGGGCTAAAGGGTATTTTTGTAATTTTCAAAATGTCTAGGGACATTTTTGTCATTTTTACTATAATTGCATATTAATAATCTTTATGAGAAAATTCACACATATGTATTGAAATATGAGGGTGTTACAATTACAATATTGTGGTAATCGATTACTTGACACTTGTTTTAAACAAAGACTTTCTATGTTAATTGATTACATTATTCATAAAGTTTTTCCAAAAGACTAAGAACACTTTAATCGATTAAGTTAGCTTATAATCAATTAATAGGCACATATTTGAAAATGAAATTTTTTTGCGTTAATCGATTACATGACGAATTAATCGATTATTTTATTCAAAAATCTTTTCCAGAAAGCTCAAGAACACTTTAATCGATTAAATATGTTACCAATCGATTACATAAGAGTCTTTAATAAATTACATTAGTGAATTAATCAATTATTGACAGTTATAAACAAATTTCTATAAATAGTTGTTGGGTATTTTGAGAAAAATAATGAAATTACAAAGTTCATTCATAAGTTTTATGTGAAAGAAAAAGTTTCAAGTGCTTAACTCAGTCAAAGTCCCAAAATCCTCAAGATTCAAAGATTTAAAAGGAGGGTTTCTTCTTAGGCAAACTTTGCAAAGGAGTTTTGTAAAGAAGGTTCTGTAGTAACCTCTTCCATCTTTCAATCCAAGTTTGGTAACTCATTTGCATACTTCATTTATTGGATCAAAGGTCGTTTCTATCTTTACACTCTACTGTGTATTCTTTTGAGATTATTTTTGTATTAATAACATAGGATTTCTTAGAGCTTTACTAGGATAGGTGTTCCTAGGGGATAATAGTAGAGGTGGGTGATCTCTATATCTTGGATCACAAAGATTCTAAGGTGTTAGAAGTCTCATTCTTAATCTAGGTCTGATTAAGAGTGATTGTGTAATAAGCTTGTAATAATATTTTGTTATTAGTTGAACTCTAACCATTGTGGTTGGAAGAACTGGATGTAACTTCTCAAGGTGAGAAGTGAACTAGTATAAACCATCGTGTTGACAAATTCCTTTAATCTTTTCTTGCTGTCTTAATCTGTGATTCTTTGGTGATACATTTCTTATTCAACAAGTGAAAGTTTTGTGATTACATTTTTGAGCTGAGTGGTTTGATTGATTGGAGCATTCTTGGTTCATTTGTGATACGATCTAGATTACTCTGATTTGTTAAAGAATTTTTTTTTTTATAAAAAAAGGCCAAGTTAACCAATTCATCCCTCCTCTTGGTTATTGTGTGAGGTTCATACTATTTTCAAGTCATATACTTTAAGGTGATGATTATAAATGAAGGTGTCCAACATAAGTCTGTAAATTGGATAATGCATATCCTCCTAACAAATTCCAACATATTCCTCCCAAAGCCTTAGAAGACCAATATATCGACTGGAGATCTCATACAAATGATGCCCTAATCAACCCTTATGTATGGTTTTAATAAGTAATAATTGAAATATGTTAAAAGGTTATGAACAAAAGTTACAAAATTAACCAATCCAATCTTGGGAACAACCTTCATTAATCAATTATATTAAGAGATTGAAACATCTTTTGTCACAGAAAGAACAAAGTCTATTGATTTTAATTGTCTAGTGATAAGAATGACATGATAGTATCAAATGAAAACAAAAAATTATCTTGTGCCAAATGAATAAAAAATATTTCACAAAGTCTAGTAAATGAAAACTTGAACAGGAAAGCAAACAATTAGAAAGGATTCCACAAGTAAAACATGAAAAAATAACAAGGAAAATGTTTAATATTTAGAAGTTGTACTACTCTGACTCATTCCCCATCCTTTTTCAAAATTTCATTGCTCTTCAATTATCAAGAATTAGCATTCACACCATTGAATATACAATATTTGATTTTATCATCCGTCCTTAAGATAAAGATTGAGAAATTGCAAATAAGTCCAAAAAATTAAACTACAATTCTGATGTTCTTTGTTTTTGCTTTTTTCTTATGTGTGCAGTAACAGTAATACTATTCAATATGAAGTTTGTATGTTGAAAATGATAATTAGGAACTCATGATGTAAACATATTGTTCTTATCTTACTGCCTTAGCTATCATTGCATCAACAACAACATTTGACATTGCTAAACCCAAGTTTTGTGCAGTCAACAACACCATAAGGTGTAACAACCTGAAATTTCGATAACTGAAAATAGATATTAATCTATTTGTTGTGTTATTTGATTTTTTGATAAGTTTGGATTAGTTGAATGATTTTTTAGATTAACCATGTGCAATTGCTTGGTATGTATGTTAATATGTGTGAAATTTGTTTGATTTATGGTTGTGATGCAAGAAGGGTAGTTTGGCTTATAACCTATTTTGGTAGAACTACCATATCATATTTTTTAACCGTTGGATCGCATTCAAAGGTTGACAGTAGCTTTCTAACCCATCTCTTCATGTTTTCACCGTTGGGATCTTTAATACCATATGGCTAGCTAAGCAAGACAAGTCACGCTGAGCGCAATTCCACAAAATTTCCTGATAGTGAGGAAATTGCACTGAATGAGGAAGGGCGCGCAGAGCAAGACCTGCAGGCACGCTAAGCGAGTCAGGGCATGCTAAGCAAGACTGTCGGGTTATAAATACGCACCATTTGCGCAAAAAACATGAAAAACACGTTTCTCTCTCTCTAAACTCACCCAAAAGCCCTGAAACCATCCCTTCCACCACCCAAGGCCACCATCAACCACCACGGGCCACCATTGCTTACCATGGGACCCTGGCACGAAGAAGAACCTCGTAATTGGAGTGGAATCTTCAAAACTCTTCTTGAAGTTTCGATAAAGAATGAAGCTTCCAAATCTTTCTTTCTTGGTTTCCTTGAGGTAATCTTGGTTTCTTTTGTACTATTCTAACTATTTTGAGCTTCTCTTAGTGTCTCTTGTGTTTTGGGTATTGTTGTTGGGAGTTTTACACATCCTTTGAAAATAAGATGTCGTAAAAGTCTCATTTTTATGAAATTGATGTCATTTCTGTGATCCTTGTTGAATCCCGGTCACATTGGTGTGATTGGAATTTCAAAATGATGTCTTTTGATGTGGATTCCCAAAAACACTGTTTAGCCCTTTTTTTATTTGAGTGAGTATTTGAACCCAACTGTTAATATTGATCTTGTCTTTGAAACTATACTAAATTATCTTCAATTTAGTATATAGAACTCTGTGTTTGGACAAACACGTGTTTTGAAGGATCTCGAAACAACACCGTGAGGCTGTAACAGGGAGAACTTCTAGTTAGGTAAGGGGAGTTCATTATGTTGGTAATAGTTTAGATACCATAGTTGGGGGTCAGGGAGCCCAACTATATTGGTTTTCAATAAAAACTAAGTTTTTAACTAATGGGATGCAATGTATTTATGATTGATGTGTGTTTGTTCCTATGTGTGCTCATTTTCAAGATAAACGATGTTTTTACTAATGGGATGCGATGATTTTATTATTGATGTTGTTGATGATATTGAAAGTGAGATACCATAGAAGTTGTTAATAATGTTGAAATGAGATAATGCTTATGTGATTGGTGATGTTTGAATGAAACAATATTGATGTGAACTATTATATAGGTTAGTCATTTATTCAAACGATAATACCACGATGACTTCTCACGGAGAACTAGTATATGAAAATACTATGAATACACTACAAATAAACCAAGAGGGGGGTGAATTGGTTCAAACAAGGAATTTAAAACTTTTTGAAACAAATTGCGGAATTAAAACTTAGGATCGTATCACAAGTTCACCTTTATCAAATCCATAAATCCTTATTCACCCAAGATCAACCTTAGTTGTGAAAGCAATGACAAAAAAATGTTTCTTTGATAATAATACTTGATTTCATAAAGACATGTAATGAAACATAAAGAAATCTAAACAGAACACAAAGCAATTATACTAGTTCACCTCTCAACCTTGGAGGCTACATCCAGTTGCTTCCAACCCACACTAGGTTAGAGTAATTACTATATCAAAGATCTTTTACAAGCAGATTACAAGTGACCTCTTTATCAACACTAGACAAAGATACTAATTCTAAAACCCTATTAGAATACAAATCACAAGATACTGAGAACCCTACTCAGAATCCTAAACCTAGAGAACCCTACTCTAGCAAGCTTGAAAAGAAACCAATTGATATATCACAATACAACAAAAAAATGTTAAAACATCTAAAAAGATAGGTTCAAGATAAACACAACCTGAGATCTTTCATGTATGAATGAATGAAATGAAATGAGATTACCACACTCTTTAGGTTATAAAGCATAATAGCTCAGAAACACAATCTTGAAAACCTTCTTTCTTTAAAACATCTCTAAAAACTCAGAAATCTTGATCACACAAGATGTTGTTTGAACTCAGAGTAAAACACTAATTTGGGCACTTATGAAAGCTTAGAAACTTTTGGGTAAGTCACTCTTGTTCAGAGTAAATCGTTCAAATGTCTATTTATAAGAAAAAGACTCACCAAGATTTATATAAAATAGAATTAACTGACAATAATCGATTAATCTGCTAGTGTAAGCGATTAAAGTAACTAGATAATCGATTAAATTGTTCATCAGCTTTCTGGAAATGGTTTCATGAACATAATAATTGATTAAACCATTTAGTAATCGATTAAACCAGAACAACATCATGAAAAGCGAATTAAGATAATCGATTACAAAAGGAGGTAATCGATTAAACTAGTGATGCATGGTTTTTCATAAAACACTATGTAATCGATTACAAGAAACCAGTAATCGATTAAACTGTTCTTCAAGGCTTTTCCAGAATAGTTTGAATGTCTTTAATCGATTAAATTGATTGTGTAATCGATTAAAGCAGTAAGATTTGCTTTTTAAATAACTTTGCCTTTGAGAACTTAACTTTTTGTAAAACCTTTTAGTTTCTTTGAAACTTAAAAACCATGTATGCCTGATCATGAGAATGCACATACTAATGAAAGATCACAAGGCATTTTACTTGAACCACTTAAACAAATTACAAATGCCTTCAAAATTATTGGGGATGTAAAAAGCTAAAACATAATCAAATCTTCAACCTTGGTTCAATTCCTCTTGCAGCTTCCTTTAAACTCAACAATCTCCCCTTTTTGGCTTTGAGCATGCCAAATCAATTTTTCATTTGTCTTTTCTTTTGATTGCTTTAGAGGGATAAATGATTCCTGAAATCTAAGTAAGCTTTTGCAATATCAAGCATAAGCATCCATCATTTTAAAAACATGCTCCTTCTCACTTAGGTAGATTCTTTCACAGTTAAAAGCATTCATGCAGTACATGTTACATAGCATTTTCTCCCCATATATCATACAATATTTCCAATTATTAATCCCCCTAAATTACAAATATTTCTCCCCCTATTTGGCTTATCAAAGACAAAAGATAATTATAGGAAAAACAGGGGAATAAAAGGAGAGAAAAAGAAACACTTGTATTGATTCAACAGGAAACAATACATTAATCAAAAAGAAATTTAAAATACTTAAACAACCAGTAAACATCAAACTAAGCAATAGAAGACAACAAGAGCATAATGAAATAGCAACAATAGAGACAAACAGAAGCACCCTAAGCAATCTAAGCTTATTTATCCATATCATCCAATACAAGCCTAGCTTCTATGTTCTCTAATCTAGACTTCATCTCTTCCAAAGATGAATTTGTCTCAGCTCTATGCTCATGATGAAGAGACAACAGTGCATCCATCTTTTGAATCATTAGAGACTCAAAAGGACTGTAGGAAGGTTGAGCAGAACCTTCACCCTTTTCTCCTTTTGCATCAGCTTCTTCTTTACCTTCAGCTGGTGGCAGTTGTTGCCCTGCCATCCATAAGGAGTTTTGACCATTCCAAGCTTGGTCAGATGCTTCTCCTTAATGAGGCTATTGCTTGAATTAGTATTATCAACAACCTCATTAGTAACATCAACCTTGAAGTAATCAATGAATCTGGAAAGCAGGACAGCATATGGAATTGGGTAGTTCATCAATCTTTTAGACTTAAGCATTATCTCCTGAATTATGAGAATCTAATTCATCTGAATACCATTTTTCAGACCATAAACAATCTAAAGATCATCATCTGTGGCTTGAGCATGGTTAGTGGACCTAGGAGTTAGGATGTAGGTGATGATGTAGTGAAGGAGTCTGTCCTCATGAGTCATAGGACCTATGCTGAGCCTCAACTTTAGCCTCATTTGAGGATCAAGTAGCATTCCTCTGTAGGTTTCCACCCTATTGTATCCTTCAGCTTCTTCCTTAAATTTTCTTTCACCATCAAAAGAAATACCAACAACCTCCTGCCAAATTTCAGGAGTAATTTTCATGGCTACCCTATTCACTTGAGACAAGATTTTCCCCTCCATAGAAAACTTAGAACAGGTGTAAAACACCTTCACTAGTTCAGGGTAAAAGGTACCCTTCATCTCAACAAATTTCTTCAAACCTTGGGCTTCAAGCATGGCTGGGAATTGAAAGCCCTCCCTACTGAACAAGCCAAGGTCAAGGTGTTTTAGAGAACATATCAGTTTTGTTGCATTGAATTAAGGTAGGTCATTTTCTCTTTCTCATTTGAAAACCAGTGGTCTAATCTACTTACTGCTGGGTTAGAAGTTTCAGCCTTTCTCTTAAAGGATTTGGTTCTCTTAGGAGCAGACATATTGGCAAAGAGAGGAAAAGCTATATGGACAAAGGTTCAAGACTCAGATAAGGAACAACAAGGCTTAAGATAGAAGATGAGAATGTTGTGTTTTATCCCATTCAACATAGGCTGTTTATATAGAAGATTTTGGCTGCAAGATTGAAATTTGAAAAGTGTAACAATTGATACGAATTAACCCACTAAAATAAAAGCATAGTAGATTCAAAATTTGAATTTGGGGGCAGTTGGACAGTTACAATTTCCAAGATAAAATCTGTAAATTCTTCAGTAACTCCATGGATAATCGATTATATTCTTATGTAATCGATTATTTCATAAGCAGAATCAGTTTTAGTAGAGACAGTAATCGATTATTTTGAAAAGTAATTGATTATTACAGTGAAAATTTGAGTTTTCAGACAATTTGCATACAATATAATCGATTACCATTCACTGTAATCGATTATTCCAGTGAGTTTGAATTTTATAAAAGGATTTTAAGCTTATGTAATCAATTATTTCATTGACGTAATCGATTATTCCAATGAGTTTCAATTTTGTGGAAAAAAATTTCATGAAGAATAATCGATTATCCTTTTACTGTAATCGATTACACAAGTACAAACATCATTCTAAACAGCATTTCAAGTTCATTTAATCGATTAATTCGTGCCTTAATCGATAATAACAGTAGAATTATCAGAATGAACAGTGATTATGCAGCACATATCAACTTTGTATGATTTTGAGATTTAAAGGCCAATCAATGATGCAATTTCATGTCAATGAGCATATACATTTCAAGCTAACGCACATTAGATTCATTCAATATTCCTAACATGTTTCTAAGTGTGTAAAATCTATCTCTATCCAAAGGCTTAGTTAAAATATAAGCTAATTGATAATTGGTTTCAACAAACTCAATTTTGATATTACCCTTTTGGATATGATCTCTGATAAAGTGATGTCTGATTTCAATATGCTTGGTCCTTGAGTGCATGATAGGATTTTTGGATATGTTGATGGCACTTGTGTTATCACACAGCAATGGAATCTCCTTTATCTCAACTCCAAAGTCTTGAAGTTGTTGCTTCAACCAAAGGCTTTGTGCACAACAGCTTCCAGCAAAAATGTATTCAGCTTTAGCAGTGGATAAGGTAACACATGATTGCTTCTTACAGTGCCAAGAAATCAGTGAACTTCCTAACATGTGGCATGTTCCACTTGTACTCTTTCTATCCAATTTGCACCTTGCAAAATCAGAATCAGAATATCCAATCAAGCTGATAGATGTACCTTTTGGATACCAAAGTCCTACTCTTGGTGTAGACTTGAGATACTTGAGGATCCTCTTGACTGCAGTTAGATGAGATTCTTTGGGATTTGCTTGGTATCTAGCACACAATCAAACACTTAACATGATATTAGGTCTACTAGCAGTTAAGTATAACAAGGATCCAATCATTCCTCTGTATTTAGACTCATCAACACTTTTTCCTTTGTCATCTGTGTCAAGATGGGTAGAAGTTGCCATTGGTGTTGCAGCATCCTTGCAATTCTCCATTTCAAACTTCTTGATCATCTCTTGACCGTACTTGGCTTGACTAAGGAAAGTTCCATTCTTTAATTGCTTGACTTGTAGTCCTAGAAAGAATGTAAGTTCCCCCATCATTGACATCTCAAATTCACTCTGCATTGATACTTAAAATTCTCTGCACATAGACTGATTAGTTGAACCAAAAATAATGTCATCTACATATATTTGAACCAACAAGATATCATTTCCTCTTTTCTTGATGAAAAAGGTTTTATCAACTTGACCTCTTATGAAAGATTGTTCAAGCATAAGTTTGCTTAACCTTTCATACCAAGATCTTGGTGCTTGTTTCAAACCATACAAAGCTTTTCTTAATTTGAAAACATGGTTAGAATGCTTGTGATCAATAAATCCAAGGGGTTGGTCTACATATATTTCTTCTTCAATGCCTTCCTCTTGGTTAAATCCTTTAGCAACCAATCTAGCCTTATTCCTTACTATGATTCCACTTTCATCCAGCTTGTTTCTAAAAACCCATTTTGTGCCAATAGGTTTATGAGTTGATGTTCTAGGGACTAACTCCCAAACTTCATTTCTTTTAAATTGGTTTAACTCATCATGCATAGCCATTAACCAATGTTCATCCAGCAAAGCTTGATCAATACTTTTTGGTTCAATTTGTGAAACAAAAGCCATGGTACAACAAAGATTTCTTAAAGAGGATATAGTAGAAACTCCCTTAGATACTTCCCCTATTATATTGTCAAGAGAAAGATCTTTAGTTGTCCTCCAATCCTTGTTCTTTTGTAAAGGTGTAGAATGTTCCAGTTCATCATTTGGTTTAGCCTTTTCTTTGCCATTCAGATCATTAACTTGTAAGAATTATTCTTTTTGTCCTGCATCACCATCACACTCCAAATTCTCTTTGGAAGGATTAGATTCATCACAAATTACATGGACAGAATCCTCAACACACAATGTTCTTTTATTAAAGATTCTATAAGCTTTACTTTGCAAAGAGTAACCAAGAAAAATTGCTTCATTAGCTTTAGAATCAAATTTGCCAAGAGAATCTTTACCATTATTTCAAAGTAAGCATTTTGATTGAACTTTGATTTATAAAAGCTCTTTCGATTCTTCTGTTTTGGTAGTACAAATGTGGTTTTTCCACTAGATTTTGAACCATGTTTGTATCCCAAACTAGAAGTATCTCCAGCATATTTTTGCACACTTAGCATTTCAGCCAAGTTGCATTTTCCTCTATACAGCCTTCTCAAATGATCAACCAAATAGTTATTTTCTGAAATAAGTAACATATACTTTTCTCATTGGCTTCTTTTGAAAGCATCAAACTTATCTTGTAACAATTTGCATTTTTCTGCCTTAGAAGAGGAAGAAGGACATATACAACCATTGGCCTTGTAACTTGAAAGAAATTTTTCATTTTCCTCTTTCAACTTACAAAGTTCACTTTGCATTTCTGCAAGTTTGGTGATATGCCATCTTAGATCTCCTTTCAACTTAATATTTGTCTTAGCTAGCCTTTGAGCCTCATCATGCATTTCATGAAAAGCATCAACAATGTTATCATATTGAGAGCTTACCTCAGATTCAACACTTGAGTAGTCATCATCACTCAAAGTTGAAGTGAAGCATACATTTGCTTCTTCTTCATTCTCACTGCTTGATTCAGAGCTTGTTGGTTCATTATCTTTCCATGCAATGTAGGCTTTCTTTGGCTTTCCTTCCTTCTTAATCTTCCTCTCACCTTGTTTTTTCTTTAAGAAGATTGGACATTCAGATTTAATGTGTCCAGGCTTTCCACATTCAAAGCATGTAAAGTTGGTGGAGGTGTTGCTGTCATTCTTTTTGTTGTTGTTGTTGTTGAACTTTTTGAATTTTCTGTTTTTGTTCCTTCTCATGAATTTGCTGAACTTTTTGACAATTAGATTCATGTTGTCATCTTCATCTTCCTCACTTGAATCTTCTTCTATTTCAACCTTAGATGCAACTTTCAAAGCTATGCTCTTATGTTTCTTTTATGCATCTTCAGTATTGGTTAGTTGTAACATTTCAATTTCATATTCAACTAGCTTACCAAACAATGCAACCATAGATATCTTGGATAGATCTTTTGACTCCTTGATAGCTGTGACTTTTGGTTGCCATGGCCTTGTGAGACACTTCAAGATTTTGATATTCAATTCCTCAGTATCAATGGTCTTCCCAAGGCCAAGAAGATGATTGACAATATGTGTGAATCTTGTTTGCAGCTGAGAAATGGTTTCTGTATTGTTCATTTTGAACATTTCATACTCATGAATCAAGGCATGCTTCCTTGAACTTCTGACTTCATCAGTACCTTCATGAGTTACTTCTAGCATTTTCCACATTTCTTTAGCACTCCCTCAAACATTGGTGGACGATTGAGAGAAGCTCCCTCTCTAAAGGTTATTTGAGTAGTATTCATTTTCTTTTAAAAAGAAAGTGATCTTGAATATCATTCAAGAACCAGCTCTGATACCAATTGAACCAAGAGGGGGCTGAATTGGTTCAAACTGGGAATTTAAAACTTTTTGAAACAAATTGCGGAATTAAAACTTAGGATCGTATCATAAGTTCAACTTTATCAAATCCAGAAATCTTTCTTCACCCAAGATCAACCTTAGTTGTGAAAGCAATGAAAGAAAAATGTTTCTTTGATAATAATACTTGACTTCACAAAGACATGTAATGAAACATACATAAATCTAAACAGAACACAAAGCAATTATACTGGTTCACCTATCAACCTTGGAGGCTACATCCAATTGCTTCCAACCCACACTAGGTTAGAGTAATTACTATATCAACGCTAGACAAAGATACTGATTCTAAAACCTATTAGAATACAAATCACAAGATAATGAGAACCCTACTCAGAATCCCAAACCTAGAGAACCCTCATTTAGCAAGCTTGAAAAGAAACCAATTGATATATCACAATACAACAGAAAAAATGTTAGAACATCTAAAAAGATAGGTTCAAGATAAACACAACCTGAGATTTTTCATGTATGAATGAATGAAATGAAATGAGATTACCACACTCTTCAGGTTATAAAGCATAATAGCTCAGAAACACAATCTTGAAAACCTTCTTTCTTTAAAACATCTTCTCTAGAAGCTCAAAAATCTTGATCACACAAGATGTTGTTTGAACTCAGAGTAAAATAGTAATTTGGGCACTTATGAAAGCTCAGAAACTTTTGGGTCAGTCACTCTTGTTCAAAGTAAATCGTTCAAATGTCTATTTATAAGAAAAAGACTCACCAAGCTTTATATAAAATATAATTAACTGACAATAATCGATTAATCCACTAGTGTAAGCAATTAAAGTAACTAGATAATCGATTAAACTGTTCGTCAGCTTTCTAGAAATGGTTTCATGAACATAATAATCGATTAAAACGTTCAGTAATCGATTAAACCAAAACAACATCATGAAAAATGAATTAAGATAATCGATTACAAAAGGAGGTAATCGATTAAACCAGTGATGCATGGTTTTTCATAAAACACTATGTAATCGATTACAAGAAACCAGTAATCGATTAAACTGTTCTTCAAGGCTTTTCCAGAATAGTTTGAATGTCTTTAATCGATTAAATTGATTGTGTAATCGATTAAAGCAGTAAGATTTTCTTTTTAAAGAACTGTGCCTTTGAGAACTTAACTTTTTGTAAAACCTTTTAATTTCTTTGAAATTAAAAACCATGTATGCATGATCATGAGAATGCACATACTAATGAAATATCACAAGGCATTTAACTTGAACCACTTAAACAAATTACAAATGCCTTCAAAATGATTGGGCATGTAAAAAGCTAAAACATAATCAAGTCTTCAACCTTGGTTCAATTCCTCTTGCAGCTTCCTTTAAACTCAACAGTATATACGTATATAAGCAATCACCAACACCGTTTTTATATATGAACTATTTATTGATATCATGTGTAATAACTATATGCATTGTCCACATTTTTATTTGGTTTATCCTTGGAGATCACCCGTATATTATGCATTACTTTCTCTCACCTAAAAGTGTATGTTATAATACTTAATTAGCATATATTTAATATTAATTCTGAAAATTCAAATTTTGTATTTTTTAGGACCTCTTATATCCATAGTATGACCGTGTTGATATGCATAGTTGACAGCTGTATTTTATATTATATTGATGATTGATTTATATATATATATATATATATATATATATATATATATATATGATGAGAGATTAAATTATACCTATGTAATTTTAATAATTATAAAACTATTTTATAATTTTCAACTGAATAATATTTTCTTAAAACCCATCGTTGGATTGAAAGTTTTTTACACATATATAATATTTCATATTAATTCAAAATCATTTGATATATCGTTTATATAGATTAAAATCAACATAATATCAACATTTCAAAATATACTAAAATATGAATAATTTGATTACCTTCTTGTTATTGTTCAATTTTGATAAAATTTGACACAAGTAATCTTGATAATATGTCTATAATTCAATGGTTGGATCAATAAAAATCTTATTTTATATTAAGTTGTAAAAATTACGTAATAGTTGTCAAAATTACACCTGTAATTCGATCCTTTCTCTCTCTCTCTCTCTATATATATATATATATATTTCATTGAGAAATGATTTTTGCATTGTTATGTGAACAACCAACATAGAAAGTAATCTTTAATTAACTTAAATATGTTTTTGATACCTAATAAATATTGATTTGTGTGTTTACTTTCTAATAAAAAATTATTTTGTGTTGAGTCTATAATAAAATAACAATTCTATTTTTGGTCCTTAGCACTTATTTTTAGTCTATGATAAATTAACAAATTTTGTATTTGTAGCTTGATGTTAGGTATGGCTCATACTGTGCCGTGAGAAGATATGCACGGGGGCTTCCGAAACTTTTTTTGAGGCCTAATACTGTTGTTGGCCTTGTGTTTTATTATTTGTAGTTTGGGCTTGGGCCCATGAATAACTATGGTGCTTAGAGTTTCTAAGCCTATATATATTTTCTTGTAATCTGAGTGCAATTGTATGAGTGTGTGAGAAAATATAGTGAATAGATGGACGTAGCGCACATTGGGTGAACCAGGGTAAACTTTGTGTATTAAGTTCTTCTTCACTTTTCCTCTCTTTTCTGCTATCTCAATTGTTGTGTGATTCCTCGGTATCCAATAATTGGTATCAAGAGCTAAGGTTCTGCAATTGGGGTTTCGCTATTTTAGGGTTTTCTTGACATTAAGAAACCTACGAAATCAATCTGTGAGGGATGTCGACTAGCCAATCACGAATCGAGGTTGAAAAGTTTGGAGGAAAGGGTTACAAGTTGTGGAAACTGAATATGGAGGCCCTACTTGTTGACAGGGACCTCTGGTACGTGATCGAAGATGCACCACCTGAGTCTGAAAGATCAAACGAGATGTAGACATGGATAAAAAAATGATCAAAAAGTGCAAAGCCTGATTTGGTTGTGCCTTACTGACAACGTTCTGGTGAACGTGACGTCCGATAAGACTGCGAAGGATCTCTGGACAAAGCTGGGCAGTCTCTATCATAGCAAGTCACTCGTGAATAAGATGTTCCTTCGAAGGAGGATGTACAATCTACGGATGTCTGAAGGTGATTCTTTTTCTATACACTTAAATGAATTTAACACTGTCTGCGCACAACTCACATCTGTAGATGTCAACCTGAATGATGAAGATAAAGCATGCACCTTGTTGTGTTCACTGCCAAACTCTTGGGAGCATATCATTATCTCTATCGGTATTGGTGTTAACACATTGTCCTTAGAGACTGTTGTTGCTGCCCTGTTATCTGAAGAGATGAGTGAAAACAATTTGAACACACAATAACCAAGATGGGGGTGAATTGGTTTAAACTTGGTCTTTAAAAATTTCTTTAAAACAATCAGCGGATTTAGGATCATACCCTGTTAAAAAATTTTAGTCAATCAAGAATCACCCTTTACAAAAAGCAATAGCAGAAAATGTATATTTGTTGATCTTGAAAAGATTTTCTAAAAGAATAGCAATCAATGACAGCAAGAAGATATGAAGAGAAAGTATTCAACACCAAGAACTATACTGGTTCACTCATCAACAAGAGAAGCTACATCCAGTTTCTTCTAACAAAAACTTGGTTAGAGTTCCACTATTCACAAAAATATGTTCTTACAAGCTTACAACAGATCACCCTTAATTAACCCTAGATTAAGATCAGAAACCTAAAACCCTTTAGACTCCTAGTGGTCAAGACATAGAGAAACCCTTCTCTAGACAAGCTTAAAGAAACCTTTTGTAATAGCAACTAACAAGCGGAAAATGTAAAAATGAATTACAACCAAAGTTTAATGGAGAGAGAAACCTGATGATCCAAAGAATGAGAATGCATATGTTTACCAATCTTGATTTAGGTTGAAAGAAAGCAAGTTTCAGACCACACTCTTCAAGAAACTCCTTAAAAATCTTGTCCAAGAAGAAATCTTTCACTGAAGCATGAAGATGTAGAATTATGGGACAAGAGCTTTGTGATTCAGTGTATCTCTTCTCAATTTAGAAGGCTTTTGAAACACAATGAAAATTTCAAATTGTAATGTTCTGTCCTTTTCAAAATACCCAAATTTTTTTTATAGAAATTGTATCAACTGAATGTAATCGATTATTTTCACTTGTGTAATTGATTAATACCATATTTAATCGATTAAAGTGTTCTTTGTTCTTTCTAAAAAAGATACATGAGCAAAGTAATCCATTAAAATGCCATGTAATTGATTAACACAGATAGTTTAGTTTTCAAAAATGTGCTAAGTAATCGATTATGATTAGATGGTAATCGATGAACATAGAAAGATCTATTCTATGTTTGTATAGTGTAATTGATTACCATTACCTTGTAATCGATTAATTAGTTCTCTTGGCTCAAGTAATAGATTACCATATTCTGGTAATCGATTAAGTTAGTGAAAAATGAAAATACTATGAACACACTGCAAATGAACCAAGATGGGGGTGAATTGGTTCAAACTGGAAATTTAAAACTTTCTGAAACAAATTGCGGAATTAAAACTTAGGATCGTATCACAAGTTCACCATTATCAAAGTCAGAAATCTTTCTTCACTCAAGATCACCCTTAGTTATGAAAGCAATGACAAAAAAATGTTTCTTTGATAATAATGCTTGAGTTCACAAAGACATGTAATGAAACATACAAAAATCTATATAGAACACAAAGCAATTATATTGGTTCACCTCTCAACCTTGGAGGCTACATCCAGTTGCTTCCAACCCACACTAGGTTAAAGTAATTACTAAATCAAAGAAGTTTTTACAAGCTATTTACAAGTGACCTCTTTATCAATACTAGACAAAGATACTAATTCTAAAACCCTATTAGAATACAAATCACAAGATACTGAGAATCCTACTCAGAATCCCAAACCTAGAGAACCCTACTCTAGCAAGCTTGAAAAGAAACCAATTGATATATCACAATACAACAGAAAAAAATGTTAGAACTTCTAAAAAGATAGGTTCAAGATAAACACAACCTGAGATCTTTCATGAATGAATGAATGAAATGAAATGAGATTACCACACTCTTCAGGTTGTAAAGCATAATAGCTCAGAATCACAATCTTGAAAACCTTCTTTCTTTAAAACATCTTCTCTAAAAAAACTCAGAAATCTTGATCACACAAGATGTTGTTTAAATTCAGAGTAAAATAGTAATTTGGGCACTTATGAAAGCTCAGAAACTGTTGGGTAAGTCACTCTTGTTCAGAGTAAATTGTTCAAATGTCTATTTATAAGAAAAGACTCACCAAGCTTTATATAAAATAGAATTAACTAACAATAATCGATTAATCTGCTAGTGTAATCAATTAAATTGCCATATGTAATCGATTAAAGTAACTAGATAATTGATTAAACTATTCATCAGCTTTCTAGAAATGGTTTCATGAACATAATAATCGATTAAACCATTTAGTAATCAATTAAACCAGAACAACATCATGAAAAATGAATTAAGATAATCGATTACAAAAGGAGGTAATCGATTAAACCAGTGATGCATGGTTTTTCATAAAACATTATGTAATCGATTACAAGAAACCAGTAATCGATTAAACTGTTCTTCAAGGCTTTTCCAGAATAGTTTGAATGTCTTTAATCGATTAAATTGATTGTGTAATCGATTAAAGCAGTAAGATTTGCTTTTTAAAGAACTTAGCCTTTGAGAACTTAACTTTTTGTAAAACCTTTTAATTTCTTTGAAACTTAAAAATCATGTATGCATGATCATGAGAATGCACATACTAATGAAAGATCACAAGGCATTTAACTTGAACCACTTAAACAAATTAAAAATGCCTTCAAAATGATTGGGCATGTAAAAAGCTAAAACACAACTAAGTCTTCATCCTTGGTTCAATTCCTCTTGTAGCTTCCTTTAAACTAAAAAAAAAATTGGTTTCTCCAAAACTTAAACCATGAGTACTTGGCTCCTTATGCAAGCCAATGAATGATGTTTATGCAATGCAAGGGATCATAGGATGAAACTCTTATACATCTAAGAATTGCACATGCCTTGAATTGAATGGCATTTAAAAAGCTAGAACTTGTCTAAGACAAAGAGTCTCATCATCTTGATCCTCTTCAAGCTCCCCATATTACTAACAATGAGAATGATAGGTTTTGAGGCTACTGCTAATGAGGCTCTATTTACTAGAGGGAGGAATATTGATAAATCAAAATCAGGTTTCAAAGGAAAATCTCAGGGAAGGTCAAAGTCTCGTGATAAATCCGAAGCAATGTGCTGGAAGTGCAAGCATGTTGGGCAAATAAGAAAGAACTGTAGAAATAAAAGTGTGGGCCCTGAGAAACGGGATGAGTCATCATCTTGTGGTACAAAGAAGGATGATGATGGTAGCGTGGGAGATTTGTATGTAGTGGCAAATCCTCATAGCGACTACAACAAGTGGATAATTGATACTGGAGCATCGTTTCATATGACCCCTCACAAGGAGTGGTTCTACACTTATCAAACATGTTCTAGTGGTACAGTGAGAATGAGAGATGACACAACCCTGGAAATTGTGGGACGTGGAAAGGTAAGTGATGGAGGTCTATGGCAAGCTAAAGGTCTAGAAGGAGAGCTTGAAGCACTTCCTTTAGTGAGCTATAAAGGACCAATGACAAGCTAACTTGGGCAAGCATGAAGATACACACCAACTCAAAGATGACAAGAGCTGGATTTTGATGTCTCAAATAGTGGGTTCCATTGCAAGGTAGATTTGGGAAACTTCATGTTTAATGGGTTTAGACATTCATCATGTGGTATCTAGAGCATAATCCTTGTAGAATTCTTCTTCAAGTTCAGTTTTAGAATTTCTTCAAAGGTAAAATTCTGCATCAAATCCAAAAACAAAAATCCATTTCAATTCCTTGTTTCTTGTTTTCTTTTGATTCTTGGTGGTGTTGGCTTGTTAGGTGTTCTGCCACATGACCTTGTGCTTTCCTTCAAGTTTTTTTTATAATTTCATGATCTTCATGTCTTCATGTGTTCTTGATATTTTTTTAATTTTCTAGCTTTGATTCTTGTCAACTTGTGTTAGTGTTGTTTGTGTGTTGTATAACCACTTGTTTTGATTATACTCTCATTCCTAAACTGAATTGAATTGTTAGAAGAAAATTTTACAATTGTTATACATTATATTTTAGTGATTCATTGAATTTCTTTAAGAATTTTTGAACTTGTGCAAAAGAAAAACAAAAGCTTACAAAAATTTTGTGAAAGAAACAATCAAAAGCAAAAGAAAAATACATCAAGTGGTATCAAATTGGTACAACCAAAAACATTATTGATTGGTGGCTGGAAAAAGTGAAAGAAAAATAGAATTTAGAAGCAAAGTTACAAAAGTTACAAGTTCAAATTTCCTTTGAACAACAAAATCAAGTGAATTTGTATGACCAATATATGTCCTTGTGCAGTTTGGTATAGCCAATATATGTCCTTGAGTTGTCTCATTAAATTCAATTTGAGTTGTGCTTTTCTAAATTTTTGCTTTTAATTTATTGCTTGTCTCTTAAAATTCCAAGGTTTTGTCTTAGTGTTTTCTTGTTCTTAGACTCTTGAGTCTAGCCTAGAATCATTTCCTATTTCACTATAGTAAATAGGCTTGATTTGATTAGAAGTTTTTGCTTAAAAACTATAGAGAGGAATAAGAGTGGAAAAAGGCAAGAGAGAACATTATAGAAAGAGTCTAGATAAAGTGTGCAAACACGAGGTTGAGTGGCAAACACTTAGAGAGTGGTGAGAATTTCCTTATATACTTGTATTTTTGCTAACCATTTCTTTTAAGGATGAGCTCAATAGATGAGGCTTTGATGTCACCTAGGACTCTAGGTTGATGAGAGCCATGGCAAGACAAATGGAAGACTTGCAAACCAAAATGGATGCAAGGATTGAAGAGTTACAAATGGAGACCCAAAGAAGGAGTCATCCAATGGGTAGTGTGGATGGAGAAGCTCATAGTGGTAGGAGGGTGAGTGAGTATGCTTCTTCTCATGAAGGAAATTATTATGATGAGAGGAAGGATTCGAGAGAAAATAATAGAAGAGAAAATCATAGGAGACATAATCCTAGGAGGCAAAATAGAGATGATGAAGATTGGAGGGTGAGAAGAGAAGAGAGAGGGGAGGAATGGAGAATTGAATGGAGTGAAAATAACAATTCCAAAATTCCTTGGCAATAATGATCCCAAAGAGTACTTTGAATGGGAGATGAAAGTAGAACAAATTTTCTCATGCCAACATTTTGATGAAGAAAATAAAGTTACTCTAACAACTTTAGAATTTGGTGGTTATGCTTTGATATGGAGGAACCAAATTCAAGTGGATATAGGGAGGATGAGGAGACAAAGAGTAAATTCTTGGGATGACTTGAAAGCATTCTAGAGAGGAAGGTTTGTTCCAACTTATTATGCCAGAGAAGTCCACAACAAGCTTCAAAGACATTTCCAAGGCTACAAAAGTGTTGATGACTACTATAAGGAAATGGAATTGATGATGATAAGGGCCGAAATTGTGGAGGTCCAAGAAGCAACAATGGCTAGGTTCCTTCATGGCTTGAATAAAGAAATTCAAGATGTGATGGAGCTACATTCATATGCAACAATTGAGGAGCTAGTCCACAAAGCTCAAAGGGTGGAACAACAACTAAAGAGGAGAAAAGCTTCCAAATTCTCCAATGGGGCTGCAACTTCCAGCTGGAAGGACAAGCCTAAAAGGGAGGTTTGCATGTGAAAAATAAAGAAGAAAAGGTGGAGAGCTCAAGCAAAAAAATTGGGAATACAACTCCAAAAAGATCAAGCAATATCAAGTGTTTCAAGTGTCTTGGCAAGGGTCACATTGCTTCTCAATGTCCTAACAAGAGAACCATGATTTTGCTAGAGGATGGAAACATAAAGAGTGAATCTTCAAGTAACTCATCGAGTTCTTCAAGTGAAGAAGAAGAGGAACTTACACTTGTAGAGGCTGAAGAAGGTGATCTCTTGATGGTAAGGAGAATGTTGAGCAATTTTTGCCTAGAAAAAGAGGAGACTCAAAGAGAAAATATTTTTCACACAAGATGCTTGGTTAAAGACAAGGTATGCTCACTTATCATTGATGGTGGGAGCTGCACCAATGTGGCTAGTACAAGACTTGTGGAGAAATTACACTTGTCAACCACAAAGCATCCAAAGCCATACAAGCTACAATGGCTTAGTGAAAGTAGAGAAGTGGTTGTAAATTCTCAAGTGCTCTTTCCTTTTTCTGTTAATGCTTATCATGGTAATGTTCTTTGTGATATTTTCCAATGGAGGCTGGTCATATCCTTCTTGGTAGGCCATGGCAATATGATAGAAAAATGATACATAATGGCAGGGAGAACACTTTTGAGTTTGAGCACCTAGGCAAGAAAATTATTTTGAGGCCTTTGACTCCAAGACAAGTGTGTGAGGATCAAATAAAGATGAAAGAAAAGAGAATTGAGGAGTTGAAAAAAAAATACTGCACCTAAAAAAGAGAAGAAAAGTGAGCTAACAAAGAGAAAAACTAGCGAGAAAAAAGGAAAGGAAAAAGAAAATGATAACAAAAAAATTCATGAGATTAAAGAGGGCTTGTTCTTGAATGAATGGCAAATTAAGAAAGTGTTATTGGCACAAAAACCTCTTTATTATATGTTTCCTAACTCTCTTTGTTTACATGTTGAAAAGGAAGGTGAAAAAATTTCCCAAAACTATGCAATCCCTTTTAGAAGAATATCAAGATGTTTTTCCAAAATAAGTTCCTAATGGCTTGCCTCCCTTGAGAGGCATAGAGCATCAAATTGATTTGATTCCCCATTGTTCACTCCCTAATAGGCCAGATTATAAGACTTCACCAATGGAAGCAAAAGAGATACAAACACAAGTGGAGAAGTTACTTGAAAAAGGGTGGATCCGTGAGAGCATGATCCCTTGTGCTATGCCTATTATACTTGTGCCTAAGAATGAGAGAACTTGGAGAATGTGTATGGATTGTAGGACAATCAACAACATCACCATAAGGTATATACATCCCATCCCTAGACTTAATAATCTTTTAGATGAATTTCATGGTGCTACTATTTTCTCTAAAATTGATCTTAAGAGTGGTTATCATCAAATAAGGGTGAGGGAAGGGGATGAATGGAAAACAGTTTTCAAAACAAAATTTGGGCTTTATGAATGGTTAGTTATGGCTTTTGGTTTGACTAATGCACCTAGTACCTTTATGAGACTTATGAATCATGTTCTTAGACACTTTATAGGCAAATTTGTGGTAGTGTACTTTGATGACATTCTTGTTTATAGTGCCAATTTAAATTATCATTTTATGCATGTAAAAAGTGTCTTGGAGGTGCTAAGGAAGGAAACCTTATATGGAGCAATTGATAAATGTTCTTTTTGCACTTCACAAGTTGTGTTTTTAGGTTTTGTAGTAGGTGCTCAAGGAGTCCAAGTGGATCAAGAGAAAGTGAAAGCCATTATGGAGTGGCCAACTCCAAAAGGTGTGAAGGATGTGAGAAGCTTTCATGGTTTAGCTAGCTTTTATAGGAGATTTGTGAAGGATTCTAGTACCATTACTTCTCCTTTGAATGAATTAATGAAGAAAACCGTTAGCTTTTCTTGGAAGCAAGAACATGAAATTGTTTTCCAAACATTGAAGGATAAGTTATCTCATGCACCTATTCTTGCATTGCCTAATTTTAATGCTTCCTTTGAATTGGAATGTGATGCATCTAATGTGGGCATTTGGGGGGTTTTAATTCAAGATAAACATCCTATTGCTTATTTTAGTGAGAAATTGAAGGGTGCATGTTTGAACTATTCTACTTATGATAAAGAATTGTATGCACTTGTTAGAGTCTTGCAAACTTGGCAACATTATCTTTTACCTAAGGAATTTGTGATACATAGTGATCATGAATCTCTTAAATATTTGAAAATTCAAGGCAAACTCAACAAGAGACATGTTAAGTGGATTGAGTTCATTGAGCAATTTCCTTATGTAATTAAACACAAGCAAGGAAAGTTGAATGTGGTGGCGGATGCCTTATCAAGGAGGCATTGTTTGATTTCTATGCTTGAAACTAAATTGCTTGGTTTTAATCACATAAAGGAATTGTATGCAAGTGATCATGACTTCTCTAGTATTTTTGTTTTGTATGAGAAGGGGGCTCATCAAGGATATTTTAGACATGATGGTTTCTTGTTCAAGGAAAAGTGATTGTGTTCTTAAAAGCTCTTTGAGAGAACTTTTAATTAGGGAAGCTCATGAGAATAATTTGATGGGGCACTTTGGTATGGACAAACCTTTGGCTATTTAATATGAGCATTTCTTTTAGCAAAAAATGAGGCATGATGTGCATAAGCTTATTTCTCAATGCATTACTTGTCATAAAGTTAAATCTAGATTAATGCCTCATGATTTGTATACGCCTTTGCCTATTCCTAACTCCCCTTGGGTTGACATTTCTATGGATTTTGTGCTTGGCCTTCCAAGATCTAAGAGGGGAAAGGATTCTATCTTTGTTTTTGTTGATAGGTTTTCAAAGATGCCACTCTTCATTCATTGTCACAAGATTGATGATGCTTGTGAAGTAGCCAATCCTTTCTTCAAGGAAGTGGTGAGACTATATGGATTGCCAAGAAGCATAGTGAGTGATAGAGACACAAAGTTCCTTAGCCACTTTTGGAAGACATTGTGGGGTAAGCTTGGTACAAAACTCTTGTTTTCATCAACTTGTCACCTACAAACGGATGGCCAAACCGAGGTGGTTAATAGAACATTGGGACAACTCCTTAGATGCTACATCAAGGATAATTTGAGAACTTGAAAGGAGTGTCTACCTCACATTGAGTTTTCTTACAATAGAGTAGTTCACAAGACTACCTCTTTATCTCCTTTTGAAATTGTTTATGACTTTAATCCTTTAACTCCTCTTGATTTATTGCGTTTACCTAACACTTCTTCCATGGTTAATCATGATGTTTTGTCTAAAGCTTCTTATGTTAGAAAGTTGCATGAACAAGTGAAGGCACACGTGGAGAGAAAGGTTGAAAAATATGCAAAGCAAGCCAATAAGCACAATAAGCAAGTGATCTTTAATGAAGGAGATTTAGTGTGGCTTCATCTAAGGAAGGATAGATTTCCTCATGAAAGGAAATCCAAGCTCCAACCTAGAGGAGATGTACCTTTCAAGATTTTAGAGAGGATCAACAACAATGCTTACAAACTTGAATTGCCTAGTGAGTATGGTGTGAGTAATACTTTCAATGTTTATGATCTTTCTTTGTATGGTGTAGGTACAAGTGCACTAGGACAAGTTTTTTCAAGAAGGAGGGGATGATGGAGGTCTATGGTAAGCTAAAGGTCTAGAAGGAGAGCTTGAAGCACTTCCTTTGGTGAGCTTTAAAGGACAAATGACAAGAGCTAGGACTCAAGCACTTCAAGACCACATTTAAGCTAACTTGGGCAAGCATGAAGATACACACCAACTCAAGGATGACAAGAGCTAGATTTTGATGTCTCAAATCCAATTTAATTCAATAAATTCCAACACCTTTTAGAAGAAATTCAGTACAAACACTTGTAAATAGTTTCCTTTTGTTTTAATCGATTACCAGCAATTCAGTTTCACACAGAAACAAGACTTGTCTATTTTAATCGATTACCAGACAGTTGCAATCGATTATATAAACTTGAAAATTGTAAATGACTCTATTTTAATCGATTACAAGTGCGAATTAATCGATTACTTCACTGCACTACACATAATGGGGCAGCCAAGAGTCACTTTAGGGAAGCTTGCACTTCAAGCTTCATTTGGGCTTCATTTCAATTTGCATTTTCCTTACATTTAGTGACATTTAGCTTGTAATTTTGTGGTCTTTAAAAGTTGACAAAACTGAATGTAACTAACTTTGGTTCATTAAATACAATTCTGAAAATTGTTGTGAGAGTTTCTCTCTTGTTCTTGTTCAAGAACTTCTTGAGTCTTATCAATGGCTTCCCAATGCTATTGTGGTGATTCTTCCTAAACTTATTGGAGAGCTTCTACATGGTGTCTTCACCTTCATCCCTAACCTTTCTTCCATCTTCCATTTCTGCAATTAAAAACTTCTAAACAACCCCAATTCACAAAAAGTGATGGAAACTTGTGTGTTCTTGAAGTTTGCTTGAAGAGTGGCTTCCATTGCAAGGTAGATTTGGGAAACTTCATGTCTAATGAAGATGAAAGATGGAACAATCAAGAATCTACCGAATGTAATTCACATGCCAGGTCTGACCAGAAATCTTATCTCCGTTTGAAGTATGGCAGATGCAGGTATAGTAGTGATAAATATTCATGCAAACTGACTCATGGAGCTATGGTAATTGCCAGAGGATGGCAAACTGTGGAAACTACTGGGTCACACAGTGTTCAGTGGCGATGGCAATATATCCGAGCACGCGAAGGAAGACTCTGCAATGCTATGGCACATGAGGCTAGGTCACATTGGTGGGAAAGGTCTGGAGACTTTAACATCAAAGAAGTTAGTAGAAGGGATTTTGAGTTGTTCTATGGGCTTTGGGTTTTGTGAACATTATTTACATGGCAATCAAAATCAAGTGTCTTTTAAGGCCATTGGAGGAAGAGCTGAAGAAAATCTTGATTTGATACACAACGTCGTGTTTGGACCTACACCTGTAGCATCACACGGAAAATCTAGGTATTATGTTTCTTTTACTGATGATTATTCTGGATATGTGTGGTTATATTTCTTACATAGCAAGAATGAGGTGTTCAAAAAATTCCAAGAGTTCAAAGAATTGGTAGAAAATCAATTTGACAGAAAATCAAGGTGCTGAGAACTGACAATGGTGGAGAGTTTTGTTATTCAAAATTCAATTAGTATTGTGCGGCTAGTGGTATTGCACAACAAAAGACAACGCCCTATTCACCTCAAAAGAATGGGGTGGCAGAGAGGTTGAATCGGTCTCTCATTGAAAAGGCACAAAGAATGCTAAGTGGTGCAGGCTTGGGAGCTAAGTTTTGGCAAAGGCAATTTCTAGTGCTTGTTATCTGAAGAACAGGTCTCCTACATCAGTGTTGAAGGATAAAACTCTTTTTGAAGCACTGTTTAATAGAAGGCCAAACATCTTTCATGTCAGAGTATTTGGTTGTGAAGCATATGTATACGTGCTCAAGGAGAAAAGAAGCAAGCTTGACAGTAAGTCTTAAAAGTGTTATTTTATTGGGTACAAGGTGGCATCAAAGAGTACAAGTTATGGAACTGAGAAACTGAAAGTGTAACTTACAGCATAGATGTTGTGCTCAGGGAAGAAAAGCTGAATTGGATTTTTCCAGAAGCTTCTGAAAAGTCACAAACAATAGAGTTTGATGTTCATAGCTCACATGTTGAAGAGTAAAATTCAGATTCTAAAGCTGTTGAATATGACTGGGTGGAAGATATAGTTTTTGATACCAAGGCTGAAGTTAAAGTACAGAGGTTGAGTAGATCCACAAGGGAGAGAAGACCACCTGAGAGGTATACACCAGACAACTATAATTTTTTTGCCACTGACAATAGTTATTCTTTGAGTATCACATATGATGACCCAAGCACTATAAAGCAATCTAAGGATTCAGATGCTGCCAAATAGTGGGAGGAAGCCATGAATGAATAGATGAACTCTCTGATCAAAAATCAAACTTGGAGTTTGGTGAAACTACCTGCAGATCGAAAGGCAATTGGTTATAAGTGGCTGTTCAAGAAGAAGACTGCTAATGGGGAGATAGAATGTTACAAAGTTCACTTGGTTGCAAAAGGATATTTACAGATAGAAGGGGTTGATTATGGTGAGGTATTTTCACCTGTTGCAAAGTTAAATTCCATAAGACTTGTTTTATCTATGGCAGCTGCATATGACTTAGAGGTGGAACAGCTGGATATGAAGACGACATTCCTTCATGGTGATTTAGAGGAGGTTATTTACATGAAGAACCCAAAGGGGTTCATAGTAAGAGGCAAAGAGGACTTTGTGTGCAAGCTTAACAAGTCTTTGTATGGCCTGAAGCAATCCCCCAGGATGTGGTATCAGAAGTTTGACACTTATGTGTTGAAACTTGTGTTTGACCATTGTAATGCTAATCATTGTGTTTATATCAAAAAGGTAGAAGATAGCTTTATTATTCTAACCTTGTATGTTGATGACATGCTACTTGTTGGCAACAATTTAAAGATGATCAGTGCTATAAAAGGTCTATTGGCAAAGCAATTTGAAATGAAAGACTTAGGCCCCGCAAGTATGATCTTGGGCATGTAGATCAAAAGGGAGCATCATAGAGGAAGATTATGGTTGAGTTAGAGGAAGTACATAGAAAATGTTCTGAAGAAATTCAATATGACTAATTATAAACCGATGCAGACTCCCATGTCTAAAGGTTTGAAGTTATCCACAGATCAGTGTCCCAAGACTAAAGAAGAAAGAGAAGAGATAGCATCAGTTCCTTATGCTAGTGCGATTGGGAGTTTGATGTATGCTATGATTTTTACTCATCCGAATATTGCCCAAGCAGTGGGAGTATTGAGTAGGTTTATGTCCAAGCCAGAAAAGAGCATTGGATGATAGTTAAGCGTGTAGTCCATTATCTTCGTGGTACATCTGACCTTAGGTTATGCTATGAAGGCATAAAAGACTCAAGGGGACAACCACCATTACAACTAGAGTTATTTGTGGATGCTAATTAGGGAGGTGACATTAATAGTAGAAGGTCTACTAGTGGATTTGTTGTTTGTTCATTTGGTGGAGCTATTAGTTGGATGAGAAAGAGGCAGAGCACCGTTGCGTTATCAACTACTGAGGCTGAGTACATGGCCTTGACACATGTTGTCAAGGAAGTTATTTGGTTGCAAAGATTGTGTAAAGAACTTAGCATTACACAAGAAGATGTGATTGTTGGGAGTGATAGTCAGAGTGTTATATTTCTGGCTAAAAACCTAGGATACCATGCGAGGACCAAGCACATAGGAGTCCAATATCATTTAATCAGAGAAAAGATTGAAGACAAGGTAGTAATGCTGAAGAAGGTTGACACAAAGGAAAATGGTGCTGATTTTCTGACCAAGGCAGTGGTTTCAGAGAAGTTTTAATGGTGTACAGCTGCATTAGGATTGAAGAAGCAAGCAAAACATTCGCCAAGTAGGATAATGTTTGGTATGACTCATACTGTGCCGTCAAAAAATATGCACGGGGGCCCCCAAAACTTTTTTCGAGGCCTAGTACTATTGTTGGCCTTATATTTTATTATTTGTAGTTTGGGCTTGGGCCCATGCATAGCTACGATGCTCAGGGTTTCTAAGCTTATATAGTTCCTTGTAATCTGAGTGCATTTGTATGAGTGTGTGAGGAAATATAATGAATAGTTGGACATAGCCCACATTGGGTGAATCAGGGTAAACTCTGTGTGATAAGTTCTTCTTCCTTTTTCCTCTCTTTTCTGCTATCTCGATTGTTGTGTGATTACTCGCTATCTAACACTTGATAATATTTTTCATTTGTTACTAGTCATAACTAAATCAAAATTCGCTAATTTATTTAGGAACAAACACAAAATTTTGCTAACTTATCAAGGACTAAACAAAATATCAAGAACCAAATATAAAAGTGTTGTTTTATTAAGTACTCAATGCAAAATAAAATTTTATTAAAAACAAACGCAAAATTGGATATTTATTTTAGAGATAAAAATATATTTAAGTTTTTTTCACATGGAAAAAGACAACAATCCAACTACTTTATATTCCTTGTAAATAGCAAGTCATTAAAAAAAAATAGAAATACTGGAAATTCAAAAACTACTATTTGAATAATTTTAATATATAAACAAGATTAAATAATCATGATAACTATGTATGTAAAAAAATCGTTAAAATCATGTTTTCAATCCTTAATAAATACCTGAATTTTGCATATAATTTTTTTATGCATTGAATATTTAATAAAATTAAAATTTTATTTTTGATCATTGACACTTTTTATAGTCCTTGATAAATTAATGAATTTTGTGTTTCCTCTCCAATAAAAAAATTTCATTGTTATTAGTCCATTTGAAAAAGACTAATAACAAATAAAAAAAACACAAAATTTACTAATATATAAGGGATTAAAAAAAGTACAAAGGATAAAAAAGAAAATCGTCATTTTATTAAAAACTTAATACAAATAAAAATTTATCAAATAACTAACACAAAATTTGTTAATTTATTATTAACCTAAAACATATTTTAACAAAAAAAAAAAGTTACCATATAAGACTTGTCAAGAAATTTATTTATTATATTGACATTTGGGATGGATTTAAAGAAGACAATGCATCCTTCTTGAATATTGTCATGGTTGGCTGGCACTAGAGATCAAACAAGAGTAACTGGTACATACGGTTGACAGTAATTAATCTGTATAACCAATGTCTTATATTTAACATTCCATTTTAACCTAATATATATCCCCTAATTACAGAATTATTTCCTGGCTAATGAAAACTCTGGCTTCCTTGCTAGCTGGTCAAGTATGGCGTACGTCAATAGTGTGAAATTAAGCCTCCCTTCGTTCATATGCAAATACGCCTAATTACGAACGTTGACCATACCACACTGCCAAAACCCAACCAACCGAGACTCAACATATAAATTATATGAACCCAAAAGTTAGGCTCAACTCCACCATCTGTCAAATTTCTTCTCTCGCAAGTGATGGATTACCTAATAAGAAAATTAATGAAATTGCTCAATTCCGGTACCGTGGTAGAGCATACCAGGGAGGGAAAAAGTGCCATTTGTTTGAAAAAGTATAACAAAGTATTTTGTTTTTTTGAAGGATAAAGTATTTAATTTATAACAACCATAAATCAATTCCTTAAGCCCAAAATAAGTTTGAGTTTATTTATAAGAAAAATTCTATGTCCCCCATTATACAAGACTGATTAATTAATAAACCATTTGATTTGCTATTGGTGCTAATAAAACTTGAAGAAAACAAGCATCCGCATCTCTCCATCACCGCCCTCTACCAAAAGCAAAAGTCAAAACAAAACTCTCCACTAAACCATAATGCAGCGCGCCAAACAAACCTAAAATAACTCTCATCCTATAGTATTGGTACCATCACCACTCTAATTGGCAACCTTCATTGCATGTTGCATTACAACATGAAACCTTCCCACACAGACAAACGGAGCTTCATTCTCTCATGTTTCCTCATTCTCATCTTCCTCCTCATGCTAGCCTCCAACCATGTTCAGTTCATAGACACACTTTGGTCTTCTCCTACAACCACCCCCACCACAAGTCCTCAATTAACCAACAACTCTGCCTCCAACTTCGACGACAACCTACGAATCCTCATCGGCGTCCTCACCCTCCCCGACCAGCACCTCCGCCGCCTGTAGGGGACCAGATTTCTACCCAAAGGCCCATCCGTACCAAGAGGAGTCCAATACATCTTATATAGACTACATCCAGTAATCTCAAACCAGCTAATTTGATAATCATCGCATTTGAATTTCCATTCTGTTATGTGAATTCAAAATTAGGATTGGTTGTTATTTCCATTCTGTTATTTGAATTTTCATTCTGTTATTTGAATTCAAAATTAGGATCGGTTGTTTTTTCCATTCTATTATTTGAATTCAAAATTAGGATTTTGTAAATCCTTAAAAGGATCAATTCATGGCTGAATGAGTATGAATGATTTGACAAATTATTTTCTCCCTCTTTTCCCTACCCCTCATCCCTCTCCTCCTTTTGCCCTTACATTTGGTGCTTTCATCCAGCAACTCACCTCCATGGCTGAGAAAACAAGCATGGCTAAGATACAGGACCAACTAAATACGCTTCAACAGCAACAAACAACATGGGATGAGCGACAACAGGTGTTTCTTAACCAACAACAATGCAACAACCAAGAGCAACTTAATACTATGATGGACCGTTTTCAAGAAGAGATGTCGCGTTTCATGGAAACGCAATGATCAAAGGCAAGCATTTTAGGTCCAGGCCCGACTCGAACAAAACCACCACGTCCCAAACCAATAAGTTTAGATTTTCCAAAACGGCCATGGAGATCCTATAGATTGGTTATTCGCAATTGATCAATACTGCAAGTATTATGCAATTGTTGAACCAGACCTTCTTCGCATTGCTTCCTTTCATTTGGATGCACCTGCATCAAGTTGGTACCGTAATTTGTCATGGGAAGGATTAATCACAAATTGGGGTGAATTTCGTGCGGCAATACTTAGTCGATGTAAACCTACTATATGTGAAGATCCTGCAGGCGCACTATGCAAGTTAACTCAAACAAGCACAATATGAGAGTACCAAATAGAATTTATAAATTTATCTAGTAGAGTGACAGGCAAAACAAATGCAGTGGCAGATGCATTGTCCAGATGTCCAGAAGGGGTTAATGAACAACCCCAATCATAGCTAGCAGTCATCACAGGACCAACATGCAATCTAACAAGCATACTACAATAGGAAATCACAGAGGACCCCTACGCTATTATAGTCATCCAAGGGCTGATTACAGAACCAAACAAATGGGGCGAATGGAAAATACACAACAAAATATTACTACACAACTCAAGAATCTTCATTCCGGAGAATTCATCTCTGAAGAATAAACTATTGCATGAATTCCACGGTTCCTTGTTGGGAGGACATTCGGGAGCTCAAAACACAATCCTACGCCTCAATAAAGTATTCACCTGGAAGGAATGAAGGGAGATGTTAAGAATTTTGTAAAAAATGTGAGGAGTGTCAGAAAATAAAACCACAAAATCTCTCTCCATATGGCCTATTACAACCCATATCCCCTCCAAACACCATCTGGATGGATCTGACCATGGATTTCATCACCCATTTACCTAACTCTAACGGGTTTTCCATTTTTTTTGTTTTTGTTGATAGGTTATCTAAAGGAGCCCACTGCATACCTTTAACGACACACTTTACTACAGCCAAAGTTGCTAGAGCTTTTTGGGAGTTAGTCGGAAAAATCCACGGCTTTCCAAAAACAATAATCTCGGATCGTGATCCAATCTTCTTAAGCAACTTCTAGAAGTCCCTATTGTTGGATTAAAGGGAAGCTACTTCAGGAATAAGAAGAAATTTAACTCAAGATTTGGTTTTGAGCTTTCAACATGCAAAGGATAACTTGAAGACAATTTAGGATTAAATTGTGTAAGAGAAAAGCAATTCTGGTGATCCAAGTGCATTGCATTGCATTCAATACATATTCAACTTAATTAAGTCAACAAAAATCACAAGGCATTATCAATTCAATTAAGGTTTTAAAATAATTCAAAGGTTTTTAAGAAAAAGCATTTCTCACTGTAATAATCGATTACAGTAATGGTTTAATCGATTATTTTGTTCTTCATCAAAACTGGAAAACCTTCTGGAACACTTTAATCGATTACCATGTCGAATTAATCAATTATTTGACCTACGCTTTCATATAAACTATCTTGTTGAACTCTTTAATCGATTATGATGAAGTTGTAATCGATTGCATGCTTATATCTGATTTTAACATTGCACTGCCATAATCGATTACCACATATAGTAATTGATTACATAGCCTTTTGAAGAAAACCAAGTTTTACTAAATTAATCGATTACCAAAGTTCGTAATCGATTACACCTTGCTTTGGAAAAATTGTGCTGCACTGTCTTAATCGATTACCATGATTTGTAGTCGATTATCAAAGCTTTATGAAAATACACTATGACTAGTTTAATCGATTACCAGGTTCTGTAATCGATTAAACAAGCTTTGTGAAAAATACGCTTTGACTGTAATAATCGATTACAGCTCGAGATAATCGATTATGTTGCTCGTTATTCAAACCCAGAAAACCTATGAACAGATTAATCGATTAGAATGGCAATTTAATCAATTACCAAGGTAATTTAATCGATTATTAGCGCGTCTTAATCAATTACAGACGGTTAAAAATTTCTGTTATAAATAGAACCCTTGCTCAGCTGTTTTAAAAACCGTGTGGAATAATATCCATTTGAATTTTCTGAGCTTAAACGGTCTTGTGATCATTCTTAATTGGTTTTCTGAGGGTTTGATTCAGTCTAGCTTCATGTTGCATTGATCATGTTAAATTGAATCACTCTTGAAGCTTGAAACCATTTCAAGATTAAGGAAAGTTGTGTTTCTTGTGTTTTAAACATTCAACCTGTTCTGGTAACCTCATTTGCATTGCATACATTGGATCATCAGGTTGTTTCTCTCCTTAATCTGATTATAATTTTCGTTTTCATTATTGTTTTGTAATTTGCTATTGTAATTGAGTACTTACTTGTAATCTAGAGATAGGGTTTCTCTAGGGGTTGTGCTGAGTAGTGTTCTCAGTGGATTTGTCTCTAAGAATCTAATAGTGTTTTAGATTTCTGAACTTTATCTAGGGTTGATAAAGAGAGGCTTTGTAATTGCTTGTAAGAACAGAAATTAAATAGTGGAACTTCAACCTAGTGTTGGTTGAAAGAAACTGGATGTAACTTCATGGTTTTGAAGCGAACCAGTATAAATGGCTTGAGTGTTGTTTTCTGAATCTAGTCTCCTCATATAAATTGTTTCTTGATTCATTTGCTTATCCTGAAAAGTCAGTTTTGATCCATTGAATTTTAAGGGGCTGAGCTACTTGATTGAATAAGGTTTATTGGTTTTGAAAAGTGATAAAGATCCTTTAAAACTCTGATTTTGATTAAAGAATTTTTTATTTACCAAGATCTAACCAATTCACCCTCCTATTGGTTAAGTGTGAAGTATTCATATCATTTTCACCTATTCCAATTCCAAGGATCGCCCTTGCGGTAAAGCTCAGCTTATCACCCACAAAGTAATGAACAAACAGAAAGAGTAAACAGATGTCTAGAACAATACGTGAGGGCTTTCATACACGATAATCTGAAAACGTGGTCCAACATTCTGAGTTTTGCTGAGTTTCACTTCAACACATCCTTCAATAGATCTACAGGTTTCACACCATCTGAGGTGACGTTCGGCATAACACCACCAAACTTGTTATCATACTGCTTAGGAGGAAGCAAACTGGAAGCCATGGACATAGATCTCACTACAAGAAATAGAATCATGAGTAGCTTATCATAAAACTTGCACAAAGCACAGACAACAATGAAAGTATACGGCGATAAAAAAAAAGAAAGGCTTGGGAATTTAAAGAAGGCGACTTGGTTTTGCTCCGTTTGCAACCATATCGACGAGAATCAGTTCAACGTAGAAGCTCCCAAACACTTGCTCTGCGCTACTATGGTCCATTTGAGGTTCTACAAAGGACTGGAATAGTGGTTTACAAACTGAAGCTGCCAAAATCTTCCAAGATACACCCGATGTTTCGCTAATAAAAGTGTCCGTCTCTCCTACGACATTCCAGATTCATCAGTTTCCTTAGCACTCAAAAGACAACAGACCAATTGAAAAGGTGGTGACAATATTAGGAGAACGTGAGGTTTGGAAGAAAGGAAACAAAGCTGAAGAAGTACTGGTTCAATGGTCCAACAACATGCCAGAAGATGCAACTTGGGAGGAGAAGCTTTCGGTCATGGGTGACAAAGAAGGTGCGAATAGAAATGATGACTCATCGTCAAATCCAACTCATTCAAGGGACACGCGGATAAATCTAAGTGATTTACAATCTCAACAAATCTCTATCCATGAGGACATGGATATTCCGCATGGACAAAGGAATGTAGCAAACCAGATTGCTACCCAAAGGCCCATCTGTACCAAGAAGAGTCCAATACATCTTATAGACTACATCCAGTAATGGCAAACTAGCTGATTTGATAATCATTGCATTTGAATTTCCATTTTGTTACGTGAATTCAAAATTAGGATTAGTTGTTATTTCCATTCTATTATTTGAATTCAAAATTAGGATAAGTTGTTATTTTCATTTTGTTATTTGAATTTCCATTCTGTTATTTGAATTCAAAATTAGGATCAGTTGTTATTTCCATTCTATTATCTGAATTCAAAATTAGGATTTTGTAAATTCTTAAAAGGATCAATTCATGGCTGAATGAGTATAAATGATTTCACAAATTCTTTTCTCCCCCTTTTCCCTACTCCTCATCCCTCTCCTCTTTTTGCCCTTACACCGCCACCTACTCTGCCATGTCTAAGGCACGCAGCCACCCCCACCCGACGCCAAAATCGACGTAAAGTTCGTCCTCTACAACCTCACAAAGGAGGACCAAAAAGTTCTAGTGGCCCTCAAGATCATGCGGTATGGCAACATGATAATCCTAGACTGCAAAGAAAATATTGAATATTAATCTGCGCGTGAGAATTACACCAGAAGGAAGTTGCTAATTAGTTTGAGCAGTTAGAGATATTGTTAGTTTGTTATAGTGTGTCAACAATATTGCTTACGTGTAACTGCTCTATTGATAGCCTGTGTTTTATAGCCTTGTAATATAAAATACATTCTCTGTGTATTCAAGATTTAAGATACACATTACAGAAAACAGAGTTATTCTTTTTCTTTCATTTCCTCTTCTCTCTTTCTTGATTCTTTAGAAAACATGAACAACGGCAAAACCCTAACCTACTTCTCAAGTCTCCCGGAGATGTTAAACAACACCGCTTCACCATACCCTCCTTATCACTACGTAATGAAAGCCGATGATGACACATATTTAAGGCTGAACATTTTGGTGGAGTCGCTGAAACCGTTGCCGAGGGAAGACTTGTACTATGGTTGTGATACTGTGTGGCAGCATGGACCCTTTCGTGCGCTACATGTCGGGGATGGGGTACTTGTTGCATGGGACATTGTTGAGTGGATAAGGGATTCAGATATTCCGAGGAAACAGTTCGAGGGTCCTGAGGATAAGGTTTTTGGAGAGTGCATGCGTGAGGGTGGAAAAGGGAAGCATAGGTACAATGCTAAGTGGTCTATGTACAATTTTCCTGAGCCTCCTACAACGTGTACTCACGAATTATGGACTGAGACTATCGCGGTTCATTTGCTGGAGAATCAAGAGAAGTGGATTCAGACTCTTAAGTATTTCAATGTCACTCATGGTTTGAAGCCATCCAAATTGTATCATATACCTTAGCCGCTTTTCTTTATAAAGCACAGGTATAATTTGAATCCGATAGGACAATTGTGGGCGGCATATACCTTTGTTGTTTTGTGATTTGAGAATGTGGTTGTTTAATTTTTCAATTTGTAATTTTTTTTTTCTATATATAATATAGAATATGAAATACCAATTTGCCAAATCATTTTTGTACAAAAATCAAAATATATTCCAAACTATACTTCTCATCCAATGCTGTATCTAAAAACTTAAGTTATTTACCCTTTAGTGGTGCAAAATTACATTATATTACAAGTTAATGAAGCTTTTATGAATCAAAACTCCATATCTTATATCTACCACACTATTAGCTTTAATAAGGCAATACTATATTATAATGTAAGAGGTATTGAACTCAAGTTGGGCGCAATTCTTAGATGTTGAAGGAGATTATTATGTGAATGTCTCTTTGATAGTTGAAATGACCCAATTCTTTCCTTGTGTTATTGTAAGTCAAGAAACACTGTTGTACCGCATTGGTCGTCTGCTGACCAATGACCAAACGTCGTCACCTAATACCTGCAATCCTTGGTGTGTTGTAACAATCACCCGAAAATCTCGAGATGACAATGATGGTGTTTGATGGAGACATAATACCTAGATTGCCGTTATGAGTTAGTGAGGGAAACAAGCATAAAACCCGAGTGGAAGCCTAAGTACAGCAGATTACGCTTTCATACTCAAATGTTTTTGAACTAGATCTCCGATTTTCTAGGTATGATTTAGCTACAGGAACAACTATATATGTTTCCAAGTGGTAATTATGTATATATCTCCGTAACTAGAATTATTTTCTCGAGTCAAAAATTAGCTACTTCAAATTATACTTTTGACTGATGAAAGCCTTAATGAGTAATGACTGGGGGCTTTCTATATATGTTTTACTGGGCAACAAGCCAAGGAAGTTTCCAGACCAACTATCTGGAGCGCTCCACCATAAATTCCTTTTAGCATTCCTTTTTTATTGTCCTGACTATTAGAAATGCGTTAATAGTTTGATACAGATTAGTACATTATTTAATTCACAATTAAAAATACTTTTATGGGTTTGGATACTGGTAACCAGTTTTTCTCCTTATACACTTGTATTTTCAGTAACATTGGTGAGCATACTTGAGGTTTTCTATTTTCGGTAACAGTATATTTTCAGTTGCCTAATTATCCTTTTTGGTACGTAATTATTGGAATCAGCTGCCTAATTAAACTTTGAGTTCTTTATAAGAGTTTAGTTAAGCTGATTGTAATAAATATGAGTTATTGTAAATATCTTAATATCTAAGTTTGGTTCTTAAGGAAAAAAAATCTTTGAGTTCTCTTTGTCAAGGCGAGAAATCTGGATAAGTGATTGGGAAAGTAATTTTTTTTACAAATTTATGTCCTTTTTAATTATACTACGTACCCCGGTTAAAATTGTATTTTAGATGTTTTCTTATCCAATTAAATAAGTGAAAAAACAACTCAAGTTTTCTTTCTAATTTACTTCTTAATTTCGTCCACTGATATATTCCTTTTTTATTTTATGTTTTTGATAAATTCTGTTTAAGAGTTCCTAAATTATGCTTTGTGCCCTCACACTATTTGTACGGCTGCTTAGGAACAGACCTCCAGTCCAGCCCAAATTTAATGGGCCTTTGATTATTCCACCCACTCTAGAAAGGTACGTAGAGTCAAGGAGTTACTATTGACCACACAATAATTGCTCTTGGCTCCTATCAAGGAGTTTAGATTTTTTTTTTATTCCAAAAACATCATCCCCACAGAATCACAATTCTATTGTACAAAACACACAACGAAATCATGATTCTCGAAATAATGATTTCGTTATATATTTTATTGCCACCCCAAACATAACAATGAAATTGTGACTCCATTGTTATATTTTGTAGCACCTCGCTAATAAAATAAAATCACAATTTCATTGTGAATAATTTTTTATCACAGTGGAATCATGATTCCGTTGTGATAAAAAATATATTTACAACGAAATCATGGAATAAAAAAATTATCCGCAACGGTATCTTGATTCTATTGTGGTGCTTTTTAAAATATATAAAAAAGAAAGAATACATTCGTGTGAAACTTAAATGTGTTTTTTGTTGAACATTGCAACACTGCATTTATTGCCCATTTGTTGACTGAGATTGAGATTGCTTTTTTCTAAGACGTATTAACTGAACACCACTTTTCCCAAGATGTATTTACTGAACAATCACTTTTCCTGATACACATACCAATCGTATTAAATATAGACGCAATCTAAATCATTTATATTTGATGTAACAGCTGAACCCATAGCCATTAAGTTTTCCCAAATCTACCTTGCAATAGAACTCAAGCTTCAAGCAAACCTCAAGAGCACATAAGCTTCCAGCACTCCTTGAATTGGGGTTGTTTTAGAAGTTTAAATTGTAGAAAATGGAAGATGGAAGAAAGGTTAGGGATGAAGGTGAAGACACCATGGAGAAACTCTCCAATAAGTCTAGGAAGAATCACCACAATAGCATTGGGAAGCCATTGATAAGACTCAAGAAGTTCTTGAACAAGAACAGAGATAAACTCTCACAACAATTTTCAGAAATTGTATTAATGAACCAAAGTTAGTTGCATTCAGTTTTGGCACTTTATATAGGCCACGAAATTACAAGCTAAATGTCACTATAATGCAAGGAAAATGCAAATTGAAATGAAGCCTAAATGAAGCTTGAAGTGCAAGTTTTTGCTAAAGTGACCCTTGGCTTCCAAAACAGGTGCAGAGTAGCTTAAAAACTGGTTTAATCGATTAATTCGCACTGTAATCTATTAAAATAGAGCGATTTATCACTTTTAGGCTTGTGTAATTGATTAAATGGCTTATGTAATCGATTAAAACAGTCAAGACTTGTTTTAATCGATTACAGAGGTCATTTAATCGATTAAAACAGTAAGTTCTTATTTTTTTAATTTCCTGATGCTTATTTAATCGATTAAAGGCATCTGGTAATTGATTAAAGGTATCAGAAAATATGCTTTTAATCTATTAAAACATATAGCACTTCTTTTATGTTTCTATTGAGTTGGCGTGCTTCTTGATGTTTTTCCAAGAGATACAAGTTAGCTTGGATGTGGTCTTGAAGTGTTTAAATCCTAGCTCTTGTCATTAGTCCTTTGAAGCTCACTAAAGGAAGTGCTTCAAGTTCTCCTTCTAGACCTTTGGCTTGTCTTGGACCTCCATCAATATTTTTTGTCTGATCTCAAATGTTAATATGGTATGGGTCATGAGAGAATAGTAGATCTTCTAATATAAATAGTAGTATGGGTTTGACGCAACTCAACACCTTTGCTTGATATTCATTGTATTACTTAAAACATAGAGAGTGTATATGTTTTTTGTGTATTGCAGTGGCGACATGATTCCATCAACTGAAAGGATATTGCTTAAATGTCCTAGTGGTCCTTAAGTTGTCACAATAAGTGAACACATGTCTCTTGATACCAAGGTAGATAATTAGGGATGCAAGCCCAAAGACCCCCTAGGTGGCATAGCATTGCCCAACGAAATGACATGTTGCTGCCACTCCATCCACATTGTATTAGAAGCCTCATACGTGAGACGCTGTTGTGGACGGCGTGCGACGCGTTGAACATGACCAAACTACCTCAGCACACTCTTTAGAAGATAAGGCCACACGTTCGTCCCACACTTGATGAAGCTAGAGAAAAAGGCTTACTAGGGGAAAGGTCGGACACCCTTGTGGCACTCGTAAGGACACTAGACGACAAAATTCAGCTGGAGGTCATCCAACTTCTACCTGATTAGATGAGCCTACCCAGTGCCTCATGTTCACTTCCATCTACTGGCTATTAGGTCATCTAGCGCATTGATCCTATGCTCGAAATAACCAACAGTTGGCAGATGCACAAACACCCAGGACTATAAAAAACATTGTCAAAAAAAAAATTACAATAATAAAGAAAATAAAAATACAAATAACCACAATTAAACAATTATTTACTCATCATGACTAATGTCATGTAACTTCCAACCTGCTTATTGGTGCACTGGCTCACATAAGAGAGATGGTCATATAGATACACCAATGCAGCGACTCCGCAGGCATATCGGTGACACTCATCCAAGTTGCTGAGGTAAAGGAGGTAGGTGATGTGGACATGAGTCAAGGACTTTCTGGAAAATATTGTATTGCCGACCAAGTGCAAAGATAAGTTTTGGCAGCCCACATGTACGATCCTAACTGGACAACCTGGTGATATAGTAATGGAATTGTAATATTGTTGTAGAGAAATCTACAACAGAATCGCAATTCCATTGCCAACCATAACCCAGAAAAAAAAATTACTAGAAGTTTAGGGAAGGGATGGGTTTTGCAAAGAAGTGAGAAATGAAGGGTTGAGGAGGAAGAGTAGGTTGGGGAGAAGGAAAGGGTTCATTAGGGTTGTTGAGGAGAAGAAGGAACCGAAGAAGGAGAAAGGGAAAGGGGGTGGGGTGTCAGGAAGAATTCATAAGGGTTGAGAGAGAAGGAGATGTTAGAAATTTGAAATGGGGTAGAATGGTCTTTTCCCCTCTAAGGCAAGGAGTAATTTTAGTAGGGACTAACAATTAGCTAGAGAATTATTATTTTATAAATTTTTTTAATTTATTGATCGCATATTGTAGTAAAAATATATTATCTTCATTGTAGTTTACATGCAATAAATTCACTTATATCCATTTGCATTCAAGTTTTGATATATACAAGGGGAACGAAGTAAACCAAAATAAATGTGTTGATCAAGTCTTTACTTGAAAAATCTGGGCGAAGTTTCTGATTTTACAATTTAATTAATTGTCTCCCATAATTCATTATATATTGAAACATATCAAATTCAAGGAAAAGAAAGTAATAATGACAGATAGCATTAAATTTGATAAAGCCAATATGCTGACAAAGGAAAGAACATCATTTAGTTCAACAAATACGGGTAGGTAGCTGTACATTATGATGACTAGGGAAGAAATTATAACTGTGCTTTTTAAAATTTTTTAAATAATAAAAAATAGATTTTAAATACAATATTAAAAAATGATAAATAAAAAATTAATAATATGAAAATAATAGAAAGTTAATGTAAGTTAAAAGAAAATTTTAATATTTAAGGATAAAATTGTTCATTGAAATGTATACATTAAATAGAATAATTCTTATTATTAATAATTATGGATAACAATTTTTTCAACACCGATTTTTTAGATAATCGAATAGACTGGCTTTTATAACATGGGTGTGCCAGCGATTATATATTACTCCTACAAATAAAAAAAGAGAAAAAAAAACGTGTGCCAGCTATTAATAAATAGACACTTACAAGTTATATATATTTTGTAACTCCTTAAGGCATTAATTATTTATTAGCAGTAGAATAATTTTCGTACTTGTTCCTCTAATAAATATCCCTCTCTTGCATTTTATTATAAACCGAGTCACTTTAACCAATAACAATCTACCTTAGTAGTGGTTTCTGTCTTTTAATCAAATGATTTAAGATTGAAATTCTAATTTTAATATGGAATAAATTATGTTGAATGAAAAATATTCATCTTGTATATGTCATTAATCATTATTTTATATGAAACTACTTCATATCAATATTATAGTAAAAAAACTCATTTTTATAAACAAAAAGCCTTTAACATCAGTTAAAAATGAATTTTAAGTTTATATAAGAACGAGACAATTTATTATATTTTTTAGTTCTTATGTAAAATCATTAAACGATGTTAAAAAAAGAAAAGGAGTAAGGCAGATATAATTTTATTGTTCTTGCACATGTTGTTATAATTAAGTAAATTCGTAGACTTGGTCCAATCTCCACTAATAGGTTGGGACCAATAACATAGAACATACAAATTTTTTACCATGTTTTATAGGTGCGAATTATGATAGCTGATTTTATTAATGATTAATTTTGATTGAAAAATTTAATTAATCACTTTTAAAATATCTCCTTTTAACCATTTTTTTTCATTCATAAACTATAAATCCGAGAGCTTATTTATGGAATCTACTCCAATTTCACTCATACTAATATAATGTTAGTATATACATAACTTGTTTAGCTATATCTAAAGATTAATAATGCTATAGTCACTAATTAATTTTTATCTCTACTTCATGTTTTATTTGTGTAGATATGTTGTAGAAATGAGGTTTGGGTTGTGTTAGTGTAAGTTCTGTGATTGACTAGCATGGGAACAACTAATCATCAATTATTGATTTTCTTTTAGTGATTGACTCGTGTATGAGATTTTGTTTTTCAATTGGGTTTTTTTTAGTCCACTCTAAAGAACTACGTAGCAGTCATCGAATCAGAATTTTTATACTAAATTACTCCTAAAAATTTGTGAAAAAGGAATTGCAATAATAAATGATTGAAAATATGAAGAAAAAAAAGATAAGGTAGTAAAGGAAAGTTGTAAATGCAAAATTAATGGATGAAAGGATAAATTTATTTGGATTGGTGAAGGGACTGGATTACATAAAAATTCAATATTTAAAAGGGGTACAAAGAAAGTTAACTTTAGTGATTAATCAATTTACATGTAAATTTTAAAAATTCACCATTTAAGTTTTATTTACACCTATATTAGTGACGAATATTGCATATTTATTATTAAATTTAGTCACTCATAAATTATTTTCTTGTAATTGTTCCATTGTCTTTTTCATTGAGACTATGTTCATTTTTTGACAAACCACCAAAATTCATTATCTTTACAAGATTAAAAGCATTGGTCACTTCCATTTATGGCTCATACAACCAAGCTTTCCTCTAGCTTGCCAAGCTTTCCTCCTAGCTTGAGCAACCCAATATTATTTATTCTATCAAGCCATTATCGACTCTATACTAATAAAAATATTTGTTATTTGGTTGGCTCACTGACTAAATCTTAATCGTCCTACAGACGAATATGAAATCTAAGCACTTAATCTTTTCACTCAAGATATACAAAGTGTTTTAAGAGCTTTTCAAATTTTACAAGAATATACAAAAAGCTTTTTACAAAAAAGTATTTGAATGTTAGTGCGTAGGTTCATAATCAATTTCTTCAAAGCTTATGGTATTTATAGGTCTTCTTCTTCTTCAAGTGTTTGTTGTCTTTAAACGAATTAAAATGTTCACTTGAGCTCGAATTTGAAGATTGTGACTATTGGAGCATTTAATCAACATCAACATCAACAGTACCTTTAACCCAAGTTAATTGGGGTCGGTAGTAGATGAACCCAATGATAAATCGAAAAAAAGCCAAAAGAGAGAAAAAAAAACTAAAATAAAAGAAGGGTGAAAGGAAGAAGGGAGAAAAAAGGAGGAAAATGACTAAAACAAGGGAATGACTGGAACATAAAACTATTAATGAGTTTAACCCTCCACCAAGCTTATAACTTTTCTCCACTCCGTCCTAAGACATACTCTCTGTCAATCTATATCTCACTCCATTAGGTATTATTTTACAACCTTTCCCCAGGTAAGTTTCGTTCGACCTCTACCTCTCTTGGTGTCGAGCTCTTGGTAACAAAGTCTTGATTTACGGGAGCATCCAGTGGCCATCTCATAACTTGCCCAAACCACCTCAATCTATGCTCTCTTATCTTTTCACATACTGGTACCACTGATACCTTTCGTCGAATATCCTCATTTCTTATCTTATCCATCTTCGTATATCCACACATCCACCTTAACATCCTCATTTCTGCTACCCCTATTTTATGCTCATGTTACCTTTGTGCTAGCTTGCATTCTGCTCCATATAGCATTGCCAGTCTTACAACTGTTCTATAAAATTTTCCTTTTAGCTTAAGGAAAATTTTGCGATCACACAAAAATCCCGATGTACTCCGTCATTTCATCCACCCTGCTCTAATTCTATGATTTACATCCTCATGAATCTCACCACCTTTTTGCAACATTGATCCCAAGTATCTAAAAACATCTTTCTTGGGTACCTCGTTCTTGACCAAGTAGATGCACTGTGTCTTGATTACCATTTTTTACCCGCGAAAACTCACACTTTATATACTCTGTCTTGCTCTTGCTTATCGTGAATCCTTTAGACTCCAAAGTGTTTCTCCACAATTCCAATTTCCTATTAACACCATTTTTGGTCTCATCAATAAGCACAATATCATCTGCAAAAAGCATACACCATGACACTTCCTCTTGAATATCTTTCGTTAGTCCATCCATCACTAACGCAAAGAGATAAGGACTAAAAGCTGAACCTTGGTGGACACCTAGCGTGACAGGGAAATCCCTTGATGTTCCATTACAGGCTTTCACACATGTGATAGCCCTATCATACATATCCTTAATAGCATTAACATACTTTAATGCTACCTTTTTCTTCTCAAGAGTCCACCATAAGACTTCTTTTGGGACTCTATCATATGCTTTCTAAATATCTATGAACACCATATGTAAGTCTTTTTTCTTTTCCCTATACCTTTCCATTAATTGTCTCATCAAGAAAATAGCTTCCATGGTACATCTTCCTGGCATAAATCCAAATTGATTTACGGACACCTTGGTCTCCCACCTTAGGCGATGTTCGATAACTTTCTCCCACAACTTCATGGTATGACTCATAAGCTTGATGCCTCTATAGTTTGAACAATTATGGATATCTCCGTTGTTTTTGTAAATAGGCACAATCATACTTTTCCTCCAAGCATCAAGCATCTTATTTATTTGAAGGATTATATTAAAGAGATTGGTCAACCATTTTATTGTCACATCTCCCAAGCTCCTCCACACTTCAATAGGGATGTCATCAGGTCCCAAAGCTTTATCATTCTTCATCCTCTTTAGAGCCTCCTTAACTTCATGTATATTAATTCTACGCACAAATCTTCTATTCAGATCATCAAAAACTTCCTCCAGATCCACTTCACTCTTGTCGCCATTCCCATTAAAAAGTTTGTTAAAGTAGTTTAGCCATCTTTCACTTACATCTTCATCCCTTACCCAAAGTTTTTGATTTTCATCCTTGATACATCTAACTTGAGTGGAGTCTTTACTCATCTTATCCCTCATTTTTGCAAGTTAGTAAATACCTTTCTCCCCATCCTTGCTCCCAAGATTTTTATACAAATCGTCAAAAACTTTGCTTCTAGCTTCCCGCACTACTTTCTTTGCATCTTTCCTCGCTACTCTAAACTTTTACAAATTCTCATCATTGGGACATTTATGCAAAGATCTAAAGCATTCCTTCTTCTGTTTAATAGCCTCTTGCATCTCTCCATTCCACCACCATGTTTCCTTTGTAAGAACTTTGTTTCCTTTACTTTCACCTAACACCCTCCTTCCCACATTTTGAACACACATAGCCATCTTATTCCATATTTCATTAGCTTCTCCAGTAAACTCTCACGGTCTTTCACGCAACATGTTTTCCTTAAACTCTATTTGTTTCTCCTCCTTTAGCTTCCACCATCTTATCCTTGGGTTTTGAGCCCTCTTCCTCAAATTAAGAACTTTGTTGAACCTAACCTCTAGAACTACCAACTTATGTTGTGTCGCCACACATTCTCCAGGGTAGACTCTGCAGTCAATACACGAATTTCTATCTTCCCGTCTAGCCATAAAGAAATCAATTCGACTACGATTTTGGCCACTATGATATGTGATAAGATGAAACTCCCTTTTTCGGAAAAAATGTACATCCTCATTCATGTCAGGAAACCATTCTTGTTAGCTTCCTTCAAGAACACTTAAGTGAGAAATCACTTTCTTTTCATCAAAGCAAGTCTGTCACAACAGAGCACTTCATTTGATACTATTTGACAACTCCATAATGCTTGGACTTCATTTATTCTCCATGAGATTCAATAGATCCTAGGAGAATCTCTTGTAAGACAATCCCTACAAAACAAATATGAGACACAAAATATTAATAAAACCTTAAATGCATTCTTTAATGTTATCAGATCATGAGATATCTCTACTACTATCTGGACCTTCAGACGCATGAAGCATGGTTTGATATCTCACATAAGACGCAACTTTTAACCTTTGTATTTATTTTCATCTAATCAAAATAATTAAGGGTCTTAATTCTTCTTAAGATATAAGTATTTTTTGACTTAAAAGTTAAACAAACCAAAACCCATTTAACTTAAGGTTGCATCAATATATCATTGGATATTGGTTGCACCAACAGTTAGTCGATGGTAAATGACTTTTTTCAATATTAAATATTTTATTGTCAACAAGTTTTAATATTTGATTATTTTAATTAGTTGCCTATGATTTATAGCTAGATATAGGGAAGGCAAGGTGTCATCATCAAAGTCTATTTCAATTTACAATAAGTTTATTTTAGGTATCTTTTGGCAAAGAACAATACCAATACGTAGATGAATTTAATGGTCATGGTTCTGATTAGATAATGATGTAAAAGGATTTCACAACGTTAGTACTTAGTCTATTTTCTATATATAGATCTCTAAAGTGTAAAAGACTTTGGAGTTAGATTTCATGAGAAATGCCAGAAAAACTTTCTCTGACACTCTCCTTCAAAGACTCTCTTTATGATTGATTAGAATTTATTAGAAATCATCAATTTTTGTAGGTTTCGCTTCTCATTTAATATAAATAAGGAGATAGAATCATTAAATAAGAAACAAAACTAATAAAAAATAGTGATTTTTAATAAATTATAACCAATCACAAAGTCTTAAAAAGAAAGTGTCAAAAGAGTGTCCTTAACATTTCTCATGTTATTTGTCTATCAAACCAATACCAACTTGCAATGTACTTTAATGACCTTAGTTCTATTTGAATCTGTCAAGGGTCTTTGTCTTTGTCTTTTTTTAAAAGGTAGAAATATTTTTTTATGACAATCAACAAGTCTCAAATTGGACTTTTATAGAAAGGAAAATGTTAAATGTTACAAAAACATTTATTGTACAAATCAATATAGAAATATGTGGCTAAATATCATAAAATTTTTCCCTCCATATTTCCTATGTGTTTTAAAAATAAGTGTTTTTTAATTTTTTTAATGTAAAATTAATTGTTATTTTTTCATTTACAACCCTAATAACATGTTTTAGTCTTTTAGAATGTTGGTCTTCTATTACATCGCTACAAGCAAAGAACTCTCTTGAAAATGAACCATTGGAGTAAGAGAAATGATTTTAAAGAAATTAAAAAGAAAATATAATGATAAAGTTAATTTTCGTAAGTTTATTTTACTCTTTCATCTATTTATTAGATTTTTCTTAATTTGTATAAAAAGATGGAGTACAATATAGCAGTGCCCTTATAAAAATCATAGTCACCTTTTAATTGATCTCTTCACTTCTTGACAGTAGAGTGACTATGACTATCATTGCTTCGTCATTTTTACTAGAGTCAAATTTTTTTTTTTTTACCAAGGTAAAAAAACGTGTATTGTCTTATTGATAGTATTTGGTAAATAAATTTATTATATTATTAACTTGTAACATTTTTTAGATGTTACTTTAAGTAATATTTTTTTAAATGTTAATTTTTAATTTTTAACTTTTTATTTTTATTTTCCTATTGTCCTTAAAATATATATTACATTTTATTTTTACCCTTTTTTTTACATAAGATAAGATTTTATTATAATTTTTTATTTATCATCTTCCACTCATACGATAGAATTTTTTTTTATTTTTATTGTTTTATACATAAGATAGATTTTATTTTTTCTTTTAACCTTTTATTACATAAAATATTGATAATGATAAATAATATTTTTTTCATGTTTTTATATTACTCTATATTTATCTAAACCACTTTACCATTACAATATTTATTTTATTATTCTGGTATTATACTTCAAGATGTTAATGCTTACAAATGATAATTTTATTTATTTTCATTATTCTTTTAGATTATATTAATTTTAACATTATACTTCAAGGAATTTTAACTATTACACTAATTACACTAATTAACATAACGGAAGTATAATCTCTACTAAAAAGTATGACTTTTTTTTGTTTTATTTCAAATTTGATTTGAAATATTTAAAGATATATAATATAAGGTGAATAATATATTACATAATATGAAAAATATCGACAGTAATAAAATGTAATTAAAACAATTGATCTATTAATAAAAAATTACATGTGTTTAGAACTAATTATAAATATATCATAAATGTCTTAAAATATATTTTTATCATTAAATCAAAATTTATATAAATATATTTATTTTTGGTATATATTTTGAATCAGCTAATTCAACTAACAATTTTATCAAATATTAATAATTTAATAAATTAACTTAATAGATTTCAATTAATTTCTCAACTATTTTTGTCAATGTCTATATATGTACCATTATAACCAATTATTACACAGTCAACCAAGTACTAAGGCACATTAAAAAAACGTAAAATGGTCTCCAATATGCAAAGAGGATTATTAGAATCTAAGACATGCTAACAATACTCTCTTTATGATCGGATATAATTTAATTAGAAATTACCTTAACATCATAATAATAATTTGAGAAATTTTATTGATACAACAAATAAATTGCATCAAATAAGTTTACAATTAAGATGAGAGAAAAATGAGAAAGAAATATGAAATATAATAAGTACTACTAGTATCATGGAGAGAGATAAAGCCAAAAAAATGATATATATATATATATATATATATATATATTATTGTATTATTTATAAACTGTTGTATAAATATATCTCTTATTAGTAATTTTTCCATCCAAACCCAATTTAGCTCACGATTTTCTACAACGAGTAGTGTAAAATAGAATCCGGAAAGCCATTCGCAGGATATTTGCCTTTCAATCTACCTAATTCCTTGTTGTAGGGACTCACATGAACATCAATTCAAAATTTATGTTTGTGGTTGTACACAAAATCCAATCTAGAGGAAGAGGAAGGAAAATTAACTCAATATATTTAGCACGAATTAAATTTTTACCCTCGAGAAAAAAAGTGCTGACTGCCGATATTTTAGCTCAAGAATCTGATCATGCATGCCTTTGTCTTGAACCATATCTTAAACACAGCCATATAACGTACTCCAATCAGAAATTCATTAGAAACTTATACCCAATCAAGTTGGATAATAAGTAGTAGGAAATTGAATTCCAAACGTGAGATGGTTTAGTTCCTTCCAAGTGAGTCCGGATTTATCGAAACCATGTGTGTGTGGGGTGTGTCTAGTGAGAGAGTCACAAAAAAAAATACTAATAATCATTAGATTATGGTATGAATAATGGTCAAGATAAAAACACAAAAAGACATGTTATAAATGTTTAGTTAAGCTTGATTTATACATAAAGTTGAGCTTGATTAATTTAACTTATTTATTATTTGATTATTTTTCATCCTTTCAAATGTTTTTTTTATCAAGTTCATTAATGTAGTACTTAATACTTATTTATATGCTAAAACATATAAGATAAAAATAAGTAGAGAAAAAATAAATAAAATAAACATTTGAATATAAAAAATATGTAATGATAATTTTTTATAAAATATAAAATTAAGTGTGTATATGTACACATTCAAGTTATATTCATGTGGGACTTTAATGTTAAGCTTGTTATAGTTTAAGTTAAGTTTGAATTGATTAGTTTATTATGATAAATGAGTTTTTTCTTCTTCACGAAAGATGTGTTATTTAGATAAGAAACGTTAATTTAACTATGAAAAAAAAAGGTAACAAACATTTAATTGAGTTGCCAAGTTTGAATAGTTTATAAATAACTCAACTAATTTATACTCCCATTCTTTCTATATTTTCATCTAAACTGAAAAAGTAAGAAAATCCAATGATTTTATTGAGAAAGTTTAACTATGTCTATATTAGTCGGCTCTTCAACAAAAAATTCATATCAGGCCAAAATTAACTTTTTATCTTAATTTTAGGTTATCCGTGTAATTTTTTTTTCCCTTGTGAAAGTACATTCCATGCATGAAAGGCAATCTTATCCGATACACAGTTAACATTATATATGCATATCTTTATGAGGAAACTAGTCCCTTTGATCCGTCAAACCCAGCTGTCGTTATTACTTAAGATATCTTTCAACCGAAAATAAAATTCATTTCAAGACAAAGAGGTCACTAAAATAGATGAAATTTCCCTTAACAAACATTTTCATATTCATAATTGGAAATCAAATCCAAATCAATTCTAAATCAATATATTATGTACCAATTTTATTGATAATCCTTCATTTTATTCATTCCTATAAATGGTGAAAATATTTTCTTTACATTTTAAATAAATTTTTAACTATTCATAATTTTATATTTGCTAAAATTGTACACCAAAATAAATTTGTTAAAATTTTTCTTAAATTTATATTCTTTAAAAATTGTTAATTTTTTATTTGTTAAATCTTAATTACTTATATTTATAAATTCTAATTAGTTATATAATACACAAATTAATTAATAATTTTGTATGCTAAAATCTTGTATACACAATCGATCCATGTATTTTTCAACATTCTGTTGGATTTGAATAGGACTATTATAAACAATAAATTTCTTTTTTCAGGTATTCAACGTAATTACATATCTAAACGCATGTTTGGTGTTGCGTTAAATATTATGTGAAATACTGGGAAGCTAAACCTTTTTGCTTCATATGAGATGTGTGTCATATGTCCGTGAAAAACAAAATATATTATAAGAGTCAAACTCAAAATTATTAATTAAATTTCAACCATCTCACACTTATTAATTCACACAGTCAGTGGAGGTTATATCTAATAAATTTTGTCCTCCAAATGAATATTTTACATGTCACATTCATTTATATTATAAGGCTTTTATGAAATTTCATTTTTATTTAAGAAAAAAGAATAAATTTAGATGAAAAAAATTTATTTATTATATAAAAATTATATTAACAATTTTATTAATTTTTAATATTCTTAGAAAATTTTATTAACAAAAATGAAAAATTGCCAACTTATAAGAACTAAAATTAAAAAAATAAATTTATAAGGACCAAAAAAGAAAAACGCACTAAAGAGATAAAAAAACATTTAAGCCTAAAGGAAAATATTAGAGACACATTCTCTCATACATTCTTTTAAACATATTCTTTTAATGTGTTAGAGATTTATTGAAAATGACAATTTTGTGAGTTTTAAGTATTTGTAATATTATGTTTTAAAAAGTGTTAGAATGTATAAAGTTCTAAGCACAAACCAACATATTCTTAACCTTTTGATTTTTCATGAACAAGACCATATGTAGCACTCCTTTGAGGTGCTTCTCTCTTTCCTCTTTGGTTTTTACAGTACCAACCACCCATCATTGGGTTCAGACCCAACCACTTTGATTATGAAAGAGACCGTACCAAAAACAATGGAAAGCTTTGAAATTGTTGGTGTGTGCCTTTTGTTCCTCTCCTTGATAACCATGTCCTCCACATTGGACCTTGTTACTCCAATTCAACCCATCAGAGATGGTAAGAATGAGAATGAAACTCTGGTTTCAACAAATGGAACCTTTGAAGCAGGATTCTTCAGCCCAGAAAACTCCGACAGCCGTTACCTCGGAATTTGGTACACAAACATATTTCCAAGAACAGTTGTTTGGGTAGCCAACAAAGAAAAACCACTTAAAGACCACTCTGGAGTCTTAGAAGTAGACACTGATCAAGGCATTCTTAGTATCAAGGATGGTACAGGAGCCAAAGTATGGTTCTCAAGTGCATCACACACACCAAACAAACTAGTTGCGGCGGAGTTGTTGGAATCAGGAAACATGGTTCTGAAAGATGGACACAATAACTTTTTGTGGCAAAGCTTTGATTACCCTGGTGACACTTTACTTCCAGGAATGAAAATTGGAGTGAACTTCAAAACCGGTCAACATCGAGCTCTAAGATCATGGAAATCCTTAACGGATCCTGCTCCAGGTAATTTTTCACTTGGTGTTGATACTCGTGGCCTTCCTCAATTAGTTATTACAAAGGAGAATACTAACAGTAATGACATAGCTTATAGACCAGGGTCATGGAATGGTCTTAGTATCACAGGGCTTCCTGGAGAAATAACTGACCAATTAACAAAATCCCTTTTTGTTATGAATCAAGATGAGGTCTTCTATGAGATTCAGCTCTTGAATAGTTCAACTAAACTGAGAAGCAGATTGCTTCAAGAAGGGTATCAAGTACGTTTAATATGGTCAGATGAGAATAAAAGATGGGATGTTCAATACCCTAAACCATTTGATGTGTGTCAGACATATGCCTTGTGTGGTGCAAATGCTATTTGCAATCTCAATGGAGAAGCTAAACACTGTGGATGCTTGAGTGGATTCAAAGCCAACTCTGCAGATTCAACTTGTGCTCGAACTACCCGTCTAGATTGTAATAAGGGAGGTATAGATAAATTTCAGAAGTATGAGGGAATGAAATTGCCTGACACATCTTCATCTTGGTATGATAGGACTATTAGTCTTCAGCAATGTGAAAAATTGTGCTTGAGCAACTGCTCTTGTACTGCATATGCTCAATTGAATATCAGTGGCGAGGGAAGTGGCTGCTTGCATTGGTTTTCTGACATTGTTGACATCAGGACACTCCCAGAGGGAGGACAAAATTTTTATTTGCGAATGGCTAGAGTCACAGCTTCTGAGTTACAAGGTATCGTTTATTTTCATATTCGCTCTTCAATCAATCTATTTGCCTTTTCATTCTAAGTTCTGTCATGCTGGTAGTGGTACTTTAATAGGCTTATTACTTCAGCAAAATGCTAAAAAGTATGAAACTTCATTTGTACCAAAAAATGATCCAGCTAGTAACTAAGACATATCTAGTTCTACTTGAAGCAAGATCTAGTCTCTCATACTCAAAGTTTGTGTAATTTAACCCAAACCCACTAAGATTATTCGCCAGTGTACTAATAAAATTGTAATTTTTCAAAAGCAATTTTTTTTAGTAACTACTTAAATGTACCCAACAATGTAGAGTAGGTTTGACAAAATGAAGTGCCTTGCCATAAAGATACAAAGTATAAAATTTCTCGCCACTAATTGTGTTGCATACAAAATATTTTTTCTTTTCCTCTCTACTTATATACCATCTCTGGCAAGAGTGGCTAAATCTGATTTGTGTTTCAATATAAGTGATTTTTTCCTCCTAGCATTGTTCATTGCTTAAACTAAGAAAATGGTGCTTGTTGAATGTTGGCCCTTCTTCCCATATTTTTCTCTTTTTCATTTATCCTGTTACGGATATTTCACATTGGGCTGCGTTTAAAAGGCCCAAGGCAGTTAAAGAAGTTATTTACAGAAAAATCAGAGGAGATCGAGTTTCCATATATTTGCAGAATCAAAGAAGATACAGAGCGTTATTATCCACCATATCCATTCAAGATCGTGTCCAAGAATAGGAGTAATTTCCTTATTTCTCCACAGGTCAGTAAGCATAAATAGGCCATAAGCACCAAAGGTGAAAGGTACACACATATTCTGACTCTCTCTTTTCCTTTCACACAAGCACACACTGCACACCACTTGTGTCGTGTTGTTTGCTGTGATCTTCATCTTCCTTTGGGTGCTGCAACTTCCATAGCATTCAGAGAGAGAGAGAGAACCTTGATCGTACATTAAGACCCAGTTTCATTACTGGACCTCCGTTTGTACCGAACGGAACATATCCTTTTCCGCCCTTAATTATTTTGAAACTGACAGTCTTCTCTTCTATAATTCCATTAGAATATAATTAACGGTGAAATTCTACCGAAAGTTCTATATATTTCTTTTTCGGTTTTTATTTGTGTTTCTTGTAAATGTTCCAAAGTGTGATTGTGTGTCAGTTGGTATTAATTATTACTTGATTATGTTGTTAATCTTTCAGATCACCGCTTCAACAGGAAGAAATTAGCAGGAATTGTGGTTGGTTGTACTATATTCATCATTGCCGTTACAGTATTTGGATTGATATTTTGCATTAGGAGGAAGAAACTCAAGGAGTCAGGTGAACTCATGATAGTTAAATATTGACACTTTTTTGGCGCTATATTTTACTTCAAATATTAAGACTTAAGATAATGTGGTAATAACTAATCTTGATTTCTAAATTCTGATTTTTGTTTTACAAATTAACAGAAATTAAATTCTTTTCCATTCATAATTTTTGTTTGCATAAGTTGTGACAATAATTTTGTGGGTTGCAGAAGCAAATTATTGGAAAGGCAAGAGTAAGGAGGATGACATTGATTTACCAATATTTCACTTTTTATCGATCTCCAATGCCACAAATCACTTTTCAGATAGTAACAAATTGGGACAAGGCGGCTTTGGACCTGTTTACAAGGTAAGAATCGGTAATTAAATTTAACCCAAGCATTCATCCTCTTCAAAATAATTTTAATGTTTCCAAAATTATTTTCAGGGCATATTACCAGATGGGCAAGAGATTGCAGTTAAGAGACTTTCTAAAACTTCTGGACAAGGTTTAGACGAGTTCAAAAATGAAGTCATGTTGGTTGCAAAACTTCAACACCGCAATCTTGTAAAACTTCTTGGTTGTTCCATTCAGCAAGATGAAAAGTTGTTGGTTTATGAATTCATGCCAAATAGAAGCTTGGACTACTTTATTTTTGGTTGGGGCTTTGCTAGAATCTAATCCTTACAATTTTTTTTTTTAAATTCTATCCAATAGTTTCCATGCTAACTTGGTAATGAATTTGCTCAGATTCAGCAAGACGCACATTATTAGGTTGGGCTAAGCGATTCGAAATTATTGGTGGAATTGCTCGAGGACTTCTGTATCTTCATCAAGACTCTAGACTAAAAATTATTCATAGGGATCTCAAGACCGGTAATGTTCTTCTCGATAGTAATATGAACCCAAAAATATCAGATTTTGGTATGGCTAGGACATTTGGGCTAGATCAAGATGAAGCAAACACAAATAGAGTGATGGGAACATAGTAAGTTTTTTTATAGCTTTATTTTTATTTTTATTTATATTTATTTCCTCTTTTACAATGGCTTCTAGCTTCTCATGTGGACTCCTGTTTTTGAATGTAGTGGTTATATGCCTCCTGAATATGCTGTACATGGATCTTTTTCAGTCAAATCAGATGTATTTAGCTTTGGTGTGATTGTGTTGGAGATAATCAGTGGAAGGAAGAACAGGGAATTTTGTGACCCACACAATCATCTAAATCTTCTTGGACATGTAAGTCTAAAGACTGCAATCTGTATGCGAATAAATATTAACACTTTGATCCTTGAAAAAATTAACATTATTTAACTAGTACTCTCCAATATATGGAATATGAAATCAATAACTGATGGTTTTCATGTAATTTTTAGGCATGGAGACTATGGATTGAAAAGAGGCCAATGGAACTTATGGATGACTCAGCGGACAATCTAGTCGCGCCATCTAAAATATTAAGATATATTCATATTGGTTTGTTATGCGTACAACAAAGACCAGAAGATAGGCCAAACATGTCTTCCGTAGTTTTAATGATGAATGGTGAAAAGTTATTGCCCGAGCCAAGTCAACCCGGGTTCTATACAGGAGGAAGAGACAATTCAACCATGACAGATTCTTCTTCAAGAAATTGTGAAACGTATTCCCTCAACGAAATGTCTAACTCTTTGTTCGAGCCAAGATAAATAATTAAAAAATGGTATGGAAAATAGAAGTTTCCTACTATCAATCTCAACAAGTACTACAATATGTGTGGAAGAAATATCAATGTCTCTAGACTTTGAATTTTTTTGTATTGAATCTATGACTTAAATGGAATCCCTCCGTTTTTTAGTATGATTAAATGGAAGAAATATTAAACCATATTAAAATATGCGCATTTAAGGTGAATTAAAAATTTTGTTTGCATCTTTGAATATGATCAAGGCACATTAGGCATTCTTCAAACCTAACAGTTTGCTTAGTTTCCTATTTTGAGCCTATTGAAATATAAAATATTATTTTTCTTGGTATCCTTATTATAATTGAACTAGTTGGTCACCTGTGCAAAGCATGGTGGAATATTAGTAATATATATATATAAAGTTTATAATATGAAAATTTTGCCTCCTTTTGTATTTTCTTTTTAGACTTTTCTTCTCTAAACATTCTAGTGGGTGAAACAAGGTTATTGCTCCAGTGAACCACCTATTAAGGTGGTTTATTTTGGACCATGATTCTTGACCATCAGATTAATTAGAGTATTGTAGGACATCCCACACTAAATCTCCCACCCCCTCCCAGCAACTCCATTCGCGTTCGCCAAAATTCGCCTCCAACAATGGCACTTTTTTTTTCATGCCACCTCCACCTTTTTCTACAACTTTATTGTGCGCTCTTTCTAAATCCTAAGATACATATATACCAATAATACCATGGATAGTGCTTGTCGCCCATCACCATAGATGATAAAGAAAATTTCTGGCCATGCATTACTTCTCCAACTTTTCTGTTCGTTCTTTTTTTTCTCTCTCTCTCCACCTATCACTGCTCTTCTCTCCCAATACCCCCCTTCACTTTCTCATCTTGCCACCCAACACATCTTTCTCTGTGACAGTATTATTTTACCTGGATGGTTGAGATAGACCACCTATCAAGTATCAATCACTGAAAAAAGATTTAATCAGCACATAAAAATATAAAAAATTAAAGAGAACAAAAAAAAAGGTTATGATAAACTAAGAAATGGTAACTCAAAAGCATTCCAGTGCGGTGACCGTTGTTGGCAATTTTCATGTGTACCAGGGAGCGCGGAGATCCACAAGCACTTCCTCTTTCTATGGTGGCCGCTTACTAAGAGATGACGACAACAGTGGACCCTTCACTTCGCCAACAACATAACAGATCTTGTCGTCAGAGCCAACATCGCTTTTCACCAATGGAGTCCTTGTCGAGGACCTTGAAGGTGTTGCACAGCCCACATTAGGATCTTGAGCTTAATAGATACAAAGCTTTCTTCATTGAATAAACTAGCCTTTTGCTCATGTCCTTACCCATTTTCCTTTAAGGGAAACATTGTCAATCTAGGACTGTGACACTTCAGTTTGTGGTGGAGAGTAGCGACGTTGAGGTGGAAAATAACTTTGATAGCAAAACGACTGTGTGGCAATGAAGAAGGAAACATCGACAATCTGCAACTTGCATACTTAGGTTTGATAGAGAGATGCAAGGTCGAGGAGAACATGAACATTGTGGAGGGAGGGGATTGGTTCATGTGGAAATTAATGAGTGCGGGTGGAGGATTGAGAGTGTAGTGGTAGAAAAAAAATGCCACGGCTGAAGACAGTGGTTGGGAGGGATTCAGGATTTGTTGGATATGACTCATACTTTGCACGGGGTCCTAAGGTAAACACTGTGTTATTTTCTTTTTCCCTTTTCTCTCTTTCTGCTCTCTAGATTGTTGTATAATTGCTCTGTACCAACAATTGGTATCAAAGCTAAGGTTCTATGATGTTTTAGGGTTTTTTTCTTGAGGGATGTCGACTAGCCAATCATGAATCGATCTTGAAAATTTTGGAGGAAAGGGTTTCGAGTTATGGAAACTGAAGATGGAAGCCCTGCTTGTTGACAGGGACCTGTGGTACGTGATCAAAGATGTGCCACCTGAGTCTAAAAGATCAAATGAGATGCAGACTTGGATAAAAAATGATCAAAAGGCGCGAAGCCTAATTTGGTTGTGCCTTGACAACGTTTTGGTGAACGTGACCTCCGATAAGACCACAAAGGATCTCTGGATGAAGCTGGCCAGTCTTTATCAGAGAAAGCACTCGTGAATAGGCTGTTCCTGCGAAGGAGGTTGTATAATCTACGAATGTCTGAAGGTGATTCTTTTTCTGCACATTTAAATAAATTTAACACGGTATGTGCACAACTCACATCTATAGATTTCAACCTGGATGATGAAGATAAAGCATGCACCTTGTTGTGTTCACTACCAAACTCTTGGGAGCATATCATTATCTCTATTGGTACTAGTGTTAACACATTGTCCTTAGATACCGTTGTTACTGCCATGTTATCTGAAGAGATGAGAATGGTAGGTTTTGAGGGTACTGCTAATGAGGCTCTGTTTGCTAGAGGGAGAAATACTGATAAATCAAAATCAGGTTTCAAAGGCAAATCTCGGGGAAGGTCAAAGTCTCGTGATAAATCTGAGGCAAGGTGCTGGAAGTGCAAGCAAGGTGGGCTCTGAGAAACGGGATGAGTTATCATCTTCTGGTACAAAGAAGGATGATGATGATGATAGTGTGGGAGATCTGTATGTAGTGTCAAATCCTCATAGCGACTACAACAAGTGAATAATTTATATTGGAGCATCGTTCCATATGACACCTCACAGGGAGTGGTTCTAAACTTATCAAACATGATCTGGTGGTACGGTGTGAATGGGAGATGACACGACCCAAGAAATTATGGGACGTGGGAAGGTAAGGCTGAAGATGAAAGATGGAACAGTTGAGAATCTACCAGATGTAATGCACATTCTAAGTTTGACCAGAAATATTACCTTTGTTGGAAGTATGGCAGATGCAGGTATAAATTTTAGTAGTGATAAATATTCATGCAAACTGACTCATGGATTTGGAGACTGCTGGGTCACACAGTATTCAGTGGTGATGACCGTATATCTGAGCACACGGAGGAAGACACTGCATTACTATGGCATAGGAGGCTGGGTCACATTGGTGGGAAAGGTTTGGAGACTTTAAGATCAAAGAAGTTGGTAGAAGGGATTCCAAGCTGTTCTATAGACCTCATGTAACGATCCGTCTTGTCGCTATGATATCACTACTCTTAAATGTATCATTTCCAAATTTTAAGGAAAACTCAATAATTTGATTATGAAATGAGAGCAATTTTTTCCTGATACTACACTCATCAGACATCGCACAACTACGTAATAATTACATATATATAAATATATTAAACAATTACATATCATTCACATGTCAGAACATAATTTCATTTATATATATATATATATATATATATATATAAGCTTGAGATTACATGTTTGATAAGATAGAAACAAGGAACAAACTAAGAAAGAGTTGATAATACAATACAACTCTCTCCCCAAAATAAATTTCAACGTTATCACATCGGCTTGGTGGCTCCAACAAAAAGGATCTCTCTCCAAGGTCACCTACTGTTGCTCATCTGCTCCCACAAATGAAGGTTCGCGATCATCATAGGTAATGGTACAAAAATTGCAAGGCTGAGTTTATTATAGAAAATCAAAAAGTACCAGATAAAAATAATTAGTAAGAAAACAATAATGATAACCACAATCATTTTCAGTAATCAATCAATTCATCACACACTCAACATACTAGTCGTCAACTTTTTCACAATTCAAATCAATTATACTCATAATGATGCATGCACCTGACTCAACTCTCAGAATACAATGTGGTACTATCATCATGGAAATAGCCTCTCTTAGGAAAATGATTCAGCCGTTTATAAGGGTCACCCTATCATGCACTGGCCATTCCACCTCATGGTGATTAGCTACAGTCACAAGGGAATTCCAAACCGAGTATCCCCTTAGTACCCGCGTTTTTTATCCCATAAAACCATAGGTACACGCTGCTTTCATTCTATTTCCATCCATGCAATTATGAAGTATGAAACATGGGCACCATCAATGCATTGACCATGGATAGGGACCAACCCTTCCTCGCAAGGATATTCAGTCATGCACCCCCCATGTACATACACAACATACAACCATGGGCTCATCAATGCACTCACTGTGGATAAGGACAACCCTTCCCCATAGGGATATCCAGTCATGCATCCCCTATGTGTATCCACAACATACAATGACATTGTTAACATCAACATTATCTCTCATCAATGTCATTATCAACATCAACATCATATCATTTCATCTCAATGTCATCAACATCATTTTATTTCAATATCAACATCATAAACATCAATATCATCTCGTTTCAATATTATCAACTATATTATCTCATTTAATCCATCAATAACAAATTCATCGCATCCCATTAGTTAAAAACACTTTTTTTTCTTGAAAACGAGTACACAACAGGAACAAACATACATCAATAATAAATACATCACATCACATTAGTTTAAACCATAGTTTTTATTACCAGCACATAATAGGAACATGCATATATCTCCATAATTGGGTTCCCTGACCCCAACTATTGTATCAAAAACTGTAATCAAATAATAAACTCCTCTTACCTATCTATCTCCCTCTGTTAGCTCCTAGTAGTGTTGTTTTGAGCTGTCTCAAGTTCATGTGCTTTGGCCTAAATGCAGAGCTCTATGTACCAAATTGAAGATAATTTAGTATAGATTTCAAAGACAAGGTTAACATTAACATTCGGGGTCAAATACCCACTCAAATTTAAAAAGGGGCTAAAATGGTGTTTTGAGAGTCCACATCAAAAGGACATCATTTTGAAATTCCGATCACACCAATATGACCGGGGCTCAAAAAATGTCACAAAATGACATCAATATTATAAAAAGGAAACTTTTACAGCGTTCCATTTTCAAAGTGTTTTCAAAGGAAGTGTAAAAACATCCAATAACGGTATCCAAATCACAAGAGATATCAAGAGAGGCTTTAAACTAGCTAGGAGAAGGCATAGAAAACACGATTACCTCGAAGAAAATGCAAAGGGAAGATTGGAGGCTCCGTTCTCTACCGAGTCCTCAAGTTGAGTTTTGAAGATTCCACTCCGATTAAAGTGTTCCTCTCTGTGTGGTGGTTCAACGTCAAGAAACAATGGCTCATGGCGATCACCAATGATCGTGGTTGGTGGAGGAGGAGGGTGGGGGACTTGGGTGGCCAATTTTGAAACTGACTTTACTCGCCAATTTTGAAATTTCACTACTTCTGTGAAACATTAACGACTTACGCTTCAGATGTTATTTCGCCAACCGTAACTATCAAACGTTACATATGTAGGTTAGGAGCCTACCTTAAAAATTTGAAGGTGATCCAACTGTTAACCAATCCAGAATTGTGATTTTACCAAAATAGGTTTTGGGTCAAACTCATAATCACTCATTTCCAACAGGAATCAATCAAACTCCACCTAACATCCACACCAAACAATGGCACATGGATAATTTACACAACAATTCAACTAATCTAAACTAATCAAATAATCAAATAACACAAGAAATACATCAAACATATATTTTCAGTTATCGAAATTTCAGAGCGTTACAATTCTCCCACCTCTTTAGAAATTTTGTCCACGAAATTTACCTGACTCAAACAAGGCTGGATGGGCTTCTTGCATCTAATTCTCTAGTTCCCATGTTGCATTCTCTTCTGATGTACCTCCTTAGATCACCTTGACCAAGGGAATCTCTTTCCCTCTTAAGTGCTTTGTTCGTTGATCCTCGATCCTCAAAGGCAATGTTTCATATATCAAGTTTTCCTTTACTTGAATTTCATCTAATTCGACTACATGAGAAGGATCATGGATATATTTACGGAGTTGAGACACATGAAAGACATTGTGGAGATTAGAAAGGGATCGGGGTAATGCAATTTGATATGCCACAAGGCCGACTCTTTTGAGAATTTGGAAAGGACCAATAAAACGAGGTGTGAGTTTTCGGGATTTCAAGGCTAGACCAACCCCAGTCCACAGAGTGACTCTCAAGAATACATGATCACCAACCTCGAATTCTAGGTCTTTTCTCCTCTTGTCCTAATAACCCTTCTTCCTACTTTGAGCGATTCTCATTCTCTCTTGGATCAACTTGACCTTCTTAGTGGTTTGTTGTACCACTTTGGGTCCTAAAATGAGGTTCTTTCCGGGTTCTAGCCAACACAAGGATGTCCTACACCTTCTACCATATAGAGCTTCGTAGGGAGTCATACCAATGGTAGAATGAAAACTATTGTTATAGGTGAACTCTATCAATGGTAGAAATCTCTCTCAACTACCCTTTTGTTATAATACACACGCCCTCAAAAGGTCCTCTAAAGACTGAATGGTCCGTTCAGTTTGACCATCGGTTTGAAGGTGATAGGTTGAACTTAGCCTAAGCTTGGTCCCCAACGCTTTGCTTAGACTCTCCCAAAATCTAGAGGTAAATCTAAGATCTTTATAAGATACTATGCTAGATGGCATACCATGTAATCTGACAATCTCACTAATATACAACGAGGTCAACTTCTTTAAGGAAAACCTGATATTGATGGGAATGAAGTGAGCAGATTTGGTCAATCTATCAACAATAACCCAAATAGAATCTAAACCTCTCTGGGTTCTAGGTAGTCCTACAATAAAATCCATGGAGATACTGTCCCACTTCCATTGGGGTATCTCTAAGGGTTGCAACTTACCTGAGGGTCTCTGATGTTGTATCTTAGCCTTCTGACAAACTAAACATGCATACAAAAAACTCACTAACCTTTCTCTTCATGTTTGGCCACCAAAACATTGTCTTGAGATCCTAATACATCTTGGTAGCACCAGGGTGAATACTCAAGTTGCTCCTATGTCCTTCCTCCAAGATCATCTTCCTAAGCTCAGATACATTGGGGACACAGATTCTATCTTGAAGTCTCAAAACTCTATTTGATCCCACATTGAAACTACTATCTTTTCCTGACGCTGTGGCTTCTAATTAAGTCCTCAGAAAAGGATCAGACTTCTGGCCCTCTCTTATCTCTCCTAGCAACTCACTAGTAATTCTCAAAGCTCTTAGTCTCAACTGCTAGGGGTAACCTCACATGCAAGGCTAAGGTCCCTAAACTATTCTAAGAGATCAACTCCCTAACCATTAGAGCAGATACATGTAAAGACTTCCTACTCAAAGCATCAACCACTACATTAGCTTTGCCAGGATGATAGCTAAGCTCAAAATCATAGTCCTTAAGGAACTCTAACAATCTCCTCTGACACGTGTTCAACTCTTTCTGACTAAAGAAATACTTAAGGCTTTTATGATCACTAAACACTTCAAGCTTAGAGCCAAACAAGTAGTGCCTCCATATCTTAAGAGCAAAAAATACAACAGCTAACTCCAGATCATGGGTAGGATAATTCCTCTCATGAGTCTTGAGTTGTCAAGAAGCATAGGCCACTACTTGACCATTCTGCATTAACCCTCCTCCCAAACCCATCTTTGATGCATCTCAATACACCTCAAAGGGTCTCTTGGGTTAGGCAAAAATAACACAGGCGTTGTCGTTAGTTTTTCCTTAAGGGTTTGGAAACTATGCTCACACTGGGCATCCCACATAAAAACTTGACCCTTACGAGTAAGCTTGGTTAAAGGCAAGAATAACTTGGAGAAACCTTCTATGAATCTCCGGTAATATCCCGCTAAACCCAGAAAACTTCTAATCTTAAACACCGACTTAGTACTCTCCCACTTAAGAACAACTTCTACCTTAGAAGGATCTACAGCTATACCACCTTCGGATATCACATGTCCTAAGATATTAACTTTTTCTAACCAAAATTCACACTTGGACAACTTAGCATAAATTTATTGGTCTTTAAGGGTTTGCAGCACAATCCTCAAGTGCTCTTCATGCTCCTATCTAGTCTTAGAGTATACCAAAATATCATCTATGAATACTACCACAAAACTATCGAGATAGGGGTGAAAAAATCCTATTCATGTAATCCATAAACACACCAGGGGCATTAGTCACACCGAAAAGCATGACTAGATACTTGTAGTGACCATAACGGGTCCTAAAGGCAGTCTTCGAAATATCCTCAAACTTCACTCGGATCTGATGGTAACCTAACCTAAGGTCTATCTTGCTAAACACACAAGCTCCTACCAGTTGGTCCATAAGGTCATCTATTCTAGGCAAAGGGTACTTGTTCTTAATCGTCAACTTATTCAACTGATAGTAATCTATACACAATCTCATGGTCCCATCTTTCTTCTTCACTAGCAGCACTGGTGCTCCCCATGGAGACACACTGGGTTTCACAAACTGCTTATCCAACAACTCTTCTAGTTGTTTCTTAAGCTCGGCTAACTCTAAAGGAGACATCCTATAAGGGGCTATGGATTTGGGTCTAGCACCAAGTACCAAATCTATAGAAAACTCTATCTCTCTCAGGCGGTAAACTAGATATATCCTCAGGAAACACTTCTTGAAACTCTCTAACAACAGTGAGAACACCTATAGAAACCTTGGTCCCTACTTCTAGGTTCAATAGGATCATGTACACTTGAGCATCTTCTTTTAAAGATGTCATAATTTGGTTGGCAAAGATAAACATCCCATTCTTACTCACTTCAGAATTAGCAAACACCACAGTTTTATCAAAATAGTTTAACAAAACATGGTTGGAAGATAACTAGTCCATACCCAAAATAACATCAATTGGCTGAGAGACAAACAAATCAGATCAATCAAGAATTTTCTACTATAAATATCTATAGGACATATCAAACACACATCAGAAGTTAAAAATGAACCACTAGTTGGGGTCTCTACACAAGATCATCACTCAAAGAAGACATAGAAAGCTTAAGTTTCTCCACACACACAAGCAAGATATAAACAAATGGGTTGCACCGGAATCAAATAGCACAAGTAATGGAATCCCATATCCTACACATGTTAACTAGCAGTGAAAACTGATGAACACTTTGATAATTCGCAGCTTGTTTCACCTCAGGTCGTAACCCATTCAGAAACTTCACACATTTTGAGCTTTCACCATCTCTTCCTTGATAATGAAGAAAGTACCTCACCAACTCTTCCAACTTAGCTGCGTATTCAGCCACAGTCATGCTCCCTTGCTTAAGCTCTAGGAATTCCATCTCCTTCTTGTTTCTAACATTTTTAGGAATTTCTAACATTTTCAGGAAAGTATTTCTCCAGAAATACCCTCTTAAAGGTTTCCCAGATCACAGCTTGACCTTCAGCCTCAAAGCTTGGAGAGCATCAACTATTGCACGGTCATTCCTACCAACCATCACTCCTTGCGCACACCAAGAAGTGAGAACATGGAAGGGATACCCACAATAAAAGCAATAAAGCAATTTTATACCTATCTCAAATCCATACTCAATTACTCTTGAGAGTTGATGCCTCAAGAAATCACTCATCTACAACAGTTCTCTCTCGAGACATTAATGCTCATTATGTACCCTTTGTATTCTAGACTGCTTGCCATGGTGTTCCATTTCACTTCACGAATTATCCAGATGGCCAGTCTAATAACTCGTGACAAGGCATTGAAACTCATGGTATAACAGACATCAATAATACAAATATATTATGACAACACTAACAAATCTTCATAACCCATGCAAAACAACAATGTCCGTAAGTCTCAAGCACAAATAATCCAAACAAATACAAAACAGTCAAATACACGAACGTCAAACATTCAAAGAGTCAACACAAAATGCACAGAGAACAAATAGACTCACAATTCACTAGCCGAAAATGTTTGACATGCTCTGATACCACTAATGTAATGACCTGCCTCATCGCTACGATATCACTACTCTTAAACATATAATTTCCAAATTTTAAGGAAAGCACCATTATTTGATTATGAAAATGAGAGTAATTTTTCCCGATACTACACTCATCAGACATCGCACAACTACGTAATAATTACATATATATAAATATATTAAACAATTACGTTTCATTCACATGTCAGAACATAATTCCATTTATATATATATATATATATATATATATATATATATATATATATATATAAGCTTGAGATTACATGTCGATAAGATAGAAACAAGGAACCAACTAAGAAATATTTGATAATACAACACAACTCTCTTCCCAAAATAAATTTCAACGTTATCATGTCAGCTTGGCGGCTCCAACAAAAAGGATCTCTCTCCAAGGTCACCTACTACTGCTCATCTGCTCCCACAAATGAAGGTTTACGATCATCATAGGTACCAACCACACGGTACAAAAATTGCAAGGGTGAGTTTATTATAGAAAATCAACAAGTACCAGATAACAATAATTAGCAAGAAAACAATAATGATAACCAATATCATTCTCAGTAATCAATCAGCTCATCACACACTTAACATACTAGTCATCAACTTTTTTACAATTCAAATCAAATATGCTCAGAATGATGCATGCACCTGACTCAACTCTCAAAATGCAATGTGGTACCATCATCATGGAAATAGCCTCTCTTAGGAAAATGATTCAGTCGTTTATAAGGGTCACCCTATCGTGCACTGGCCATTCCATCCCATGGTGATTAGCTAGTGTCACAAGGGAATTCCAAATCGAGTGGCCCCTTAGTACCCACATTTTTATCCCATAAAACCACAGGTACACACTTTCTTCATTCTATTTCCATCCATGCTATTATGTAGTATCAAACATGGGCACCATTGATGCATTGACCATGGATAGGGACCAACCCTTCCTCGCAAGAATATTCAATCATGCACCCCACATTTACATACACAACATACAACCATGGGCTCATCAATGCACTGACCGTGGATAAGGACAACCCTTCCCCACAGGGATATCTAGTCATGCACCCCCTATGTATATTCACAACATACAATGACATTGTTAACATCAACATTATCTCTCATCAATGTCATTATCAACATCAACATCATATCATTTCATCTCAATGTCATCAACATCATTTTATTTCAATATCATCATCATAAACATCAATATCATCTCGTTTCAATATTATCAACTATATTATCTCATTTCAACATCATCAACCATATCAACATTATCTCATTTCAACATCACCAACCACATCAACATTATTTCATTTTCAACATCATCATCATCAATAGCATATCAATCTCAATATCATCAACAACATCACAAGCAATTGCATTTTACATCTATACATAATACATTTGCCTGAGATTCACGTTCCCAAGGTCTTCAGACAACACAAATTTCATACATTCATAATTCATCATACCATAAGGCTGATATTTTAGGAAAATTCTAAATTAAAGAGGAGAACTACAATATAGAAAACAAACTCTTATGCCCACTTAAAATTTAATAAAGAATTAAATAGGAAAACATATTATAAAATTTTGGGCAGTCTCCTCTGTAGTTAAGACTTTTCCCAAAAATCCAATCATTACAACAACAACATCATTCACAGTTTTTTCCATCAATAACAAATTCATTGCATCCCATTAGTTAAAAACACAGTTTTGTTGAAAATGAGCACACAACAGGAACAAACATACATCAATAATAAATACATCACATCCCATTAGTTTAAAACACAATTTTTTCTTGAAAAGCAGCACACAACAGGACAAACATATATCTCCATAATTGGGCTCCCTGACCCCAACTATGGTATAAAAAACTGTAACCAAACAATAAACTCCCATTTTCTGTCTATCTCCCTCTGTTGACTCCTAGTAGTGTTGTTTTGAGCTCTTTCAAGTTCACGTGTTTTGGCCTAAATGCAAAGCTCTATGTACCAAATCAAAGATAATTTAGTATAGATTTCAAAAACAAGGTTAACATTAACATTCGAGGTCAAATACCCACTCAAATTTAAAAAGGGGCTAAAATTGTGTTTTGGGAGTCGACATCAAAAGAACATCATTTTGAAATTTCGATCACACCAATGTGACTGGTGCTCAATGAAGGTTACAAAAATGACATCAATATTATAAAAAGGAAACTTTTACAATGTCCCATTTTTAAAGGGTTTTCAAAGGAAGTGTAAAATCATCCAATAACGGTATCCAAATCACAAGAGATATCAAGAGAGGCTTCAAACTAGCTAGGAAAAGGCATAGAAAACACGACTACCTCGAAGAAACCGTGAAGGGGAGATTGGAGGCTCAGTTCCCTACCAAATCCTGGAGTTGAATTTTGAAGATTCCACCTCGATTAAAGTGTGCCTCTCCATGCGGGGGTTCAATAGCAAGAAATGACTGCTCGTGGCGATCACTGTTGGCCGTGGTTGGTGGAGGAGGAGGGTGGGGGACTTGGGTGGCTGTTTGGGGAAGAATGAGGCTCAAATTTGGTGATTTTCATGCTGCTGTACCTATTTAAAACAGACTTTACTCACCTAGGCGAATTTTGGCTCGCCTGGGCGAGTTGACTCAATTTTGAAATTTCCTTGCTTCTGTGAAAAATTAATATCTCAGACTTCAAATGTTATTTTGTCAATCCCTTCGGTCAGAAGTTATATATGTGGGTTAGGAGCCTACCTTAAAAGTTTTTAAGCGATCCAACGATTAACCAATCTAGAATTGTAATTTTACCAAAATAGGTTTTGGGTCAAACTCGAAATCACTCATTTCCAATACCAATCAATCAAACTCCACCTAACCTAACATCCACACCAAACAATTACACTAGGATAATTTACATAACAATTCAACTATTCTAAACTAATCAAATATTAAAATATTACAAGAAATGCATCAAACATATATATTCAGTTATGGAAATTTAAGGGTGTTACACTTTGAGTTTTGTGAGCACTGTTTACATGACAAGCAAAATCAGGTGGCTTTTGAGTCCATTGGAGGAAGAGCTGAAGAGATTCTTGACTTGATACACAGTGACGTGTTTGAACCTACACTTGTAGCATCACACGAAAAATCTAGGTATTATGTTTCTTTTACTGATGATTATTCTAGATATGTGTGGTTATATTTCTTACATAGCAAGAATGAGGTGTTCGAAAAATTCCACGAGTTCAAAGCATTGGTAGAAAATCAATTTCAAAGAAAAATCAAGGTGTTGAGAACTAACAATAGTGGAGAGTTTTGTTCTACAAAATTCGATTAGTTTTTTGTGGCTAGTGGTATTGCAAGGCAAAAGACAATGCCCTATTTAACTCAATAGAATGGGGTGGCAGAGAGGTTGAATCAGTCTCTCATTGAAAAGGCACGAAGCATGCTAAGTGGTGCAGACTTGGTAGTTGAGTTTTGGGCGGAGGCAGTTGCTACTGCTTGTTATTTGAAGAACAGGTCTCCTACATCGGCTTTGAAGGATAAAACTCCTTTTGAAGCACTGTTTAAAAGAAGGCCAAACATCTCTCATGTTAGAGTATTTAGTTGTGAAGCATATGTACACGTACCCAAGTAGAAAAGAAGTAAGCTTGACAATAAGTCTCAAAAGTGTTATTTTATTGGGTACAAGGATGGCGTCAAAGGGTACAAGTTGTGGAACCAAGAAACTAAAAGTGTAACTTACAGCAGAGATGTTGTGTTCAAGGAAGAAAAGCTAAATAAAAATTTTCCAAAAGCTTTTGAAAAGCCACAGAAAGTAGAGTTTGATGTTCATAGCTCATAGGTTGCAGAGGAAAATGCAGATTCTGAAGCTGTTGAATATGACGGGGTGGAAGATACAGTTTCTGATATCGAGGCTGAAGTTGAAGTACAAAGGTTGAGGAGATCCACAAGGGAGAGAAAACCACCTGAAAGGTATACACCTGACAATTATAATTTTTGTGCCACTAATAGTAGTTATGCTTTGAGTATCAAAGATGATGACTCAAGCTCATTAAAGCAAGTATGGATTCGGATGCTGCCAAAAAGTGGGAGGAAGCCATGAAAGAAGAGATGAACTCTCTAATCAAAAATCAAACTTGGAGTTTGGTGAAACTACCTATAGATCGAAAGGCAATTGGTTGTAAGTGGTTGTTCAAGAAGAAGACTGGTACTAATGGGAGATAGAACATTACAAAGCTCGCTTGGTTGCAAAAGGATATTCACAGATAGAAGGGGTTGATTATGGTGAGGTGTTTTCACCTTGCAAAATTAAATTTCATAAGACTTGTTTTATCTATGGCAACTACATATGACTTAGAGGTGGAGCAGCTGGATGTGAAGACAACATTCCTTCATGGTGATTTGGAGGAGGTTATTTACATGAAGCAGCTAGAGGGGTTCATAGTAAGAGGTAAAGAGGACTTTGTGTTCAAGCTTAACAAGTCTCTATATGGCCTGAAGCAATCCCCTAGGATGTGGTATCAGAAGTTTGACACTTATGTGTTGAAACTTGTGTTTGACCATGGTGATGTTGATCGTTGTGTTTACGTGAAAAGGGTAGAAGATAGCTTTGTTATTCTAACCTTGTATGTTGACGACATGCTACTTGTTTGTAATAGTTTAAAAATGATCAGTGCTTTAAAAGGTCTACTGGCAAAGCAATTTGAAATGAAAGATTTAGGCCCCACAAGTATGATCTTAGGCATGCAAATCAAAAGGGAGTGTCATAGAGGAAGGTGATGGTTGAGTCAGCAAAAGTACATAGAAAATGTTATGAAGAAATTCAATATGACTAGTTGTAAACTAGTGTTGACTCCCATGTCTAAAGGTTTGAAGTTATCCACTAATCAGTGTCCCAAAACTGAAGAAGAAAGAGAAGTGATGGCATCAGTTCCTTATGCTAGTGCAGTTGGGAGTTTGATGTATGCTATGATTTGTACTCGTCCGTGTAACGACCTGCCTCGTCACTGTAATGACCCGTATATATCCGGTTCATTAACATTGATTTATGGTCATTAAGCGCAGCAATTATCACAGATAATCAAATCGAAAGCGATAACTAAAATAACGTCATCAACCGTCATTAACAACACCCACTGTACATCATATATGGTGAATTCTCATAATATACAGTGTGTATATATAACAAAACTATACAATTCCCTCTCAGGGTACAAAAATAATAGGCATAAAAACAAAAGTAGAGCCAACATGCTCTTCAACACTATGCCTAAGGTTCTCACAGAACCTATCCCTGCTCGGGCCTCTTGCCCTAGGATCTCTCAGCTGCTCCTTGAGTATAACCTACAAAACATAACCCCCAATAGGGGTGAGATAAAAATCTCAGTAAACTCAGGGTCCTTGGAGGTCTTTCCTCCCCCTGGTTCACTTCCATGCATATAATATCAAAATTGGCATTACAACTAGCCATCACAACTCTCAAGCCATAACAACACATATACATATGTCTCAAGGGTTCATCATCACCCTTTTCATA
>CM023952.1:18000519-18023002 GCA_013407115.1 Glycine latifolia | reverse complement strand
ATGCTTAGTGATCCTCAAATGAGGTTAAGACTTAGGTTAAGCACTGGACCAATGACCCATGAGGATAGACTTATCCATTACATCATCACATATATTCTTACACCTAGGGGTACAAACCATGCCCAGGCTACTGATGACGATTTACAACTTGTCTATGCCTTGAAAAATGGCATAAAGATGAACTGGATTCTTGTTTTCCAGGAAATCATGTTGAAATCTAAGAGGTTGGTCAACTATCATTTCCCATATCCTGTCCTTATCTCTAGATTCCTTGAGTACTTCCAAGTTGATGTCTTAAATGAGGTAGTTGATGACACCAACTCTAGCAACAGCCTCATTAAGGAAAAGCATCTCACAAAATTGGGGATGACCAAGACCCCTCTTGGATGGCAAATGGCTAACCAACCACTTCCTGCTCCTGAGCAAGGAGATGATGCTGCAGATGAAGATTCTGAGGATGAAGATGTTGCTCCTGCTACTCCCTCATACAGTCCATTTGAATCCTTGATGATTCAGAAAATGGATGCCTTGCTTACACTACACCATGAGCATAGGGCTGAAACAAACACCTCTCTAGCACAGATTGAGTCTAGGCTTGAGACCATAGAGGCTAGGATTGTACTAGATTACTCTGGTCTTGAAGATTCAAAGCTTAAATTTTCATGTTCTTCTTTTATATCTTTTATTTCTCAATGTACTGCACTTTAATCATCAAATGAATGAAATTAGCTTATTGTCCTTTTCTTATTTGCTGTGTACTTTAAATTTTTGCATTTAATAAGCCAAATAGGGGGAGAAATAATTGATTTTGATCTTAAAACAAAGTAATTTGGACGTGCTCTGCATTATACTCTATTTATCCCTATTTTTGTTCCAAATTGTGCCCAAAATTTGTGTTGAATGGATTATGCAATTTAGGGGGAGTTAAGTACTGAAAATGAACCCATTAAGAACTAAAATCATGTAAATGAATGCTGAATGAATCACAGATGCTTTTAACACTTGTTCTTGCCAAGAGATTTGGAAATTTTCAGGTCTGCAAAAGCTCAAGTTTTACCAAATTGCTTCCTCACTTTACCTTCAAGCCCAACTGGAAATCAATTGAAGATTTGGCATGTTTAAAGCCAAAAAGGGGGAGATTGTTGGATTAAGGGGGAGCTACTTCAGGAATAAGAAGAAATTTAACTCAAGATTTGGTTTTGAGCTTTCAACATGCAAAGGATAACTTGAAGATAATTTAGGATTAAATTGTGTAAGAGAAAAGCAATTCTGGTGATCCAAGTGCATTGCATTCATTCAATACATATTCAACTTAATTAAGTCAACAAAAATCACAAGGCATTATCAATTCAACTAAGGTTTTAAAATAATTCAAAGGTTTTTAAGAAAAAGCATTTCTCACTGTAATAATCGGTTACAGTAATGGTTTAATCGATTATTTTGTTCTTCACCAAAACTGGAAAACCTTCTGGAACACTTTAATCGATTACCATGTCGAATTAATCGATTCTTTGACCTACACTTTCATATAAACTGCCTTGTTGAACTCTTTAATCGATTATGATGAAGTTGTAATCGATTACATGCTTATATCTGATTTTAACGTTGCATTGCAATAATCAATTACCACATATAGTAATTGATTACATAGCCTTTTGAAGAAAACCAAGTTTTACTAAATTAATCGATTACCAAAGTTCGTAATCGATTACACCTTGCTTTGGAAAAATTGTGCTGCACTGTCTTAATCGATTACCATGATTTGTAATCGATTATCAAAGCTTTATGAAAATACACTATGACTGGTTTAATCGATTACCAGGTTCTATAATCGATTAAACAAGCTTTGCGAAAAATACGTTTTGACTGTAATAATCGATTACAGCTCGAGATAATCGATTATGTTGCTCGTTATTCAAACCCAGAAAACCTATGAACAGATTAATCGATTAGAATGGCAATTTAATTGATTACCAAGGTAATTTAATCGATTATTAGCGCGTCTTAATCGATTACAGACGATTAAAAATTTATGTTATAAATAGAACCCTCGCTCAGCTATTTTAAAAACCGTGTGGAATAATATCCATTCGAATTTTCTGAGCTTAAACAGTCTTGTGATCATTCTTAATTGTTTTTCTGAGGGTTTGATTCAGTCTAGCTTCATGTTGCATTGATCATGTGAAATTGAATCACTCTTGAAGCTTGAAACCATTTCAAGATTAAGGAAAGTTATGTTTCTTGTGTTTTAAACATTCAACCTGTTCTGGTAACCTCATTCGCATTGCATACATTGAATCATCAGGTTGTTTCTCTCCTTAATCTGATTGTAATTTTCGTTTTGACTATTGTTTTGTAATTTGCTATTGTAATTGAGTTCTTACTTGTAATCTAGAGATAGGGTTTCTCTAGGGGTTGTGCTGAGTAGTGTTCTCAGTGGGTTTGTCTCTAAGAATCTAATAGTGTTTTAGATTTCTGAACTTTATCTAGGGTTGATAAAGAGAGGCTTTGTAATTGCTTGTAAGAACAGAAATTAAATAGTGGAACTTCAACCTAGTGGTGGTTGAAAGAAACTGGATGTAGCTTCATGGTTTTGAAGTTAACCAGTATAAATGGCTTGAGTGTTGTTTTCTGAATGTAGTCTCCTCATATAAATTGTTTCTTGATTCATTTGCTTATCTTGAAAAGTCAGTTTTGATCCATTGAATTTTAAGGGGCTGAGCTACTTGATTGAATAAGGTTTCTTGGTTTTGAAAAGTGATAAAGATCCTTTAAAACTCTGATTTTGATTAAAGAATTTTTTTATTTACCAAGATCTAACCAATTCACCCTCCTATTGGTTAAGTGTGAAGTATTCATATCATTTTCACCTATTCCAATTCCAAGGATCGCCCTTGCGGTAAAGCTCAGCTTATCACCCACAAAGTAATGAACAAACAGAAAGAGTAAACAGATGTCTAGAACAATACGTGAGGGCTTTCATACACGATAATCTGAAAACGTGGTCCAACATTCTGAGTTTTGCTGAGTTTCACTTCAACACATCCTTCAATAGATCTACAGGTTTCACACCATCTGAGGTGACGTTCGGCATAACACCACCAAACTTGTTATCATACTGCTTAGGAGGAAGCAAACTGGAAGCCATGGACATAGATCTCACTACAAGAAATAGAATCATGAGTAGCTTATCATAAAACTTGCACAAAGCACAGACAACAATGAAAGTATACGGCGATAAAAAAAAGAAAGGCTTGGGAATTTAAAGAAGGCGACTTGGTTTTGCTCCGTTTGCAACCATATCGACGAGAATCAGTTCAACGTAGAAGCTCCCAAACACTTGCTCTGCGCTACTATGGTCCATTTGAGGTTCTACAAAGGACTGGAATAGTGGTTTACAAACTGAAGCTGCCAAAATCTTCCAAGATACACCCGATGTTTCGCTAATAAAAGTGTCCGTCTCTCCTACGACATTCCAGATTCATCAGTTTCCTTAGCACTCAAAAGACAACAGACCAATTGAAAAGGTGGTGACAATATTAGGAGAACGTGAGGTTTGGAAGAAAGGAAACAAAGCTGAAGAAGTACTGGTTCAATGGTCCAACAACATGCCAGAAGATGCAACTTGGGAGGAGAAGCTTTCGGTCATGGGTGACAAAGAAGGTGCGAATAGAAATGATGACTCATCGTCAAATCCAACTCATTCAAGGGACACGCGGATAAATCTAAGTGATTTACAATCTCAACAAATCTCTATCCATGAGGACATGGATATTCCGCATGGACAAAGGAATGTAGCAAACCAGATTGCTACCCAAAGGCCCATCTGTACCAAGAAGAGTCCAATACATCTTATAGACTACATCCAGTAATGGCAAACTAGCTGATTTGATAATCATTGCATTTGAATTTCCATTTTGTTACGTGAATTCAAAATTAGGATTAGTTGTTATTTCCATTCTATTATTTGAATTCAAAATTAGGATAAGTTGTTATTTTCATTTTGTTATTTGAATTTCCATTCTGTTATTTGAATTCAAAATTAGGATCAGTTGTTATTTCCATTCTATTATCTGAATTCAAAATTAGGATTTTGTAAATTCTTAAAAGGATCAATTCATGGCTGAATGAGTATAAATGATTTCACAAATTCTTTTCTCCCCCTTTTCCCTACTCCTCATCCCTCTCCTCTTTTTGCCCTTACACCGCCACCTACTCTGCCATGTCTAAGGCACGCAGCCACCCCCACCCGACGCCAAAATCGACGTAAAGTTCGTCCTCTACAACCTCACAAAGGAGGACCAAAAAGTTCTAGTGGCCCTCAAGATCATGCGGTATGGCAACATGATAATCCTAGACTGCAAAGAAAATATTGAATATTAATCTGCGCGTGAGAATTACACCAGAAGGAAGTTGCTAATTAGTTTGAGCAGTTAGAGATATTGTTAGTTTGTTATAGTGTGTCAACAATATTGCTTACGTGTAACTGCTCTATTGATAGCCTGTGTTTTATAGCCTTGTAATATAAAATACATTCTCTGTGTATTCAAGATTTAAGATACACATTACAGAAAACAGAGTTATTCTTTTTCTTTCATTTCCTCTTCTCTCTTTCTTGATTCTTTAGAAAACATGAACAACGGCAAAACCCTAACCTACTTCTCAAGTCTCCCGGAGATGTTAAACAACACCGCTTCACCATACCCTCCTTATCACTACGTAATGAAAGCCGATGATGACACATATTTAAGGCTGAACATTTTGGTGGAGTCGCTGAAACCGTTGCCGAGGGAAGACTTGTACTATGGTTGTGATACTGTGTGGCAGCATGGACCCTTTCGTGCGCTACATGTCGGGGATGGGGTACTTGTTGCATGGGACATTGTTGAGTGGATAAGGGATTCAGATATTCCGAGGAAACAGTTCGAGGGTCCTGAGGATAAGGTTTTTGGAGAGTGCATGCGTGAGGGTGGAAAAGGGAAGCATAGGTACAATGCTAAGTGGTCTATGTACAATTTTCCTGAGCCTCCTACAACGTGTACTCACGAATTATGGACTGAGACTATCGCGGTTCATTTGCTGGAGAATCAAGAGAAGTGGATTCAGACTCTTAAGTATTTCAATGTCACTCATGGTTTGAAGCCATCCAAATTGTATCATATACCTTAGCCGCTTTTCTTTATAAAGCACAGGTATAATTTGAATCCGATAGGACAATTGTGGGCGGCATATACCTTTGTTGTTTTGTGATTTGAGAATGTGGTTGTTTAATTTTTCAATTTGTAATTTTTTTTTTCTATATATAATATAGAATATGAAATACCAATTTGCCAAATCATTTTTGTACAAAAATCAAAATATATTCCAAACTATACTTCTCATCCAATGCTGTATCTAAAAACTTAAGTTATTTACCCTTTAGTGGTGCAAAATTACATTATATTACAAGTTAATGAAGCTTTTATGAATCAAAACTCCATATCTTATATCTACCACACTATTAGCTTTAATAAGGCAATACTATATTATAATGTAAGAGGTATTGAACTCAAGTTGGGCGCAATTCTTAGATGTTGAAGGAGATTATTATGTGAATGTCTCTTTGATAGTTGAAATGACCCAATTCTTTCCTTGTGTTATTGTAAGTCAAGAAACACTGTTGTACCGCATTGGTCGTCTGCTGACCAATGACCAAACGTCGTCACCTAATACCTGCAATCCTTGGTGTGTTGTAACAATCACCCGAAAATCTCGAGATGACAATGATGGTGTTTGATGGAGACATAATACCTAGATTGCCGTTATGAGTTAGTGAGGGAAACAAGCATAAAACCCGAGTGGAAGCCTAAGTACAGCAGATTACGCTTTCATACTCAAATGTTTTTGAACTAGATCTCCGATTTTCTAGGTATGATTTAGCTACAGGAACAACTATATATGTTTCCAAGTGGTAATTATGTATATATCTCCGTAACTAGAATTATTTTCTCGAGTCAAAAATTAGCTACTTCAAATTATACTTTTGACTGATGAAAGCCTTAATGAGTAATGACTGGGGGCTTTCTATATATGTTTTACTGGGCAACAAGCCAAGGAAGTTTCCAGACCAACTATCTGGAGCGCTCCACCATAAATTCCTTTTAGCATTCCTTTTTTATTGTCCTGACTATTAGAAATGCGTTAATAGTTTGATACAGATTAGTACATTATTTAATTCACAATTAAAAATACTTTTATGGGTTTGGATACTGGTAACCAGTTTTTCTCCTTATACACTTGTATTTTCAGTAACATTGGTGAGCATACTTGAGGTTTTCTATTTTCGGTAACAGTATATTTTCAGTTGCCTAATTATCCTTTTTGGTACGTAATTATTGGAATCAGCTGCCTAATTAAACTTTGAGTTCTTTATAAGAGTTTAGTTAAGCTGATTGTAATAAATATGAGTTATTGTAAATATCTTAATATCTAAGTTTGGTTCTTAAGGAAAAAAAATCTTTGAGTTCTCTTTGTCAAGGCGAGAAATCTGGATAAGTGATTGGGAAAGTAATTTTTTTTTACAAATTTATGTCCTTTTTAATTATACTACGTACCCCGGTTAAAATTGTATTTTAGATGTTTTCTTATCCAATTAAATAAGTGAAAAAACAACTCAAGTTTTCTTTCTAATTTACTTCTTAATTTCGTCCACTGATATATTCCTTTTTTATTTTATGTTTTTGATAAATTCTGTTTAAGAGTTCCTAAATTATGCTTTGTGCCCTCACACTATTTGTACGGCTGCTTAGGAACAGACCTCCAGTCCAGCCCAAATTTAATGGGCCTTTGATTATTCCACCCACTCTAGAAAGGTACGTAGAGTCAAGGAGTTACTATTGACCACACAATAATTGCTCTTGGCTCCTATCAAGGAGTTTAGATTTTTTTTTTATTCCAAAAACATCATCCCCACAGAATCACAATTCTATTGTACAAAACACACAACGAAATCATGATTCTCGAAATAATGATTTCGTTATATATTTTATTGCCACCCCAAACATAACAATGAAATTGTGACTCCATTGTTATATTTTGTAGCACCTCGCTAATAAAATAAAATCACAATTTCATTGTGAATAATTTTTTATCACAGTGGAATCATGATTCCGTTGTGATAAAAAATATATTTACAACGAAATCATGGAATAAAAAAATTATCCGCAACGGTATCTTGATTCTATTGTGGTGCTTTTTAAAATATATAAAAAAGAAAGAATACATTCGTGTGAAACTTAAATGTGTTTTTTTGTTGAACATTGCAACACTGCATTTATTGCCCATTTGTTGACTGAGATTGAGATTGCTTTTTTCTAAGACGTATTAACTGAACACCACTTTTCCCAAGATGTATTTACTGAACAATCACTTTTCCTGATACACATACCAATCGTATTAAATATAGACGCAATCTAAATCATTTATATTTGATGTAACAGCTGAACCCATAGCCATTAAGTTTTCCCAAATCTACCTTGCAATAGAACTCAAGCTTCAAGCAAACCTCAAGAGCACATAAGCTTCCAGCACTCCTTGAATTGGGGTTGTTTTAGAAGTTTAAATTGTAGAAAATGGAAGATGGAAGAAAGGTTAGGGATGAAGGTGAAGACACCATGGAGAAACTCTCCAATAAGTCTAGGAAGAATCACCACAATAGCATTGGGAAGCCATTGATAAGACTCAAGAAGTTCTTGAACAAGAACAGAGATAAACTCTCACAACAATTTTCAGAAATTGTATTAATGAACCAAAGTTAGTTGCATTCAGTTTTGGCACTTTATATAGGCCACGAAATTACAAGCTAAATGTCACTATAATGCAAGGAAAATGCAAATTGAAATGAAGCCTAAATGAAGCTTGAAGTGCAAGTTTTTGCTAAAGTGACCCTTGGCTTCCAAAACAGGTGCAGAGTAGCTTAAAAACTGGTTTAATCGATTAATTCGCACTGTAATCTATTAAAATAGAGCGATTTATCACTTTTAGGCTTGTGTAATTGATTAAATGGCTTATGTAATCGATTAAAACAGTCAAGACTTGTTTTAATCGATTACAGAGGTCATTTAATCGATTAAAACAGTAAGTTCTTATTTTTTTAATTTCCTGATGCTTATTTAATCGATTAAAGGCATCTGGTAATTGATTAAAGGTATCAGAAAATATGCTTTTAATCTATTAAAACATATAGCACTTCTTTTATGTTTCTATTGAGTTGGCGTGCTTCTTGATGTTTTTCCAAGAGATACAAGTTAGCTTGGATGTGGTCTTGAAGTGTTTAAATCCTAGCTCTTGTCATTAGTCCTTTGAAGCTCACTAAAGGAAGTGCTTCAAGTTCTCCTTCTAGACCTTTGGCTTGTCTTGGACCTCCATCAATATTTTTTGTCTGATCTCAAATGTTAATATGGTATGGGTCATGAGAGAATAGTAGATCTTCTAATATAAATAGTAGTATGGGTTTGACGCAACTCAACACCTTTGCTTGATATTCATTGTATTACTTAAAACATAGAGAGTGTATATGTTTTTTGTGTATTGCAGTGGCGACATGATTCCATCAACTGAAAGGATATTGCTTAAATGTCCTAGTGGTCCTTAAGTTGTCACAATAAGTGAACACATGTCTCTTGATACCAAGGTAGATAATTAGGGATGCAAGCCCAAAGACCCCCTAGGTGGCATAGCATTGCCCAACGAAATGACATGTTGCTGCCACTCCATCCACATTGTATTAGAAGCCTCATACGTGAGACGCTGTTGTGGACGGCGTGCGACGCGTTGAACATGACCAAACTACCTCAGCACACTCTTTAGAAGATAAGGCCACACGTTCGTCCCACACTTGATGAAGCTAGAGAAAAAGGCTTACTAGGGGAAAGGTCGGACACCCTTGTGGCACTCGTAAGGACACTAGACGACAAAATTCAGCTGGAGGTCATCCAACTTCTACCTGATTAGATGAGCCTACCCAGTGCCTCATGTTCACTTCCATCTACTGGCTATTAGGTCATCTAGCGCATTGATCCTATGCTCGAAATAACCAACAGTTGGCAGATGCACAAACACCCAGGACTATAAAAAACATTGTCAAAAAAAAAATTACAATAATAAAGAAAATAAAAATACAAATAACCACAATTAAACAATTATTTACTCATCATGACTAATGTCATGTAACTTCCAACCTGCTTATTGGTGCACTGGCTCACATAAGAGAGATGGTCATATAGATACACCAATGCAGCGACTCCGCAGGCATATCGGTGACACTCATCCAAGTTGCTGAGGTAAAGGAGGTAGGTGATGTGGACATGAGTCAAGGACTTTCTGGAAAATATTGTATTGCCGACCAAGTGCAAAGATAAGTTTTGGCAGCCCACATGTACGATCCTAACTGGACAACCTGGTGATATAGTAATGGAATTGTAATATTGTTGTAGAGAAATCTACAACAGAATCGCAATTCCATTGCCAACCATAACCCAGAAAAAAAAAATTACTAGAAGTTTAGGGAAGGGATGGGTTTTGCAAAGAAGTGAGAAATGAAGGGTTGAGGAGGAAGAGTAGGTTGGGGAGAAGGAAAGGGTTCATTAGGGTTGTTGAGGAGAAGAAGGAACCGAAGAAGGAGAAAGGGAAAGGGGGTGGGGTGTCAGGAAGAATTCATAAGGGTTGAGAGAGAAGGAGATGTTAGAAATTTGAAATGGGGTAGAATGGTCTTTTCCCCTCTAAGGCAAGGAGTAATTTTAGTAGGGACTAACAATTAGCTAGAGAATTATTATTTTATAAATTTTTTTAATTTATTGATCGCATATTGTAGTAAAAATATATTATCTTCATTGTAGTTTACATGCAATAAATTCACTTATATCCATTTGCATTCAAGTTTTGATATATACAAGGGGAACGAAGTAAACCAAAATAAATGTGTTGATCAAGTCTTTACTTGAAAAATCTGGGCGAAGTTTCTGATTTTACAATTTAATTAATTGTCTCCCATAATTCATTATATATTGAAACATATCAAATTCAAGGAAAAGAAAGTAATAATGACAGATAGCATTAAATTTGATAAAGCCAATATGCTGACAAAGGAAAGAACATCATTTAGTTCAACAAATACGGGTAGGTAGCTGTACATTATGATGACTAGGGAAGAAATTATAACTGTGCTTTTTAAAATTTTTTAAATAATAAAAAATAGATTTTAAATACAATATTAAAAAATGATAAATAAAAAATTAATAATATGAAAATAATAGAAAGTTAATGTAAGTTAAAAGAAAATTTTAATATTTAAGGATAAAATTGTTCATTGAAATGTATACATTAAATAGAATAATTCTTATTATTAATAATTATGGATAACAATTTTTTCAACACCGATTTTTTAGATAATCGAATAGACTGGCTTTTATAACATGGGTGTGCCAGCGATTATATATTACTCCTACAAATAAAAAAAGAGAAAAAAAAACGTGTGCCAGCTATTAATAAATAGACACTTACAAGTTATATATATTTTGTAACTCCTTAAGGCATTAATTATTTATTAGCAGTAGAATAATTTTCGTACTTGTTCCTCTAATAAATATCCCTCTCTTGCATTTTATTATAAACCGAGTCACTTTAACCAATAACAATCTACCTTAGTAGTGGTTTCTGTCTTTTAATCAAATGATTTAAGATTGAAATTCTAATTTTAATATGGAATAAATTATGTTGAATGAAAAATATTCATCTTGTATATGTCATTAATCATTATTTTATATGAAACTACTTCATATCAATATTATAGTAAAAAAACTCATTTTTATAAACAAAAAGCCTTTAACATCAGTTAAAAATGAATTTTAAGTTTATATAAGAACGAGACAATTTATTATATTTTTTAGTTCTTATGTAAAATCATTAAACGATGTTAAAAAAAGAAAAGGAGTAAGGCAGATATAATTTTATTGTTCTTGCACATGTTGTTATAATTAAGTAAATTCGTAGACTTGGTCCAATCTCCACTAATAGGTTGGGACCAATAACATAGAACATACAAATTTTTTACCATGTTTTATAGGTGCGAATTATGATAGCTGATTTTATTAATGATTAATTTTGATTGAAAAATTTAATTAATCACTTTTAAAATATCTCCTTTTAACCATTTTTTTTCATTCATAAACTATAAATCCGAGAGCTTATTTATGGAATCTACTCCAATTTCACTCATACTAATATAATGTTAGTATATACATAACTTGTTTAGCTATATCTAAAGATTAATAATGCTATAGTCACTAATTAATTTTTATCTCTACTTCATGTTTTATTTGTGTAGATATGTTGTAGAAATGAGGTTTGGGTTGTGTTAGTGTAAGTTCTGTGATTGACTAGCATGGGAACAACTAATCATCAATTATTGATTTTCTTTTAGTGATTGACTCGTGTATGAGATTTTGTTTTTCAATTGGGTTTTTTTTTAGTCCACTCTAAAGAACTACGTAGCAGTCATCGAATCAGAATTTTTATACTAAATTACTCCTAAAAATTTGTGAAAAAGGAATTGCAATAATAAATGATTGAAAATATGAAGAAAAAAAAGATAAGGTAGTAAAGGAAAGTTGTAAATGCAAAATTAATGGATGAAAGGATAAATTTATTTGGATTGGTGAAGGGACTGGATTACATAAAAATTCAATATTTAAAAGGGGTACAAAGAAAGTTAACTTTAGTGATTAATCAATTTACATGTAAATTTTAAAAATTCACCATTTAAGTTTTATTTACACCTATATTAGTGACGAATATTGCATATTTATTATTAAATTTAGTCACTCATAAATTATTTTCTTGTAATTGTTCCATTGTCTTTTTCATTGAGACTATGTTCATTTTTTGACAAACCACCAAAATTCATTATCTTTACAAGATTAAAAGCATTGGTCACTTCCATTTATGGCTCATACAACCAAGCTTTCCTCTAGCTTGCCAAGCTTTCCTCCTAGCTTGAGCAACCCAATATTATTTATTCTATCAAGCCATTATCGACTCTATACTAATAAAAATATTTGTTATTTGGTTGGCTCACTGACTAAATCTTAATCGTCCTACAGACGAATATGAAATCTAAGCACTTAATCTTTTCACTCAAGATATACAAAGTGTTTTAAGAGCTTTTCAAATTTTACAAGAATATACAAAAAGCTTTTTACAAAAAAGTATTTGAATGTTAGTGCGTAGGTTCATAATCAATTTCTTCAAAGCTTATGGTATTTATAGGTCTTCTTCTTCTTCAAGTGTTTGTTGTCTTTAAACGAATTAAAATGTTCACTTGAGCTCGAATTTGAAGATTGTGACTATTGGAGCATTTAATCAACATCAACATCAACAGTACCTTTAACCCAAGTTAATTGGGGTCGGTAGTAGATGAACCCAATGATAAATCGAAAAAAAGCCAAAAGAGAGAAAAAAAAACTAAAATAAAAGAAGGGTGAAAGGAAGAAGGGAGAAAAAAGGAGGAAAATGACTAAAACAAGGGAATGACTGGAACATAAAACTATTAATGAGTTTAACCCTCCACCAAGCTTATAACTTTTCTCCACTCCGTCCTAAGACATACTCTCTGTCAATCTATATCTCACTCCATTAGGTATTATTTTACAACCTTTCCCCAGGTAAGTTTCGTTCGACCTCTACCTCTCTTGGTGTCGAGCTCTTGGTAACAAAGTCTTGATTTACGGGAGCATCCAGTGGCCATCTCATAACTTGCCCAAACCACCTCAATCTATGCTCTCTTATCTTTTCACATACTGGTACCACTGATACCTTTCGTCGAATATCCTCATTTCTTATCTTATCCATCTTCGTATATCCACACATCCACCTTAACATCCTCATTTCTGCTACCCCTATTTTATGCTCATGTTACCTTTGTGCTAGCTTGCATTCTGCTCCATATAGCATTGCCAGTCTTACAACTGTTCTATAAAATTTTCCTTTTAGCTTAAGGAAAATTTTGCGATCACACAAAAATCCCGATGTACTCCGTCATTTCATCCACCCTGCTCTAATTCTATGATTTACATCCTCATGAATCTCACCACCTTTTTGCAACATTGATCCCAAGTATCTAAAAACATCTTTCTTGGGTACCTCGTTCTTGACCAAGTAGATGCACTGTGTCTTGATTACCATTTTTTACCCGCGAAAACTCACACTTTATATACTCTGTCTTGCTCTTGCTTATCGTGAATCCTTTAGACTCCAAAGTGTTTCTCCACAATTCCAATTTCCTATTAACACCATTTTTGGTCTCATCAATAAGCACAATATCATCTGCAAAAAGCATACACCATGACACTTCCTCTTGAATATCTTTCGTTAGTCCATCCATCACTAACGCAAAGAGATAAGGACTAAAAGCTGAACCTTGGTGGACACCTAGCGTGACAGGGAAATCCCTTGATGTTCCATTACAGGCTTTCACACATGTGATAGCCCTATCATACATATCCTTAATAGCATTAACATACTTTAATGCTACCTTTTTCTTCTCAAGAGTCCACCATAAGACTTCTTTTGGGACTCTATCATATGCTTTCTAAATATCTATGAACACCATATGTAAGTCTTTTTTCTTTTCCCTATACCTTTCCATTAATTGTCTCATCAAGAAAATAGCTTCCATGGTACATCTTCCTGGCATAAATCCAAATTGATTTACGGACACCTTGGTCTCCCACCTTAGGCGATGTTCGATAACTTTCTCCCACAACTTCATGGTATGACTCATAAGCTTGATGCCTCTATAGTTTGAACAATTATGGATATCTCCGTTGTTTTTGTAAATAGGCACAATCATACTTTTCCTCCAAGCATCAAGCATCTTATTTATTTGAAGGATTATATTAAAGAGATTGGTCAACCATTTTATTGTCACATCTCCCAAGCTCCTCCACACTTCAATAGGGATGTCATCAGGTCCCAAAGCTTTATCATTCTTCATCCTCTTTAGAGCCTCCTTAACTTCATGTATATTAATTCTACGCACAAATCTTCTATTCAGATCATCAAAAAACTTCCTCCAGATCCACTTCACTCTTGTCGCCATTCCCATTAAAAAGTTTGTTAAAGTAGTTTAGCCATCTTTCACTTACATCTTCATCCCTTACCCAAAGTTTTTGATTTTCATCCTTGATACATCTAACTTGAGTGGAGTCTTTACTCATCTTATCCCTCATTTTTGCAAGTTAGTAAATACCTTTCTCCCCATCCTTGCTCCCAAGATTTTTATACAAATCGTCAAAAACTTTGCTTCTAGCTTCCCGCACTACTTTCTTTGCATCTTTCCTCGCTACTCTAAACTTTTACAAATTCTCATCATTGGGACATTTATGCAAAGATCTAAAGCATTCCTTCTTCTGTTTAATAGCCTCTTGCATCTCTCCATTCCACCACCATGTTTCCTTTGTAAGAACTTTGTTTCCTTTACTTTCACCTAACACCCTCCTTCCCACATTTTGAACACACATAGCCATCTTATTCCATATTTCATTAGCTTCTCCAGTAAACTCTCACGGTCTTTCACGCAACATGTTTTCCTTAAACTCTATTTGTTTCTCCTCCTTTAGCTTCCACCATCTTATCCTTGGGTTTTGAGCCCTCTTCCTCAAATTAAGAACTTTGTTGAACCTAACCTCTAGAACTACCAACTTATGTTGTGTCGCCACACATTCTCCAGGGTAGACTCTGCAGTCAATACACGAATTTCTATCTTCCCGTCTAGCCATAAAGAAATCAATTCGACTACGATTTTGGCCACTATGATATGTGATAAGATGAAACTCCCTTTTTCGGAAAAAATGTACATCCTCATTCATGTCAGGAAACCATTCTTGTTAGCTTCCTTCAAGAACACTTAAGTGAGAAATCACTTTCTTTTCATCAAAGCAAGTCTGTCACAACAGAGCACTTCATTTGATACTATTTGACAACTCCATAATGCTTGGACTTCATTTATTCTCCATGAGATTCAATAGATCCTAGGAGAATCTCTTGTAAGACAATCCCTACAAAACAAATATGAGACACAAAATATTAATAAAACCTTAAATGCATTCTTTAATGTTATCAGATCATGAGATATCTCTACTACTATCTGGACCTTCAGACGCATGAAGCATGGTTTGATATCTCACATAAGACGCAACTTTTAACCTTTGTATTTATTTTCATCTAATCAAAATAATTAAGGGTCTTAATTCTTCTTAAGATATAAGTATTTTTTGACTTAAAAGTTAAACAAACCAAAACCCATTTAACTTAAGGTTGCATCAATATATCATTGGATATTGGTTGCACCAACAGTTAGTCGATGGTAAATGACTTTTTTCAATATTAAATATTTTATTGTCAACAAGTTTTAATATTTGATTATTTTAATTAGTTGCCTATGATTTATAGCTAGATATAGGGAAGGCAAGGTGTCATCATCAAAGTCTATTTCAATTTACAATAAGTTTATTTTAGGTATCTTTTGGCAAAGAACAATACCAATACGTAGATGAATTTAATGGTCATGGTTCTGATTAGATAATGATGTAAAAGGATTTCACAACGTTAGTACTTAGTCTATTTTCTATATATAGATCTCTAAAGTGTAAAAGACTTTGGAGTTAGATTTCATGAGAAATGCCAGAAAAACTTTCTCTGACACTCTCCTTCAAAGACTCTCTTTATGATTGATTAGAATTTATTAGAAATCATCAATTTTTTGTAGGTTTCGCTTCTCATTTAATATAAATAAGGAGATAGAATCATTAAATAAGAAACAAAACTAATAAAAAATAGTGATTTTTAATAAATTATAACCAATCACAAAGTCTTAAAAAGAAAGTGTCAAAAGAGTGTCCTTAACATTTCTCATGTTATTTGTCTATCAAACCAATACCAACTTGCAATGTACTTTAATGACCTTAGTTCTATTTGAATCTGTCAAGGGTCTTTGTCTTTGTCTTTTTTTAAAAGGTAGAAATATTTTTTTATGACAATCAACAAGTCTCAAATTGGACTTTTATAGAAAGGAAAATGTTAAATGTTACAAAAACATTTATTGTACAAATCAATATAGAAATATGTGGCTAAATATCATAAAATTTTTCCCTCCATATTTCCTATGTGTTTTAAAAATAAGTGTTTTTTAATTTTTTTAATGTAAAATTAATTGTTATTTTTTCATTTACAACCCTAATAACATGTTTTAGTCTTTTAGAATGTTGGTCTTCTATTACATCGCTACAAGCAAAGAACTCTCTTGAAAATGAACCATTGGAGTAAGAGAAATGATTTTAAAGAAATTAAAAAGAAAATATAATGATAAAGTTAATTTTCGTAAGTTTATTTTACTCTTTCATCTATTTATTAGATTTTTCTTAATTTGTATAAAAAGATGGAGTACAATATAGCAGTGCCCTTATAAAAATCATAGTCACCTTTTAATTGATCTCTTCACTTCTTGACAGTAGAGTGACTATGACTATCATTGCTTCGTCATTTTTACTAGAGTCAAATTTTTTTTTTTTTACCAAGGTAAAAAAACGTGTATTGTCTTATTGATAGTATTTGGTAAATAAATTTATTATATTATTAACTTGTAACATTTTTTAGATGTTACTTTAAGTAATATTTTTTTAAATGTTAATTTTTAATTTTTAACTTTTTATTTTTATTTTCCTATTGTCCTTAAAATATATATTACATTTTATTTTTACCCTTTTTTTTACATAAGATAAGATTTTATTATAATTTTTTATTTATCATCTTCCACTCATACGATAGAATTTTTTTTTATTTTTATTGTTTTATACATAAGATAGATTTTATTTTTTCTTTTAACCTTTTATTACATAAAATATTGATAATGATAAATAATATTTTTTTCATGTTTTTATATTACTCTATATTTATCTAAACCACTTTACCATTACAATATTTATTTTATTATTCTGGTATTATACTTCAAGATGTTAATGCTTACAAATGATAATTTTATTTATTTTCATTATTCTTTTAGATTATATTAATTTTAACATTATACTTCAAGGAATTTTAACTATTACACTAATTACACTAATTAACATAACGGAAGTATAATCTCTACTAAAAAGTATGACTTTTTTTTGTTTTATTTCAAATTTGATTTGAAATATTTAAAGATATATAATATAAGGTGAATAATATATTACATAATATGAAAAATATCGACAGTAATAAAATGTAATTAAAACAATTGATCTATTAATAAAAAATTACATGTGTTTAGAACTAATTATAAATATATCATAAATGTCTTAAAATATATTTTTATCATTAAATCAAAATTTATATAAATATATTTATTTTTGGTATATATTTTGAATCAGCTAATTCAACTAACAATTTTATCAAATATTAATAATTTAATAAATTAACTTAATAGATTTCAATTAATTTCTCAACTATTTTTGTCAATGTCTATATATGTACCATTATAACCAATTATTACACAGTCAACCAAGTACTAAGGCACATTAAAAAAACGTAAAATGGTCTCCAATATGCAAAGAGGATTATTAGAATCTAAGACATGCTAACAATACTCTCTTTATGATCGGATATAATTTAATTAGAAATTACCTTAACATCATAATAATAATTTGAGAAATTTTATTGATACAACAAATAAATTGCATCAAATAAGTTTACAATTAAGATGAGAGAAAAATGAGAAAGAAATATGAAATATAATAAGTACTACTAGTATCATGGAGAGAGATAAAGCCAAAAAAATGATATATATATATATATATATATATATATATTATTGTATTATTTATAAACTGTTGTATAAATATATCTCTTATTAGTAATTTTTCCATCCAAACCCAATTTAGCTCACGATTTTCTACAACGAGTAGTGTAAAATAGAATCCGGAAAGCCATTCGCAGGATATTTGCCTTTCAATCTACCTAATTCCTTGTTGTAGGGACTCACATGAACATCAATTCAAAATTTATGTTTGTGGTTGTACACAAAATCCAATCTAGAGGAAGAGGAAGGAAAATTAACTCAATATATTTAGCACGAATTAAATTTTTACCCTCGAGAAAAAAAGTGCTGACTGCCGATATTTTAGCTCAAGAATCTGATCATGCATGCCTTTGTCTTGAACCATATCTTAAACACAGCCATATAACGTACTCCAATCAGAAATTCATTAGAAACTTATACCCAATCAAGTTGGATAATAAGTAGTAGGAAATTGAATTCCAAACGTGAGATGGTTTAGTTCCTTCCAAGTGAGTCCGGATTTATCGAAACCATGTGTGTGTGGGGTGTGTCTAGTGAGAGAGTCACAAAAAAAAATACTAATAATCATTAGATTATGGTATGAATAATGGTCAAGATAAAAACACAAAAAGACATGTTATAAATGTTTAGTTAAGCTTGATTTATACATAAAGTTGAGCTTGATTAATTTAACTTATTTATTATTTGATTATTTTTCATCCTTTCAAATGTTTTTTTTATCAAGTTCATTAATGTAGTACTTAATACTTATTTATATGCTAAAACATATAAGATAAAAATAAGTAGAGAAAAAATAAATAAAATAAACATTTGAATATAAAAAATATGTAATGATAATTTTTTATAAAATATAAAATTAAGTGTGTATATGTACACATTCAAGTTATATTCATGTGGGACTTTAATGTTAAGCTTGTTATAGTTTAAGTTAAGTTTGAATTGATTAGTTTATTATGATAAATGAGTTTTTTCTTCTTCACGAAAGATGTGTTATTTAGATAAGAAACGTTAATTTAACTATGAAAAAAAAAAGGTAACAAACATTTAATTGAGTTGCCAAGTTTGAATAGTTTATAAATAACTCAACTAATTTATACTCCCATTCTTTCTATATTTTCATCTAAACTGAAAAAGTAAGAAAATCCAATGATTTTATTGAGAAAGTTTAACTATGTCTATATTAGTCGGCTCTTCAACAAAAAATTCATATCAGGCCAAAATTAACTTTTTATCTTAATTTTAGGTTATCCGTGTAATTTTTTTTTCCCTTGTGAAAGTACATTCCATGCATGAAAGGCAATCTTATCCGATACACAGTTAACATTATATATGCATATCTTTATGAGGAAACTAGTCCCTTTGATCCGTCAAACCCAGCTGTCGTTATTACTTAAGATATCTTTCAACCGAAAATAAAATTCATTTCAAGACAAAGAGGTCACTAAAATAGATGAAATTTCCCTTAACAAACATTTTCATATTCATAATTGGAAATCAAATCCAAATCAATTCTAAATCAATATATTATGTACCAATTTTATTGATAATCCTTCATTTTATTCATTCCTATAAATGGTGAAAATATTTTCTTTACATTTTAAATAAATTTTTAACTATTCATAATTTTATATTTGCTAAAATTGTACACCAAAATAAATTTGTTAAAATTTTTCTTAAATTTATATTCTTTAAAAATTGTTAATTTTTTATTTGTTAAATCTTAATTACTTATATTTATAAATTCTAATTAGTTATATAATACACAAATTAATTAATAATTTTGTATGCTAAAATCTTGTATACACAATCGATCCATGTATTTTTCAACATTCTGTTGGATTTGAATAGGACTATTATAAACAATAAATTTCTTTTTTCAGGTATTCAACGTAATTACATATCTAAACGCATGTTTGGTGTTGCGTTAAATATTATGTGAAATACTGGGAAGCTAAACCTTTTTGCTTCATATGAGATGTGTGTCATATGTCCGTGAAAAACAAAATATATTATAAGAGTCAAACTCAAAATTATTAATTAAATTTCAACCATCTCACACTTATTAATTCACACAGTCAGTGGAGGTTATATCTAATAAATTTTGTCCTCCAAATGAATATTTTACATGTCACATTCATTTATATTATAAGGCTTTTATGAAATTTCATTTTTATTTAAGAAAAAAGAATAAATTTAGATGAAAAAAATTTATTTATTATATAAAAATTATATTAACAATTTTATTAATTTTTAATATTCTTAGAAAATTTTATTAACAAAAATGAAAAATTGCCAACTTATAAGAACTAAAATTAAAAAAATAAATTTATAAGGACCAAAAAAGAAAAACGCACTAAAGAGATAAAAAAACATTTAAGCCTAAAGGAAAATATTAGAGACACATTCTCTCATACATTCTTTTAAACATATTCTTTTAATGTGTTAGAGATTTATTGAAAATGACAATTTTGTGAGTTTTAAGTATTTGTAATATTATGTTTTAAAAAGTGTTAGAATGTATAAAGTTCTAAGCACAAACCAACATATTCTTAACCTTTTGATTTTTCATGAACAAGACCATATGTAGCACTCCTTTGAGGTGCTTCTCTCTTTCCTCTTTGGTTTTTACAGTACCAACCACCCATCATTGGGTTCAGACCCAACCACTTTGATTATGAAAGAGACCGTACCAAAAACAATGGAAAGCTTTGAAATTGTTGGTGTGTGCCTTTTGTTCCTCTCCTTGATAACCATGTCCTCCACATTGGACCTTGTTACTCCAATTCAACCCATCAGAGATGGTAAGAATGAGAATGAAACTCTGGTTTCAACAAATGGAACCTTTGAAGCAGGATTCTTCAGCCCAGAAAACTCCGACAGCCGTTACCTCGGAATTTGGTACACAAACATATTTCCAAGAACAGTTGTTTGGGTAGCCAACAAAGAAAAACCACTTAAAGACCACTCTGGAGTCTTAGAAGTAGACACTGATCAAGGCATTCTTAGTATCAAGGATGGTACAGGAGCCAAAGTATGGTTCTCAAGTGCATCACACACACCAAACAAACTAGTTGCGGCGGAGTTGTTGGAATCAGGAAACATGGTTCTGAAAGATGGACACAATAACTTTTTGTGGCAAAGCTTTGATTACCCTGGTGACACTTTACTTCCAGGAATGAAAATTGGAGTGAACTTCAAAACCGGTCAACATCGAGCTCTAAGATCATGGAAATCCTTAACGGATCCTGCTCCAGGTAATTTTTCACTTGGTGTTGATACTCGTGGCCTTCCTCAATTAGTTATTACAAAGGAGAATACTAACAGTAATGACATAGCTTATAGACCAGGGTCATGGAATGGTCTTAGTATCACAGGGCTTCCTGGAGAAATAACTGACCAATTAACAAAATCCCTTTTTGTTATGAATCAAGATGAGGTCTTCTATGAGATTCAGCTCTTGAATAGTTCAACTAAACTGAGAAGCAGATTGCTTCAAGAAGGGTATCAAGTACGTTTAATATGGTCAGATGAGAATAAAAGATGGGATGTTCAATACCCTAAACCATTTGATGTGTGTCAGACATATGCCTTGTGTGGTGCAAATGCTATTTGCAATCTCAATGGAGAAGCTAAACACTGTGGATGCTTGAGTGGATTCAAAGCCAACTCTGCAGATTCAACTTGTGCTCGAACTACCCGTCTAGATTGTAATAAGGGAGGTATAGATAAATTTCAGAAGTATGAGGGAATGAAATTGCCTGACACATCTTCATCTTGGTATGATAGGACTATTAGTCTTCAGCAATGTGAAAAATTGTGCTTGAGCAACTGCTCTTGTACTGCATATGCTCAATTGAATATCAGTGGCGAGGGAAGTGGCTGCTTGCATTGGTTTTCTGACATTGTTGACATCAGGACACTCCCAGAGGGAGGACAAAATTTTTATTTGCGAATGGCTAGAGTCACAGCTTCTGAGTTACAAGGTATCGTTTATTTTCATATTCGCTCTTCAATCAATCTATTTGCCTTTTCATTCTAAGTTCTGTCATGCTGGTAGTGGTACTTTAATAGGCTTATTACTTCAGCAAAATGCTAAAAAGTATGAAACTTCATTTGTACCAAAAAATGATCCAGCTAGTAACTAAGACATATCTAGTTCTACTTGAAGCAAGATCTAGTCTCTCATACTCAAAGTTTGTGTAATTTAACCCAAACCCACTAAGATTATTCGCCAGTGTACTAATAAAATTGTAATTTTTCAAAAGCAATTTTTTTTAGTAACTACTTAAATGTACCCAACAATGTAGAGTAGGTTTGACAAAATGAAGTGCCTTGCCATAAAGATACAAAGTATAAAATTTCTCGCCACTAATTGTGTTGCATACAAAATATTTTTTCTTTTCCTCTCTACTTATATACCATCTCTGGCAAGAGTGGCTAAATCTGATTTGTGTTTCAATATAAGTGATTTTTTCCTCCTAGCATTGTTCATTGCTTAAACTAAGAAAATGGTGCTTGTTGAATGTTGGCCCTTCTTCCCATATTTTTCTCTTTTTCATTTATCCTGTTACGGATATTTCACATTGGGCTGCGTTTAAAAGGCCCAAGGCA
>CM023952.1:17896768-17940519 GCA_013407115.1 Glycine latifolia | reverse complement strand
CCCCCATGCACATACACAACATCACCGATGCATTGACCATGGATAGTTAGGGACCATAATTTTAAACAATCTCTTTCTCTCCTGGGATGCTTAAAATTCGTAAACCCTTCCTCGCAAGGATATCCAACCGGTCACTGCACCCCACGTGGACATATACCGTATACTACCATGGGCACCATCATTGCATGACCTGACTAGGAACAAATCCTTCCCCGCAAGGATAACCAGTCCTACACCCCCATGGGTATCCATGTATATTCACATCACACAATGATATTGTTCACATCAAAATTATCCCTCGTCAATGTCATTATCAACATCATCATCGTCATGTCATCTTAATGTCATCAACAACATCAACATCATTTTATTTCAATATCATCATCACAAACATCAATAGTCAACATCATCAACTATATCATCATTACCTCATGTCAACATCATCAACCCAATCAACATTATTTTATTTCAACATCATCATCATAATCATCAATATCATCTCATATTAATAGATCATCAGCATAATTTCATTTCAATATCATCATCAGCATCACAAACAATCGCATTTTACATCTATATACCATATGCCTGAGATTCACATTCCCCAGGTCTTCAAACAATACAAACCTCATTCATTCACAATCTATATTGCCACGAGACTGGTAATTTAGGAAATTTCTAAATTAAAGAGGAGGACTACAGTATAGGAAACAAACTCTTATGCCCATTTAAAAATGTAGTAAAGAATTAAATAGGAAAACATATTCTAAAATTTTGGACAGAGTCTCCTCTGTAGTTAAGACTTTTCCCAAAAATCCAATCATTATAACAACATCATTCACAGTTTTATCCATCAACAAGAAAATTCATCTCATTCCATTGGTTAAAAACACATTTTTTCTTGAAAACGAACACACACAGGAACAAGCACACATAAATCATAAATACATTGCATCACATTAGTTAAAAACATAGTTTTTCTTGAAAACCAGCACACAGCAAGGACAAACAGTTATCTTCATAGCTGGACTCCCTGGCCCCCAACTATGGTACAAAAACTATAACTAAATAATAAACTCCATTTACCTAACTATATTCCTCTGTTAGCTTCTTGAAACGACGTTTTGGGATCTCTCAAGTTCACGTGTTTTGGCCCAAATGCAGAGCTCCATATACCAAATCGAGGATAACTTAGTATAGATTTCAAAGGCAAGGTCAAAATTAACATTTGGGGTCAAATACCCACTCAAATCTAAAAAGAGGCTAAAATGGTGTTTTGGGAGTCCACATCAAAAGACATCATTTTGAAATTTCGATCACAACAATGTGATCGGGGTTCAACAAGGATCACATAAATGACATCAGTTTCATAAAAAGGATACTTTTACAACATCTTATTTCCAAAGGGTTTTCAAAGGAAGTATAAAAACAATCAATAAACGGTACCCGAATCACAAGAGATATCAAGAGAGGCTTCAAACTAGCTAAGAGAAGACAAGGAAACTATGGTTACCTCAAAGAAACCAAGAAAGGAGGATTGAAGGCTCCTTTATCTAATGAATCCTCAGGTTGAGTTTTAAAGATTCTGCTCCAATTAAAGTGTTCATCTCCATGCGGTGGTTCAACGGCAAGAAATGGTGGCTCGTGGCAATCACCGATGGTCGTGGCTGTGGAGGAGGAGGGGGAGGGGTTTGGGTGCTTTTTTGGGGGAAGAAGACCACCATTTTTGTGATTTGGAGGCTGATTCATGCTTTTAAAATTGCCTTGACTCACCCAGGCGAGCCAAAATGCCTTCCAAAATTCGCCTGGGCGAGCAGACCCAAATTTAAAATTTTTGCTTCTATAAAAAATTAATATCTCTCGCTTCAGATATTATTTCTCCAATCCCAACGGCCAAAAGTTCAATATGTGGGTTATAATTCTATCTTTAAAATATGAAGGTGATCCAACGGTTGACCAATCCATAATGTGGATTTTACTAAAATAGATTTTGGGTCAAACTCGGAATCACTCAATTTCAACGTAGCTCAAACAACTCAACATAACTTGACATCTATGATATGCTGCTAGCATATGATAGTTTTTAGGTTTAATTGAGCAAGTATTCATTCAATAATTAATAATATAAGATAGAATTAGTTAAGTTATTCATTTGTTTGGTTATTATCTTATTTAATATTAATTTTTGTTAATTAGGAACCAACAAGAGAGGAAAAGAAGCAACTTATGCTTTCAAACAGCCCGTGCTAGTAGCGCCAGGAACCACGCGAGTAGCGCCAAGTTATCCAGATCAAACATTCAGTTCGAAGAGCCCGCGCCATTTACCACGCTACTCGCGCCAGATGCTAAAGCCAACTCTTCAGCTCGAACAAGCCACGCTATCAGCGTGGGTGCCCACGCTAGTAGCGCCAGACTTCCAGGGCAGCCTAATCAGTTTGAATATCCCACGCGATTTGCATGGGAAGCCGCGCGAGTCGCGCCACAGTTACGCTGTTACCTGATTTAAAAGATTTGACACTAAATTAACTGGAAACAGAAGGGCTTGTTACCTTAATTAAATCTATGGACGTATGGGAGATAAAAAGACACTTCATTGGCACAGAAAGAGGACTTTTTTAAACAGAGATACACACACAGAAACGCAGGGAGAGAAAGTGGATAGAAGATCAAGGCCAGAGATTGAAGGAAGATTTAAGGTTTTGGAATGCTTCTACTGTCTTTGTATTTCTTGAGGTTAGACATGATTATGTCTGGCTAAACTTTCTTATTGTGGTGAGGGCCAGAACCAATGTGAACTCCTCTATAACTTGATGGGTATTAATATGAAATTCTGATAATTGTTTTATTGTACTTTGTTCTTCAATGGATTATTCTTTATTAGTCTTGGCCATTCTAGTAAAGTTCTGAGGGTTAGGGTTCACATTAGGAATATTGGGGCTTTAATTTCCGACTGGGGTAAAATAACAATTGGTGCATTACCTAGGGATAGGGATGTATGGTTGCAGAATTTATATAATGTATTATCTTAATGCTTAGCTTAATAGGGGATTGCTAAGGAATTAGAATTTCTAATTTGGTTAAATGGTTAAATTACTAAGGGATTAGGATTTAACCAATTATATGGAAATACATTCTCTGAACAATTAGAAGTAATTGAACTTAATAACCAATTCAAGTAAAGAAGGTAGGGAACAAAGGGGATTGTGCTCTGGCCACAATTATTTCTTATCACTACGTAATAATCAATTTAAATTCGTTTTGACTTTTTGCTAATTTTCTGTTATTTACTTAAATTGCATAATTCCTAAAATACAACCATATTCTCTTCAAACTTATTATTTGTCTTCCAATTTCTAAGATAATAAGCTACGATAAGATTGCATTCAATCCTTGTGGAGACGATACTTTACTTACTCACTTTATTACTTAGAACGAACGGTACACTTGCCGACCGCGCAACAACCTACACCAATCAATTGCACATGGATAATTCACATAATGTTACAAATAATCCTAATTAATAAAGTAATCAAATAATATAAGGAATACATCACACATATATTTTAAGTTATTGAAATTTCAGGGTGTTACAATCCGGATATTGCCCAAGCAGTGGGAGTATTGAGTAGGTTTATGTCCAAGCTAGGAAAAGAGCATTGGATGGCAGTGAAGCATGTATTCCATTATCTTCATGGTACATCTGACCTTGGGTTATGCTATAAAGGCATGAAAGACTCAAGGGGACAACCACCATTAGAGCTAGAGTGCATTGTGGATGCTGATTGGGGAGGTGACATTGATAGTAGAAGGTCTACTAGTGGATATGTTGTTTCTTCATTTGGTGGAACTGTTAGTTGGATGAACAAGCGGTAGGGCACCGTTGCGTTATCAACTACTAAGGCTGAGTACATGGCCTTGGCACATGCTGTCAAGGAAGTTATTTGGTTGCAAAGATTGTGTAGAGAGCTTGGCTTTACACAAGGAGATGTGACTGTTGGGTGTGATAGTCAGAGTGCTATATTTCTGGCTAAAAACCCAGGATACCATGCGAGGACCAAGCACATAGGCATCCAATACTATTTCATCAGAGAAAAGATTGAAGATATGGTAGTAATGCTGAAGAAGGTTGACACAAAGGAGAATGGTGCTGATTTTCTGACCCAGGTAGTGGTTTTAGAGAAGTTTGAATGGCGTAATACTGCATTGGGATTGAAGAAGCATGCAAAACATTCGCCAAGTGGGAGAATGTTGGGTATGGTTCATACTTTGCCTTCAGAAGATAACTATGGTGCTTAGGGTTTCTAAGCCTATATATTTCCTTGTAATCTAAGTACATTGTAACAAGTGTGTGAGAAAAATATAGAGAATAGTTAGACGTAGCCCACATTGGGTGAACCAGGATAAATACTGTGTGTTATTTTCTTCTTCCCTTTTATCTCTTTCTACTCTCTTGATTGTTGTGTCATTGCTCGGTACCAATAGGATTTGGTCTAAGATGCCTAAAATACCAATATTAATCTAATGGTCAATAATCATGGTCCATAATGAACCACCTATCAAGGTGGTCCATCCTAGAATTGATCGTGTAACAATACTATAACTTAAGTCATAAACATGTATTGAATGTAAAATATTTGGCCAATAGGATAGACAATATTGGATTAATCAAATTGATGGCAAGTAGGATGGACATTGGATTAATGATCATGCATCATTTTGAGTTTATTTAGTTATGAAAATTTGGTCGAGACCATTTGATAGGTATTTGGCCCTCTCTAAGACAAGAAAAAATTAAGAGGCAATGGATATTAAGCTCTTTAATCATACTTACAATCAAATTACTTTAGATGGTAATCAATTCCAAAAAGTCCAAGGTCCAAAGCTCAATAAAGTTTGTATAAATAGAAGTGAGATTCTCGAGATAAAAGACATTACTAATTCTTATTTATTACTGATATTTATTGCTCAAAACCCTTACTTGAGCGTTTAAATATATTTTGCAGGTATCTCACCCTTTGACATTGAGACACCAAATACCACAAAAAATCTAAAAATGAGGGACATTACAAGAAGAAGATGACCTACCTCAAATTAAGACAAGAGCAGTTAGGACCATGTTGACAAAACAAATCAAATCCACCCTATAATTTAGTTGTAGGATTAAAAAAAAAATAAAAATTTAATTAAAGTATATTTTATAATATAAATTTAAAGATAAATAATATTAATACAAATAATTATTGATACATAATTGTTTTTAATTAAAATTTTAAAAAGAAAATAGGTCATTGGACTGGGTTAAGAAAACCTAAATCTAACTAATTTTTTTTTCAAATACATTGTGTTCTGTTTCTTGTGAACAGGATGTACAACTAAGATGCTGTTAATTTTAATATCGGAACAATTCTCTCTCTCCAGGTATTTATGTGAGTAAAATACCTCCAGAAATAAGATCATTATACTCCAACAACACTTAATAAGGGGGGTGAGGTGTGTGCATAGTATGAATGGAAATGAGAAGAGAGAATCAGTAATGTGTACCTTTTTCCTCTGAAATCGGCCCTTATTTATACTGGACTTACCTCCCAGTCAGTTGAAGGTGTTCTCCAATATTCTTGGCCAATTCATTTAATTGCGTCGAATCGTTTCATACTCATCCTCATCCGATGGTTATGCTTATACGACCATTTAATTTCGTCGAATCGTTTCATACTACCCAACAGTTACCTTTATTTCCTGCTGGCACTTATATATATACTTTCTTGCCTCTGTCTCTATATTTTGTTGCTCACATTGCTTCTTCCCTAAAACTCCTTCACGCTCTTTGAATCTCTCCGTCTGCCTTTAACGACTTCTACACTTCCAAACACCTTCACAAACTTAGGTATCCTTCATTACCATCAGACTTCTTACTTTTGTTTTATTTTGACTATAACTTGTTTGTGTTGAGTCCACTGTCATCTTTGTTTGTCGTTTATGTTTTATTCTTTTTGATGGCAAATTGCTTCATTCTTTAGTCATTTTCCTTTTGTTGCTGCCCATATTCTGATTCCTCATCTCTCACAATATTCCTTACTTCTACATTCGTTATGAATAATCCTGGGCAAGAACGTGGATTAGAGAGAACCATTCCCCCTAGGATTGGGTATTGGCTATTTGGTTTACCCCTTTCTCAAGAAGAAAGAGAAAAAGCTTTGTTGCGTCCATATACGAGTGGAACTGACAACAAAAAGAAAAAGAAAACACCTCTAAGCCAAATGCAATCTGCTGAAACTGGAACTCCTTTATGCCTTCCCAAGGCTAAACCTGTCCCTAAACCGGTTTCTCTTTCTGGGTGTTTGGAACTACAAAACCCTAATCTTTTGCTAGCCCACAATGAAGTTGTCCTTCCTTCAGACCCAAAGGTAGAAACTAGGTTTGAACCTTACTTCGATTGTGTTCATGAAAGTGCTCTACTTGTCAACTCTAGCTGTAACTCTATGGCTGATTCTGTTCTCGGAGCCTGTAGTCATAACCCAGTTCTTGTTCCTATCCCGGTTATTACCAGTTTCAGCAATAAGAATATTGTTCTTGCTTTAGGTACACCATTCTCACTGAATTCTGTTTGTTTGTCGTAGGTGTATGTGAATCCATCTTTCGAACAAGTTGCCAATTCCCGGCCTTCCGACTCACAACCCGGTTCACTATCTTCTTCCATAATTTCTAAATTCCCCTGGATAACTCAGGAAGTGCTGCGAACGCTATCCGAACTTACTGCGGAAAACGTTGTGGCTCTCCCAGTCAGGAATCAAGAAAATTTTGTTGTACGTCCCCCAGATAAGGATGAACCTATCTGTTCTTTAAGGGAAGAAAATTCCCCTTCTTTTTTCTTTTTCTACAAAGATGTAATAACCCGGATAGGAGTACGATTTTCCTTTTCTGAGTTTAAAATGAATGTTTTAAACCATCTTCATATAGCCCCTTGACAACTTCATCCAAATAGTTGGGGCTTTATTCAAGCCTTCGAACATTTTTGTGCCTTCCTAGACATTCCCAGTACAGTTCCTATGTTCTTTTATTATTTCAATGTCCAGACTGCTAGGACGAGTAAAAAACCTCCTAGTAAGAAAGGATGGACTTCTATCCGGGGCTGCAATGAGCGAAAAATCTTTCTTGTTTATACCGATTCTTTCAAACACTTCAAAAATAAATACTTTAAGGTTGTCGCCAAACCCGGTCAACAACCGTTTTTCCTTTCTTCAGCTGATTCACGGGATGTAGAATCAAAATTTCCCCTCTATTGGTCTCGCACTCATCATGATTTTCCTTCATCCTCATATCGTTTTGAGGAAGTAGATTTATCAGATACTGATGCTTCATCGGTTACGCGGATAGCTGCTTACAAAGAAGCTCACGACCCTCCAAGTGTAGCTGCTTTTGTCAGCGAATACCGTGTCGGTCTTTCCGTATTATCGAGTATGGCCTAGTCTATTTTGCTTTTATTCCGTATGACTGCATTCTAACCTTTGCTTGTGTTTTGCAGTTTCGGAGATGGAAAAACAAACTGCCACCACTGTTCCGCCAGCCCCAAACAGTTTATCCACACAACCTTGAGTCGACGCTTCTAGCAACCACCGCGACCACCTGCACCCTCCTTTATTCAAGTCATAGAGAAGGGAAAGGGTTCAGGGTCTAGTGGTCTAGGGCAGCGAAAGCGGAAGCTATCCGAGGTCCAAAAATATAAGGCACCTTCCCACAAAGATAAGGCCCCTACCCAAAAAGATAAGGCTGCAGCCAAAAAGGGTAAAGGTGGTTCCATCCCAAGGACCTCAGACCTAGTAATAACTACTCCAGTGTTGGCGGATGAATCTACTCCCAACCCGACTTCCACTGCTACCGGGCTATCACCCGGATCGCTTTGGGATAAGGGTTTATCTGATGATTTCTTCCACGCTATTCATGCACCCAAGCACTTCACGACTCCAGTCCCCTTCTCCGAAGCTGATATTGACAAACTTGGTGCTATAGAACTGAATATTCTGAAGGATGCATCTCTGATTCAGAGTCTAGCAACTGTGAACAAGAGATTTACGTGTGTTGTTAATGAGCTGAATACCAGCCATGAGGAACTAAAAGCTTCCCGGGAGGAACTTAAAAGGACCCGAGATGAACTCCAAGCATCCTGGGAAGAGGCAAATAAGACCCGGGAAGAGCTTCTGTTGTCCGAAAAAGATGCCACGAAGCTTAAGTCTAACGTGGAATCTCTTCGCTAAAAGAACCACGATAGTGCTAAAATTTTTCACAAATTAAACGTACTGTTGGAAAAAACGGAGAAGACATTGCACCAGACTGAAGTTGAACTGGCACATTCGAAGACGGAAGCTGAAAACATACGCGCGCAAGTGTCAATAGCCGTGGAAGGATCATTCAACAACACTTTGGATCAAATTCGTTGTTTGAATCCTGGGGTTGAGCTCAACATAACCGGGATGCATTTCAGAGCTTACGTTAGTGATGGTAAGTTAATCCCACCCCTCTCTCCCTGTGAAGACTCCATGGCGCCGGAAGAAGAAGATCCAGGCCACAAGGAGGGGGATGGCAATGCTACCGAAGACCAAGCTCAATCCCGGTCAACATAAATATAGAATGGCCGGGATGCCGATTTAACATGTAACTTTGACCTTTATGTTCAAACTTTAGACATTACCGGGTTGATCCCAGCTCTAATTGTAATTGACACAATTTTTTTTTATTCATGTATTCGCCTTTACGATCAAAATACGCATGAATCCGTCCTAACCCGAATTCGTATCAAATTATTTGGCCAAAACTAACTATCTTTTTCGCATGCTGAATAAATATCCGTTTGGTTTCATTGACCAAGTATTTTATAATACAGATTATTGTCTGTAATACGTCTCGGATTGACCCGGGTTTAATCCTGACAACGATTAACATGCTACATGTAGACATCCAAATAGGCATGAATCCGTACCCCCCATGATTGTCTGTTTCTTGTGAATAAGATGTACAACTAAGATGCTGTTAATTTTAATATCGGATCAATTCTCTCTCTCCAGGTATTTATGTGAGTAAAATACCTCCAGAAATAAGATCAATATGCTCCAACAACACTCAATCATGGGGGGTGAGGTGTGTGCACAGTGTGAATGGAAAAGAGAAGAGAGAACGAGTAATGCATATCTTTTTCCTCTGAAATCAGCCCTTATTTATACTGGACTTACCTCCCAATCAGTTGAAGGTGTCCTCCGATATTCTTGGCCAATATCTCCAACCATATTATACCAACCTCCTCTTGACTGTTATGATATTAAGGGTCCACGATCTTTTTCTACTGTTATATTCAACAGTCCACGATTTGAATTCTTTACGGGCCTTGACATCGAGCCCATATATTAAATCCGTAATACATTGAGTCTAATTTTTTAAATCCAAAAAAGTCATATTGACTGTAGCTAGGTGAGTGGGACGAGATGGGTCATGAACAACCTGGCTATTCTTATGTATAAGACTTTAATATCACTCAATTATTTATATAAATATGTATTTACAAAATTACTATAATGATTTTTTTTTCGGTAAATAAAATTGACCTCTTTTACATACTGTTTACATAGTTTGAAATATATTTATTTTATCTCTCATTATTTTCTAAATAAAAAAGTACTATTTATATTTCACATTTTAATATTATATATATATATATATATTTATATTTCACATTTTAATATTATATATATATATATATATATATATATATATATATATATATATTATGTCACATTTTCATCTTTTCTAGTATCAAATTCACCATAAATTAGTCGGAAAAAAAGTCAAGTCATTTTAACTTATTTTTTTGGGTGAAAAAAATATACATAATGAATTTACCAAGGTAGGTTGGTATACAACATTTATCCCTCTAATCTTTTTTTTTTTTTGGTAATGCTAATCTTCTGTTGTGTTTTTTAAGAGGCGACTAATCTTCTCTTTTTATGGAGAGGAAAAATATAATTGTCCATCCCATCTCAGGGGTGCATTTAAGATATAGGAAAAAGGAAACAAAAGAAAAATGTAAAAAAGAAAAATAGAAAAAATAAGACAAAAAATCAAATTGGAAAATAAATAGAGTATATAATTATAATAACTCTTAAAAAAATATTGTGACGAGAAGAAAGCAAACAAACGTTATGTCAAATCTCAACCACAAATGTAAAGGAGTCTAACTCGATTATTTCGGTGTCATCCCACCATTTATTTTTTTATTTTTCAAATATTTTAAAATAAAATAGTAATTGATTTGATGCTGACCTATATCCGTATGTATGATAGCAATAGTTTCATCATATGCAATACAGCTGCAGCCTCACCTAACCCAAACCCAAATTTGAATTCCCATCTCAATTTTTCATATTTATTTCAAAATTATATAATATATATAATATTACTCAACATTTTTATTATTATTTTAAATTTTAAATATGTAATATATTATAATATTATAATATTATTATACAGTTATTAAGAGTAATTATTTTTCATTTTAAATAATTTTAAATTTATATTATTTTAATTTTTGGTTTTAATAATCATTTGTTATATATTATTAAATGTGATTTTTTAAATAATTTAGAATAATAAATTTACTTTAATATAGTATTAATCATTTTCTATTATCCTTTGTGATTGCTCTTGAAGATAACATAAATTAAAGATGGTCAAGTACAGAGGTTCGGGGTTTTTCAAACAAAAATTCAATGGTTAAATTATCAATATTTTTGAGGAAAATTCCTATGTAGTTACATTATACATTATAATGATCTTTTTGATTTTTTAATTTTTTTTTCTTAACAACACCTAATAAGATTTTACATTCATTCAGCTCGATAAATCTTTTTAGTAAAGTAAATTCCAAAAAAAATACAAAACTACAAACGGTGAGAGTATATCAGTTGAACATGTATAACAATTTGCTCAAAATATTCACGACAATGATTTCTATAGTGTCAAACATCAAGTAACGGGATATGTTTTGTCTTTTTTATTGTTAGGTTTCTTACAAAGTGCTTGACAAAAATCATTTCTATAGTGTTTAATATTTATATGAATAAAATCATTCTTAATTTTTATGCTCTTACAATAAACAAGATGAGATGAAAGAGGTAAACAAAAGCATAAATGATCCTCGTGAATTGGTGTTGAATTAACAACACATGTTATTATTTGCACACCATTCAAGACGCCTGCAAACAAAGATGTCGACTTAATCTCTATGTAAGTGGTGATGGTAAACGCTTTAAGAAGAAAGCATATGAAAAAAAAAAATCTCACCTTTAAAGAAAAATATAAAACCCTCGAAGGTTTTGCGAATCACAACTTCTCATGCAATATAGTCAAGACTTTTCACGATGATTTTTTTCCAGAAATTGTCTTAGAAGGTCGAATTTCTAAAACGGTTTTCTCGATGAACAGTCTTAGAGAATGTTTTCTAAAAAAAATGGATGTTTCTAAGACGGTGTCCGGGTAAAACCATCTTAGAATATCTTTTTAAAAGAAAATTTTAAAAATGAAGATTCTAAGACACTTTTGCGAAAACCGTCTTAGAAAGCCCACTTTCTAAGACAATTTTTTAAAGAACAATCTTAAAAAGTGAGGTTTATTATTTATAAATTCATTATTTAAAAATACAATATTTCTATGTGAAAACAAAAACATTGTTTATAATACATTAAAAGTAAAATATTAACCAAAAATTGTTTTATCTGTATTTAAATATAATTAAAAAATTATCTAAACCAACAACAAAAATTTGTGCTATAGTTGTTGGCTAACTAAATATAATTAAAACATAACTTCTAAATCATAATTAAAGGACATATAATTCTTGCATGAGCATTATGTGAAACCAAGGACATATAATTCTTCACTGGAACACCAGACCATCATAATCAAACATTTTCTAATTAGCATTGAGTTTATTTCACAAAATGCATCCATTAAAAAAATATAAGAGACTTATAATGTAAGGTCTCGAGTGTCCATGTGGCACTTTAACGTTTTAATGTTGAAATTACGCAGTAGTAATAATTATTATGGTAATGATCCTATGACTAATCCAGATTCGTGTGACCGGGGTGTCATACAAGGGGGTGCATGTTGGAACTCGGATAAGGGAGGGGTGTAAATAGAACCTTTTGAAGCCGGGTTCATACTGAATGTGTTAGTATTTACAAGGAAACCGGGTTAGAGTGTGACCGGGTTATCGTGTGTGTATCCTTGAATAAACGCTGAAAAGAAAGGAACCCGAACGAGGTCGGGTAGGGATGGCCAAGACAGGACCCCGAACAGGGTTGTCTAGACTACGTGTACCAATGCAAAGTCATATGTTCTTGAATCGCTAGCTCGATAGTTGGTGCTTTCACGAGCTTGACCTATGCATGTGATCCGTACTGACCGTCAGGTCATTAGAGTAACACGTCTTGACTTAGTGACGTATGCAACATGCGTTAACTCTCAGAATATTTAAATAGCGTGCAAGTGGGTTATTTCGTGCACTACTCATTTTCTTCCTCTGTCCTTTAACCATAAAAATGTTCCTTCTCCATTTCCGCCATTAACGAACGAAGGGAAGCTTCGAGCCTAGAGAAACTGCTCTCTAGACTCGTTTAACAACCTTAGAGTTAAGAGGCGCCAGTCCAACCTTAGGATATAACTGTTATCGATTTTGGGTTAGTTGTGATGAACCCTTTTGGGGTTTTGCATGTCGCTTGTGGGTGACAAATATTGGTAACTTGAAATTGTATTGAGTTCCTCTACATGCAACAGGTGAAAACCATTATTGATTTCTTGCATGCATGTATGTAGGGCACGACGCTGAAGATCGTGGTGTTCGAAATCATGAGGTTGGACGAACCAGTGAGGAACGCCGAACAGGTAAGCTCCATGTTCTTGAGAGTCCTTCTCTGGACTGCGTTCCACCATACTCCGAGAGAGTAATGGTTGTTATATGTCATGATGCATGTATTTAAATTGGGTGTTACTGCTTTCTGTTAGAGAACATGTATATAATTTTCACTGTGATTGCTTATTTGTAATACTTGAGATTCTCTGGCCAGTAGAATGGACGAATATGGACTTAGAGCCATAGATGTCCGTGCGGAATCCAGAGAGAATGTGACCATTAAGTTGGATGATCTTCCTCAGGCAAGGATATACAAGGGAATGTGCCCATTAAGTTGGATGATCTCTCTTGTTATATCTGTGCTATTATATACATGTGATGTGTTCTTTTGTAAGCCAGGATGGCTAGCTTGTGTAATGTCGTTTTGATTATTTGTGTCGTGAAAGTGAACCCAGAAAAGGAGAAACCCTCTAGAACCCGGAGTTTACTGAGATTATTCCCGGTTGGGGAATTATATGTTGTTGCAGGTGACGAGCACTGGGAGGACGGCGGATCCTGGGGTAAGAGACCCGGGTTGCAAAGCAGTCCGAGGGATTCCGGACGAGGGGCCGAGCCAGGACGGGTTCTTAGTGAACCTTAGTCTATTTCGTAGCATGTAACTGTAATTTTCGCTTATGTATTTTACACATGCTTTTAATCCGGCCCTGAAGGGTGCCATACCCGGGATCTTATAAGTTGTAAACTCATGACTTATCACCATACATAATGCAAAGCTTTCATCCCTTGTAGTTGCTTCCTTAATTAATTTTGTTATATTAATTATTACGCTTAACGACCATAATGCAATGTTAACAACTGGATGCATACGGACTGTTACATATAACATAATAGAAAATACAAAAGCTATGTTAAAAGAAAAAATAAAGGTTTATAAGATAAAAAAACAAGCAACAAAAGCTAATATACCTTTGGAGAACATTATTTAGCATACTGCTTGTTCTGTGAAGTAGCCTATTTTCCTATTAACTATAGGATATTCAGTTACCAATTGGACATAATTATATTTTCTCATTTTTAAAAAATTAGTCAGGATACGTTGAAATGGAACCTGTCCTCACCATATCAGAAAAATGTTAGTTTTTTTTAAGGGAAAAAATGTAAGCCACATCCTGCATTTCCAAAATCTGGAATATAGGTAGTGATCTATCAATACAACCAACTAATCAATTTAAGACAATTGTTCTCCAGTTAGTAAAACACCATCCAAGAGTATAAGTCTTACCAGTACCACTTTGCCCATACGCCATAATTGTCCCATTGTAGCCATCCAGTATTCCAGTACACTCAGCAGAAGGTCAAAGTAAGTCATCATGAAATAAGAGGAAGTTCCACAGTGAGCATTGTTTCCCAAATTAACATTTGTTTGAATTATAATACTCTTCCAAATTTTCCAGTGATAAAAATACATGCACCAAAATAAATGTTACATGCACCCAAATAAATGTAAAGTGAGAACACTAACATTACTTTTAATTAAGTTTCAATAAACACTCTCGAGTCTGTTCATGCATTTATTTACGGATTTCTCTTGCCAAATTAACGGATACTTAAAGATTATTTTCCTCCAGAAGAAGAAAACAATTTATTCCAAACTAGGAATTCGAACTTATCAAACAGTCACGAAATTAACGTGTGACTGACAATTGTCGATCATCAAATAGGAAATGCATACAAATAATCAGAAAAGGGAAAATACGAAACAAAGATCTTAAAGATAAAGAGATGATGCAAGAGCTTACCAGCAGCAACGTGTTCCTTGGCGTTGACGGAGCCGGTGCTATTAGAGCAACTCCAACGCAGGAGCTTGGAGAGTTGCTTAACAGGAAGAACCCGTATCTTGAAAAAAATAGCGTTGGAGCAATCCTATGTTGCGGAACGCAAGGTTGAAGAAAGAGCAGCGATTCCTTATATAAGGACCACATCTTACACAATAAAATAACATTAAAAACTCAACCACCACAGGAAAATGAAGAGGGAAAGTAAACTACCTTGGTCGAGGAAGACGAGGACACCAACGGCGACGGCGACGACGATTTTGTCAACGGCGGCGGCGGCTATGGCGAGAGGCGAGGTAGCGCGAGGCGAGGGTGTTGGCGAAGAGGTCGTGGGCAAGGTCAAAGAGGGGCTTCGAGGGACCAGGACGCGGAGAAAAGAGAGACATGGGAATGGAGAAGAAAGGGAGAGCGTGGGCAGAGGCGTGGAGAAGCTTCTGGAGGCGAGAGTGAGACTGAAGATTAAATTGAAAAGGAAAAAGGAATGGGGAAAGGGAAGGGACGCGTGGTAAATGGGCTCAGCAAAGATTGGACGCGTGAAAAGGAAAAATAATGAAATGGATCAGTTGAAGCTTCTGGGCGCATGAAAAGGAACCAAAATATTCACAATGAAAAGAATAAGTGGTAGAAAATAATGAATCAAAAAATAAAAGAGATGTTCTAAACGGTATAAATTTATGTCCGTTGTAAAAAAAGTTACCGTTGATGAAAGTTCGGGTATAAATTTGGGTGATGTGTTGTGTTTCTTCACACAAAATTGATACTTGCAATTTTTATTGTTCCTATCCATCCTCAATCATTTTTCTTTTCTTTGAAATGGATCCCAATCAGTATAATTATCAAAGTGGTTACCATTTTTTGTAAAATCAACCACCCCCTACTAGCGAAAATTCTACAAATCCACCACATCCACCGCCATACTTTATGTATCCTCAACCACCCCCAACTAGTGAAAATTCGCAAAATCCACCTCAGTATATGATGTATCCACCACCCCCACACATGTGGTATATACATCCTCCATCTAATATAGAATCACCTACCAGTGATAGTTCTCAAAATTCACAGTTTTGTAGTCAACGATCACTCCCCATCAATCCAAACACGTGTTATAGACCTTTTTTATCAATATTTCCCCTGCTATCAATGAAGTTGAGTCCACAATTGGTGTAGATAATATTCAACTAGATGAGGGCAACCACAATGGTAGTGGAAAAAAACACGTACAACATTCTCGGTGGTAGAAGATGTAATTCTTGTTCGATCGTGGCTCAATGTGTCAAAGGATTCAATAATCAGTGTCGACCAAACATCAAAGCAATATTGGGCAAGGATTAAAAATGTATACAACAATGATGATGTGCGTGAAAGCGGGTTGTTTTGTGAAAGAAACTCGACTTAGTTGAAATCTCGATGGAATAGGATCCACCCAGCAGTTCAAAATTTAACGAGTACTACAAACAAGCTGATAAGCATAGGAGAAGTGGAAGTTCAGAGAAGGATTATATGACTAATGCTCATTTGATTTATTCGCAGGATACAGGTAAAAAATTTGAGGTTGAACATGCTTGGTTGTTGTTGAAAGATCAACCTAAATTCGATGCAGAATTCATGTCAAATACTTCAAAAAGAACAAAGGTTTCTGCAGATGGAAATTACTCATCGTCTTCTAACACAGAGACACCCATTGAAACCGAAGAATATAATGAGCCATCGCCAGTGTCTCGCCCAGTGGGATAAAAAGTGGCAAAAAGAAAGAGCAAAGGAAAACAAGCTTCTAACAATATCGATTTATCTGGCATTGCAAGTGTAATGAATGAGAAGAATGCAAACACATTAAAACTTATTCAGTTAAAGGAGGCTCAAGAAAGGTGTATGCAAGATCAAGAACGGCGCATGGATTATGAAATCCTCATGAAGGATGCATCCAACATGTCGGAACAACAACGCCAAGATCACGAAAAGTATTGGGAACATATTACAGTCATTTTTCGGCTTGATAGCACTAGCACGATCCATCCATCTCCCTCCGGAGAGATTGTTTAATTAAAGTTTAGTCGTTATGTTTGAATAACAATAACTAAATTTATGTAATATTTATTTTTGAGGTTTAGGTTTTTTATTTATTTCGATGTTATTGTGTTTAATTATTTATTATTATGTAAAATTTTATTTTATATTGTTATGCATTTCTTTTTATTTATTTTAATTTATATTTATGAAAACTGAAAAAATGTTAACTTTTATTAAAAAAAAATATAAATATGTGGAATTTTTTTAGTTCCTTGTAGTTTCTTGCATTGAAGTAAAATAATAGGTGGGTTCCTTAGGAGTGACATGACACTGTGGGGACCACAAAAAGTATTGTGGGAACCACAAAAAATTGGTTAAGAAACCCAATTGGGTTTCTCCCATTGGAGATGCTCCGCCGAAGAAAGGAACATAGTCATAGTACCTTGCCATTTTCCACCACCTCAGACTTAGACAACACAACAACAGCAATGCCTCCTCTTCCCATCATCAGAACCAAAACACCTTCCTTCAAATCCTTCCTCTTAACCCTATCTATCCTCCTCAACCTCTTCCTCCTGTGGGCCCCACCCAACTCCTCCTCATCATCATTGCCTCATCCATGTCTGCCCTCATCTCCCGCCTCTCCCCCACCACATGCTGCCACTTCCTCTTCTCCATTGCCTTCTCCTCCACATCCTAGCTCCGCTGCCTCCCCTGCATCAACCTCTGGTACTTCCCCTCCACCACCAGTGCCTTCAAATTCCTCGACAAAACACCACCCAATGCCACCTCAGTCGACGATTCCTCACTGCCATTAGTGATCTCTAGTGACACCTCATCCTTCCCTTACACGTTCCGTGGCAAGATGCGGTCTGCGATATGCATGACGCGCGCGAGGAAGAAGGTTTTTGATGTCAACGCGAGGGAGAGGGAGAGTGAGAATGGGTGTTATTGGGAGGGTTTTGGATTTGTGGAAACGAAATGACGAGGGCTTGGAGAGGGAAAATGATAGAGTGGGAGACGAGAGCGCGAGAGAGTAGAGGGAGAGATCAAAAACCTTTTAAGACAGTTTATGGTCCTTCTGCTAGTGTTGCTACGTGACTCTCCGTCACTCTTGATCTGTCACTCTCGCTTGTGACTTCAAATAGCTTCCCAGGTTAGTTCTCACAATAGCCTTCGCTGAGATGCGACACTTTGGGGCCTACACTTCCCAACGACAATGTTGTTTCGCACTCGCTCGTGGTTTCTCTGCTCTCCCAGCTCGAGTACAGCATCAGCGTTGTCGCGGAGCGAGGGATGTCGAGTTTGGGAGGCGGCGGAGGGGGGAGGTTGACAGTGTCCCAACTAAACTCCAACTTCGTGATATTTTTTTGTCCAAGAAAAAGGGGAATGGCATGGTTGCAAATGCAAAGAATCGTGACCAATGGAGGTGCTAATTTGATCTCACCACTCCCACTTTCATGATTCGTCTCGAAATCTTCTTCCCCCCATGTTGTGAAGGTTGGAATGCTAGAGTTTCTAAATAGGATTGGGAAGGGGGTTGAGCCCCATTTTCCTAAGCTTGAATCTGAAATTGGTGATTTCTAGAAGCTTCTCCTCACTGGCACCCTCAAACTTAAGAAGCTTGGTATTCCTTGCATATTCGTATGTATATATTCTTTATTCCTTACTGATTCTTATGTTGAATTATGTCCTATTTTCTTCCTTAACTTTTCTGGCAATGTTTTTTTTTATAATTCATTGAATCTTATCACTGGGATTGTAACTTTACATTCTGTTTAGTTGGAGGGGAATTGGGGGAAGGGAAAATTCCTAACCTCCAATATTGAGGGACTTCATTTCCCCTCCCCTTCCCTACTCTGAATCAAGTAGTACACTAAAGTGAACTTGCATGATGTGAGATTTATCAAAATTGGAGGCTTTGGTGGTAAGATTATCAAAGGCCTTTAGAAGCTCTTTAAGACTCATACTGTCATTTTTGTGGTACAAAATAAATTGTTGGACATATAATAAGCCATTCATGAGTCTTCATTTAACAGTTTAAGCTTGTAAGAGGTTTGTTGTTTGACACAAATTACATATCTGAAAAATCTCTACGACTTTTGAACATGCAGCTTTTCCTGTCCTAGACAAAATTTATTCTTCTCTGAATGCCTACCACCTTTTCTATAAATTCCCTTTTTCTCTTTCATTAAGCCATTGAACTAGCGTTAATATGCTAGTAGAAAAGGATGCACATGTACACCTTGTTGGTTTTCTACATCTGTATGTGACTCTGTGTGGACTAGGGTGTTTGATGTACTAATGTACTACTACTACTGTCACTTCATCTTGGCCTATACATGTGTTTGGTACATGATTATATTACTAACATCTTAGATGCCAATAGGCATGTAATTTTTCCATCAATTAAAACAAGGTCAGGCTTTATGAACTTAAATTACCATCTTCTGTAAAGAACAAACATTGGTTATGTTAGATGCCATTGTGACTTGTATCCTAGATAAATGTGCACCAGATAAATATGTTTGTTGTTGACTCTAATATTGGAATTAAAATGACTGTGTCATGGAAGCCACTTCTTGTAACAGTTCATGCTTTTCAATCTTAGAACTTGTTTATTGGGACTGAAATGACCTTTTCACTTTTGTTAGGATTGGTGTTTTTATACTTCTAGCTGTTTATGTCACAACCAACACCAGATCCAAGAAATAATTTTTCTTTTGTTAGATAAAAATTCTTTTTTGAGTACACATTACTGCAATCGCTACATTTTACGACAGTCAATTAAAGTCGGTAGTCGTAAAACCATCTTAGAAGGGAGTGCGGTGACATTTTTGTAATTAAAATCAACATTTCAAAGACGGTTATGGGTGAAACCATCTTTGGATATTTGCTTTTATTTACAAATTTGCCACTGCATAACTTTCTAAGATGGTTTTAATGAAATCATCTTAAATTTAACGTCGTGAAATGGAAATTAGTTCTAATTCTCGCTATTTCAATTCGCTTCATATTTTCCTTTCTCTCTCATCCCTATTTTATTTCTTTCCAAAATTTGAATCAAAATATTGTGTAGGGCTTTGACTTCATTCCTCTTTCTCCCAAATATATTCCGCAAACACCCTAACTCCCCATCAATCAGCAAGTCCATCGCAAAGATTGAAGAACAACATAACCAAAGAGTGCAGCAATGAGCCAAATGCAGTAGTTTCCTACTACTAGTGAAATAGCATGGTCTTGCCCCAAAAGAATAAACAGTTTATGCATGAAAATCCATAGGATAGATATTGGGAGACTGCTTAAAATGAGAGAGAGTATTGGGCAGAATACATAGTTTCCAAGCTTATGAAATTGATCTGCTCCAAATGATTGCCCACATTGAGTTTCCAAAGCACCAGTCATTCCCATCTGCATTACATATCATGTTCAATCAACTAATACCCAGGCACTAAACTTCTTGTTATGATGCACTATGTGTACAGATGGAACCCACTTAAGAAACTAAAGAGGAATCCTGCATTGGAGATGGTCTAACTTGTCTAAACATCCCAGTTCATACCAAATACCACAAATCCGTGAACAAATGAAAATACCTACTGCTAGGACATACTTACTCTCCTAATTTCTAAAAAAACCTCTACAACCCCAGTAAACACCTCTCACTGCTAGGACAGTATGGCTCCTAAATTAAACCTCAAGCACTAATATGCTAAGATACTAAAATGAGGAAAACCAATGAAAATCATAACAATATTTCAAGTATATATTGATACAACAACATTTCCAAAGTTATATAGGCTTCGTGTGTGTGTGAAAATCAGGAAGAAAAGAATAAGAAAAATAACAATATAATCATACCTTTATCAAATTCTCAATGACTGAATGTCCTCTCTCCTCACTCATTTACTTAATGTTTCTCTTAACCATTTCCATTTTCCCTTTCCTCTCTACCCTATTTGCCACATAAGCATTGTTGCTACAACTCAAATCCTTGTTTTTCCCCTTACTCTTATTTCTCACATCATCCAACATAGAAGAACCCAACAGTTTTCCATCATTTCCCACATAATTTGTATTTTAACTTCAATGCCAATTGACTGAAAGTCATCAAGACATTAGAAAAAGGCAATCTAAGTAACTTCTACAATTGTGTGACTTACTTGTGAATTGTAGAGCTATGAAGTTGAAGGACTTGGGGTTACAAAACACCTTATATAGAGCAACAAAAGGCCTTGCTTCAGTTTCACACCAAATAATTAGTGAGAATATGGGAGAGCAGACAGAACCCTTCCCAATGGTTGAGACCACGCAAACATAAATAGTAAAGAAAATAGAAATCCATATTATCCTAGCTCTAATAATTTAAAGCCAAAATAAGAAGGAAGAGGCATACTTTCAATGAGTTAAATTGGACCATTTCATTTTAGAAAAAAAAAGGAAACAGATTAAAACCAGTCAAGAATATTAAAAACATTAATTAACTTATATAGAATCAAATCAGTAATTGTCAGAAAAAATACAGATTTCACTTTAGTTTTCAATTATGAAGAAACATTAAGCGTCTAGTTTCAGATTTCACTATAATTCAACATTGCAGTGTCCATAGTGCATACCAATTTACAGTGAATTCTTTATGAATACTGTTACTGCTACACTCATTATACAGCCCCATGAAGTAAGATCATACTAGATATAAATCATGTTTTCTTTCACTTGAAAAATAAATTCTTGGTGTTAGAGATGTAAATCATTCATGTACTACCATCTAATAGCTTAATATTTAAGGTGAGTTGGTTTTTAGCATGATATAAAATCTGTATGCATTACAAAGTAGTGATGCAATGAGTTCAGCATAAGATAAGTAGGCCTGTGTTATTTCAAGAGCATACCTTCCAGGCTTAATAATTCCATTGGCACTTTTGATGATGCTTATCTTGGAATTTTAAGATTTCAGAACTGACAATTTAGTGGTGTCCTTTCAAAAAAAAAAAAGAGAAGCAAAGTAATAAACAAAAAAGAAAAGAATAGAATTTAATTTCAAGTCTGGCTGTAGCATGAATCTTACGGCATTTGACAAATTCTCAACATTGAGCTGAGATATTAAGATTGGGGCTGGTCCCAATTCTTTCTCATATATTCTATCTCCCCAAAAGAACTGATTTCCAAAGAATGGGACTATGGTTGTTGGATACTACAAGTTATGGTATTCATATTTAAAAAAATAATTAAAAAGCAAAAAGCTGATTTTTTTTATAAGCACCAGAATTATGTCTCTTAAGGCATTCAAAACGAATCCTTGGATTATATAAAAGAAAAATATCTTAGAAGATATTATTGAACATTAATTACCCTAGCTTTTAATCCTGTAGCTGTGGTTCCAGCTCCACCATGATGCACCTGCAATTTTGTGCCAAAAATATCTTCCAGTTATTTCATGCCTAGATCTGAGTGGATATTCAAAACCAACCCCTTTGCCCCTCTTTCTCTTAATTTCTCTTGGAAGAACTTTTCTGTTCTGACAGCTAAACATTGAATTGTGAAATTAAGAATCAAAGTAAATAAGGCTTAAACTAGCAATGAGTAAAACACTCTGACAAACTCCAAAGCAATTCTTTCTTGGCCAAATAAACCCACAAGAAAACATAAATTAAAACTCACCACAGTAGAACATTGAGGAAACAACCAATCGTGAGGGCATTCCTCCAGAAGGAAAAAATTATCAGAAAGTTCTGCCACTGCATAATGGAAAACAAAATGAAAATGAAAGTATGAACCTAGTGTTAATTACCTAAAATGCACAGAACAAAATGTATAATTTTCTCAAAGCATGTCACAAGATATGTCATGAGAAAAAAGTTTATCTATTCTTCAAAGTTAAGGCCATCAAAATGCAGACAATTCAACATAAAGTTCTCACTAAATCAAGTTAATAATGGCAAAGAAATTGATGATATTAAGAAAAATTTTGCAGGCATGTCTTAGATACACTAGCTGACATAACATATAGAAACATATTCTAATGGGTAGATGTTAAAGCATATGAAAATAAACTGAAATATTCAATGTCTAGGCTACTTGCCCATTGGCAGTGTGATATAGCCTTTAAGTTTTCATTTCTGCTCATTCTCCTTATAAATTATTAAATCAAATTACATTTTAGGAAGAACATTCATATGGAGATCTTTACAGTTCATTCATCTTTACCCTTTGTGACATGGGTTTCCTCCTGCATCATCCAATCATGATAAAACGTGAGAATACTTTGGAAGATAAACTATAGGAAATAACACTTCACATAACAAATTAGATGATTAAAAGAAAAGAAGCCAAAGTAAAAAAAATAAAAGCTTTTAAATTAAGGTCGAACTGCTATGTTTGTCAGGCCTTCCACCTTATTGATATGGATCCCTGCAAATAAAAGCCAAAATAACTCCTATATTTAAGCCAATTTCAAGTAACAATCGTGGTTGCCATGAATTAATCTAAGGAAAAACAAAAATTGGAAATATGACTGACTAAAAATTAACGTTATTTCTAAGATAACCCATAAATCCTCTGCCAACACAAGACACTTTCATATTTTGAAAGCCACACATAACAGAATTGTGATATAGCTAAATCTAAACAAAAAGTGATCAAGTTAAATCAATTAGAGAAAAGGGTAGGGTTGTATGTATCTTCGAAGTACATGTAGACGCCGTCCTTTTGGCGCCATAGCTTGCACGGGCGAATGATGATAGCTGGCAAGACCTTCTTCCTCAGATCGGGTTTTCCCTTTTTCACGGTGGCCATCACCATGTCGCCAACGCAAGCCGAGGGAATATAGTTCAAACGACCTTTGATCCCTTTCACCGAAATGATATAGAGGTTCTTCACCCCCGTGTTGTCAGCGCAGTTCACCGTCGCTACCACTGGAAGACCCAGCGACATGCAAAACTTGTTCCTTGTCGAACCACTATGACCACACTTCGACATCTTCCCCCGTCTCTCTCTCTCTACCTTCCCACCCTAATGTTTCTCTCTTTATATATGCTAAACGAATAGGGTTTTAGGGTTTCCATGGGTGGCCACGAAGGTGACTTTGTGCTATACGCCAACGAATCCAAAGACATGTTGTTGGAGTTTCACAACAAAGGTTGTGACCACGCCAAATGCTGTGGCAACGTGGATGCCATGGGCGTTTTGACTTTGATGCTTCACGATGGACTTGCTGATTGATAGGGAATTAGGGTGTTTGCGAAAGAAATTTGGGAGAAAGAGGAACGAAGTCAGAGCCCTACACAATTTTTTGATTCAAATTTTGGAAAGAAATAAAATAGGGATGAGAGAAAGGAAATATGAAACGAATTGAAACAGTGAGAATCAGAACTAATTTCTATTTCAGGACGTTAAATTTAAGATGGTTTCATTAAAATCGTCTAAGAAAGTTACATCGTGGCAAATTTGTAAATAAAAACAAATATTCAAAGACGGTTTCGCCCATAACCGTCTTTGAAATATTGATTTTAATTACAAAAATGCCACTGCACTCCCTTCTAATGGTTTTGCAACAACCGACTTTAATTGGTTGTCGTAAAATGTAGCAATTGTGGTAGTGTCCCCTCCTCCTGATCATACATGGTCATGAGTTCATTGATAGACCATTTATCTTTATGTGTGTTGTAGGAGATCTTAAAGGGACCATATGGAGCTTAGAGAGTATTAGAATGAAATGCACCAGAAAAGAATTAGACATGTCCACCTCTAGAGTTTTAAGTTAAGCCGCAGTGTCCCTCATCTGTATGATGTGCTCAGGCACACCCCTCATAGTAGTGAGCTTCATAGAAGAAAAGTTCATTATTAGGGTACTGGCCAATGCCTTCCCTGAAGTCTCAAATTGAACCCCTAATACCAGTTGATATTTTTGTCTTAATGAACATCACACAGAGTCGGTTGGATCTTTCTTATTTGTCATATAGATCCACCTCTTATGGTTCATTGTTCTCCATAATAGCCGATGGTTCATCTTTCTTGATAGCATAATCTATATCCATATACCCTAACGTCAACAGAATCCTTTCCTTCCAGATAAGGCAATTATCCCCTTTCAATTTTGGGACATCAATTGTATTAATAAATTGTATAGTTGAAAAATTATTCAACATATATGGTTATTATTAAAATTTGAGACAATAAACATAATAATGTATCATGATTCACCAATGTAACTCATGCTCAAAATTATGAATTCAGTGACATAAAATTTGTCTGTGGGCTAAAATTTTAATTCAATTAAATTAATATAAAAATCATGATAAAATTATTTAGTTATGTTTCCTTATTCATGAGGGCAAGTCAAGAAATATAATTTAATATTTTATCCTAATTAATCATATAAAACTATAATAGAAATTCATGTGGGATAATATCTATTATATTATATATGACTAATTAAAATTAATATTATTAACCTTATGTGATCTAGAAGTTCTTAATATATAATTTAAACAATTAAAGTTGTTGTGGCTAGGCTTTAATCAATTAAATTATAAATATCACAAAACATTCTCTTATTTCCAAAATCAATTTTATTGTAATTAATCATAAACAATAAAATTAAATAATCAATCATTCAGATTAATCAACTTAATATTACATGTTTAGGGAAACATAAATTAATACATATAGTGAAAAATAACAATAAATTAAGTGAACACATATCATAAAATTGTCATTAGTTCAATTAGCAAAATGCTTTACATCTAATTATGCAGTTACAGGTTCAACTCCCACCTAATGCATTTCATTTTGAATTCTTTAATTAGCCAAGTCTTAACAACAAATCACAAATATCTAAATAAAAAAAATGTTTTAACATGTCGTCTTCAACCTTTAGCCGGGTCGTCCCGACCCGGTTTTGACCCACAGAAAACTCAATGGTTTTTCAGTCATTAATTTTTACACAAGAAATGTTAGAAATATTTATTCTATATGATTTCCAACTTTAATATCATTTATAAGACACGAAATATTATTTGAAAAATCAAATTAATCAAACATACATACACAAGGCATAGGCATAAAATGACTCTGATACCAAATATGAATTCTAATATTACTTTATAATCTAGTCATGCTTATATACATCAGAAGCTATTAGAATAAATGTGGAAAATTTTATTCCTAAATATCTCCCGCCATTGCTGTTTTGATTGCTCTAAAAATGGATTGAAGTTGTCTGTGAGTTAAGTAGTTTAGGAGCCTAATAATTCCTGAACACTTTGTAAGTCTTCCAAGTTCTAGCTCTCAGGCTCAGATGGTGTAAAAGCTTATATCTTAGGGAGTGAACTCAGGGATCCCAAACATACACTATATATAGAACTAACTCAAACCATCAAAGAGTTAGTTGTTATGTGCACAAGACGTGGACTGTTATAAAAAAATATTTAAATTTTGAAAACTGCAGAAATAATGAGATAGTGGGATTTTCAGTTTATGTTAGTGCACCACTTTATGGCTTGGTTGGTTACCAAAATTATAGGAACTAACAGGGTGACCCCAGATGAACCCGAGACTCGCCATATGCAATATGGCACATAAGAGGATAAGTTTAAAACTAGTAGAGAAGGCACAGTTGCAAACTACACTTTCTATAACTACAAGTTTCACTACATTCATCTTTGTCCTATTGAAGGCCTTGAGGTATAGTATGTCAATTGTTGATCAAATTTGGAGAGTACGTAGAATTATCATCACTTGCATAATATTAGCAAATTGCAACATCAAAAGTAAAATCAATTCAGAAGTGAAGTCTAACATTGTTGTCTGTAAAAATTTGTTCATTTATTTTATTCAATGATGATTTCCCTATTTCAGTAAAAGACAAAATACTACTATAGAATTGGAAGTGGTGATTCTGCTCGAGACTTTTGGTTCGAAACACCTCCTAAAGTTGGGCCAGACACTCCCTACAAATTTGGGATCATTGGTAAGTTGTTTGTTTTCCCCACATGTACTACTAGAATATAATCTTAGTTGGAATATATAGTCAATCCAATATATTATAAGATTTGTGAGTAGAAATACTGAAGTTCACTAGTCATACTGGCTAAGCATACTGGAAAGGAAAGGGAAGGGAGACTAATGATCCTCAACTAGTCTTAGTTGAGTATTGTGTATGTTAAATATTCAAATTCTGACAGATTTCTTCCTCATCATCCAACCCTTAAACTAAAACACGTTTCTGGTTTAAAATGCTAAAGTCACAGTCTCTATAGCTGTACATCCAATGTTGAATTATAATTGCAATAAAAACATTCTCATCATAAAGGTTTCCACAATGCATAATAATCCCCAGAACTCTTTCAATCAAATAAAGCACCAAGAAAGATGACAACAAAGGCATTTATATATCTTTTACACTCACTCACAAACACACACACATAGTTTTTCTTAGAGATATGGGATTTGATTTTCTGTGGTTGCTCTCACCTCGAGACAAGCATTGGTTTTTGACTATTTTTGTATTTTTTGAGGGATGTTATTGTTGAAAAATCGAGGTGGATAAATATCTGGGAGATTTACACCAATGTGTCATGAGTAACCATATAAGTAAACTAGACACCACACCTTAACCCAAAACCTTAAGACATAGGTGTATGGGTCTTCTCCTCACTTATATGGTGTTCAACTTTTCTATTTTTATCCGATGTGAGACTTTACCTCACAATTATACTCCAACAGTTATGTATATACTTTTTATTGTTGTGCATGTCTCATTACCAAGTTCCCAAGAAACACATTAATTTCTCATTCAGACTGGGTGATATTTTTTAATTAATTTATGTATTCAATTAATTGCCAGTAATGATCTTTATTTGTGCCAGTGAAAAGATCAAGTGGGCTCAATGTGAAGATTGTTTCAAGTGGTGCAAATTGGTAGCAAGCGTACTTTTTCCATCAAAATGGACATGTCCTGATAATTCGTGGGATCCAAAAAGGTATCAAGAGTGATCAATTCTCTTATGTCTCATAGGCATTTTTGGTCTCCTATGTTATCATTAGCTTCCTTTTCCCCCTCCCTTTTGAGTTGCAAATACACAATTGAAATTATTAAGCTTTCTTGAGTGAATAAGAATGTATTTCATATTTAAACAATTATTATGGATAGAAATTCATCCTTGATGTTCAAGAGGGTATCTTTCTGAACCTTAGATACATCTAGCTAACATGTACATATGATTTTTCTCTCATAATAGAGTTGTAGTATATAAATGTATGACTCTTTATTTTGGATTCAACTAAAAGTGCTATGGACAAGCATTGTATACATGGGGTATCTTGCCCTGGTATTTAGACTTTGGTAGGAAGGTTTGTTAATTAAGTATGATACTTTTGGTGATGATTTTGTGATATGAAATATTTACCTATTTCATTTTATTGTAGTGTATATCACTCTAGGTAACATATCCTTCCTTAATTATCTAGGATGTGGTTGGCAGGAGATAAAGAAAGTATAGTAAGTAGGAGAAGGGTTTGAAAAAATGCACTACCATACCATGCATCATGTCAAGATACATCGTCAATTTTTGTTAGGATAAACGTTTAAATAAATATTGTTTATGTAGTTTGAATTTTAAAAGGAAAGATATGTGAAAAGATAGATATGAGGAAAGATAAGATATGGAGAAAGATATTATAGAAAGATATTAGGGAAGATATTGTTTAGATTTGAATTTGAAATTGTTTTAGGTTTAGGTTAATTTTGTTGCTTATAAATAGCACATTATGTAAAGGGATCTGTGTGGCTTTGGCAGACTATTATCAATAAAGAGAGTTTTTGCCCCCTAGTAAATTTGTGTGTTTGTGTTTGTGTGAGTGCACCAGTGTGTGTGAGAGAGAGAGGGCCTGTGAGATATCAGTTTATCAAATCACTGATATCAAATTGGTATCAGAGCTAGAGAAAATAAAGAGTGGTCCGAGTAGTAGTCTGCCATTACCCCGTCTTACAAAGGCCAATTATGAGAACTGGAGTATCCAGATGAAGGCTCTGTTGGGAGCCAATGATAGTTGGGAGGTTGTCCATGATGGTTTCGAAGAACCACAATCCACGACAGGATACACGGCGGCGCAGAACAAAACGTTGAAAGGGATGCGGTTGAAAGACAAAGGCGCATTGTATATGATGCTCCGAACTGTTGATGATTCCGGTTTTGAGAAGATTGCCGACGCAACAACGTCAAAGGAGGCGTGGGACATTCTGGCAAATGTCTACAAGGGAGCCGATCGAGTCACGCAAGTCAGACTTCAAACTCTCCGTGGAGAGTTGGAAGGAATGAAGATGAAGGAAGGAGAAAGGGTATCCGATTTCATTACTCGGGTCCAGACCGTAGTGAATCAATTAAAGAGAAGCAGAGAGATGCTACCCGATACCAGAGTGGTGGAGAAAATTCTGAGGTCTCTCACTGATGACTTCGAGAATGTTGTATGTGCGATTGAGGAGTCAAAGGACCTAGCAACGTTCACCGTTGACGAGCTTGCTGGTTCATTGGAGGCCCATGAACAGAGGAAGAAAAAGAAGAAAGAAGAATCACTGGAGCAAGCACTCCAGACAAAATTTTCAATCAAGGACTAGAAGGCGCTCTATTCTCAAAATTTTCGAGGTAGAGGACGTGGCCGAGGTGGACGTGGATATGACCGAGTTGGTAGAGGACGAGGTCAAGAAGGATGGAACAAGGAGCAGGCTGAATCAAGTCAGCAGAATTGGCGAGGAGGCTGAGGTCGTGGAAGAGGTCGACATTCAAATGTAGAATGTTATAAATGTGGAAGGTACGAACACTATTCAAGAGATTGCAACTCGGACAAGTGTTACAACTGTGGCCGAGTTGGTCATTTTGCGAAGGACTGTCGAGCCGAGAGAAGAACGAATGAAACTGCGAATTATGCTGCAGAAGAAGTAAAAGATGGAGGAGTTCTGATGATGGCTGGAGGTGTAGTCAACCAGACATCCGAGATGGAGTGGTTTATAGACACTGGTGCAAGCAATCATATGTGTGGGTACAAGCATTTGTTCAGTGGTCTGAGACAAATAGAAGCCGGACATGTTTCGTTTGGAGACGCTTCAAAGGTCGGTGTGAAAGGTCGAGGTACGATTAGTTTCTTGCAGAAAGATGGACGAGTTGGACGTATTCAAGATGTGTATTACGTGCCTGAACTCAAAAGTAATATTCTGAGCGTGGGACAACTGATGGAGAAAGGCTACTCAGTTATCATGACAGACCGAGTTCTCCTCTTGAAAGAAAAGCAAGGGCGACTGATAGCCCGAGTGCAGATGGAAAAGAATAGAATGTTCAAGTTGATTTTGAGAAGTGTGGAGGTCGACTATTTGCAAGCCGAGATGAATGATGAAGCATCCTTGTGGCATCGTCGGTTTGGGCATCTTCACTTTGGAGGCCTAGCCGAGATGGTGAATAAGAATATGGTGGTCGGATTGTCGAGAATGAACTGTGAAAAGAGATTTTGTGAAAATTGTGTGCTGAGCAAACATACGAGGAGTCCATTTCAGAGGTCGGCCAGATACCGAGCAAGGCGACCACTAGAATTGATACATACCAATGTGTGTGGACCTATTACGCCCGGGTCCTTCAATGGAAAGAGGTATTTTGTTACATTCATAGATGATTTTAGTCGTAAAACTTGGGTGTATTTGCTGGAAGAAAAATCCAAGGTGTTTGAAGTGTTCAAGAATTTCAAAATGATGATTGAAAATGCAACTGGAAGGAGGATCAAGTCGATACGTTCAGACCGAGGTGGCGAGTACACATCAAATGCATTTAGGAGGTACTGCGAGGAGTATGGCATCAGAAGATTCTTGATGGCACCATACTCACCACAACAAAATGGAGTAGCAGAGAGGAAGAATCGAACCATCCTTGACATGGTGAGATCAATGCTGAAGACGAAGAGTATGCCGAAGGAGTTTTGGGGGGAAGCTTTTCTGTGTGCTGTATATGTACAGAACCGCTGTTCGCATTCCATACTTAATGGAAAGACCCCACAGGAATTATGGACGGGCCAAAAGCCATCGGTGGGCCATTTGAGAGTTTTCGGGAGTGTGGCTTATGCACACGTTCTTGATTAGCAAAGAAGCAAGTTAGAAGACAAGAGCAGGAAGTTTATCTTCATTGGATATGACGAGAAGACAAAGGGATACAAACTGTTAGATCCCGGCACCAAGACGGTACCGATAAGCCGAGATGTAAAAGTGAATGAAGACGATGAATGGAATTGGAGCAGTCCATCCGAGATCAAAACAGATCCCGGAAAGATGGTTATTCAAGACGAGAAGGAAGACGGATCACCTAGATGGATCCCGGCAAGGAGCGAGACAGATGATGAAGACGAGAAGAGACGACCCCGGATGAGGAGTTTGCAGGATTTGTACGAGTCAACTAACGAAGCCCATCTTGTTTGTTTGTTGACAAATTCTGAAGAAATAAGGTTTGAAGAAGCAATCCGAGATGAGAAATGGCAAAGTGCCATGGATGAAGAGATCAAAGCTATTGAATGGAATGATACTTGGGAGTTGACCGAGCTGCCAAAAGGAAGTCGGCCCATTGGAGTGAAATGGGTTTATAAGAAGAAAATGAATGCTGATGGAGAGATAGAGCGATATAAAGCCCGGCTTGTAGCTAAGGGGTATTCGCAAAAGGCAGGAGTAGACTATGATGAGGTGTTCGCACCTGTTGCTAGAATGGAGACAATCAGATTGTTGATCTCGCAAGCAGCTCAGTTTGGGTGGCCGATTTATCAGATGGATGTCAAGTTGGCATTTCTGAATGGTGTACTTGAAGAAGAGGTGTATCTCGAACAACCACCGGGATACTTGAAGGGCGGAGAAGAAAAGAAAGTGTTGAGATTGAAGAAACCTTTGTACGGCCTGAAACAGGCACCGAGAGCCTGGAATACCCGCATTGATGCATATTTCAAGGAGGACGGTTTTGAACAGTGTCCATATGAGCATGCCCCATATGTTAAGAAGAAAGGTGATGATTTATTGCTGGTAGCATTGTATGTTGATGATTTGATTTTCATGGGGAATAGTGAAGAGATGGCACGGGAGTTCAAGAAGAAGATGTCGAGAGAATTTGAGATGATTGATCTCGGTTTGATGAGATATTTTCTCGGTTTGGAAGTCAGACAGGACGAAGATGGAATTTTTGTCTCTCAGGAGAGTTATGCGAAGGGAATATTGAAGAGATTTAAGATGGCAGATTGTAACCCGGTTTCAACACCTATGGAACCCGGTACAAAACTTTCAAAGTATGATGGAGGAGAACGAGTTGATCCGAGAAATTATAGGAGTTTGGTGGGATGCTTGAGATACTTGACGTGTACGAGACCGGACTTGTGTTTAAGTGTTGGAATTGTAAGTCGGTTCATGGAAGAGCCGAGCTATTCTCATTGGAAGGCGGCTAAAAGGATTCTAAGGTACATTCAAGGGACGATCACACAAGGACTTTACTATTCGAAGTCAGAAAATTACAGATTAAAGGGGTACTCGGACAGTGATTGGTGTGGAGACGTGGACGATAGGAAGAGCACGGCTGGCTATGTATTTTTCATGGGAAACACAGCGTTTGCCTGGATGTCAAAGAAGGAACCAATTCTAACTTTGTCAACATGTGAAGCCGAGTATGTTGCAGCATCCTGGTGTGTGTGTCATGCAGTCTGGTTGAGGAACTTGTTGGAGAAGCTGAAGCAAGTTCAAGTCGATACGACCGAGATCCGGGTAGATAACAAGTCGGCAATTGAGTTAGCGAAGAACCCGGTTAATCACGAGAGAAGCAAGCATATTGATGTCAGGTTTCATTTCATCCGAGATCAAGTGAAAGAGAAGAAGGTGGAGTTGAGTTATGTGACGAGCCGAGAACAAGTCGGATATATATTCACAAAGCCACTACCGACGTTGCTGCTGGAGAATTGCAAGAAGATGATGGGGATGAAAGATGGAAGAAATATTTAAAGTTTATGGGGGGATTTTGTTAGGATAAACGTTTAAATAAATATTGTTTATGTAGTTTGAATTTTAAAAGGAAAGATATGTGAAAAGATAGATATAAGGAAAGATAAGATATGGAGAAAGATATTATAGAAAGATATTAGGAAAGATATTGTTTAGATTTGAATTTGAAATTGTTTTAGGTTTAGGTTAATTTTGTTGCTTATAAATAACACATTATGTAAAGGAATCTGTGTGGCTTTGGCAGACTATTATCAATAAAGAGAGTTTTTGCCCCCCAGTAAATTTGTGTGTGTTTGTGTTTGTGTGTGTGCACTAGTGTGTGTGAGAGAGAGAGGGCCTTTGAGATATCAGTTTATCAAATCACTGATATCAATTTTTACCCTCTTCCCTCAACTTAGTTCATGTTTGCTTGCACAAGGCACGTGATTAATTTATCAATGTAACAAAGCTGTCCCACATAATCATTTACTCAAGCTTTATAAACCTATGTTAGTATGTAACCAATATATTAGTGCATTATTTTTTATTTATAAAATTCTCTATGCTGCCAGATCTTCTTGTTTAGCTGCGCAGGAGCTGACAGCAGAGCAACTTGAGAATTTGCTACCTCCTTGTAGTTCAGGTTTGAATTGTTTGATTGCTTCACTTGAAATCTTTAATATAATGAATTGCAACATTAGGAAGAAATAGAAAATTGTAATTTCTTCTTCAAGGTATTCCATTCATTTCAATAGAAAATTCTGTAAGTAAAATTGCATGCATTTTCTACATTATTGGCGTGTTAACCTTCAACTATAGTATGAACTGATATTGGCAAAATCTCTCCTTTCTTATGTTCTATATATATTAATCTAATAACAAGATTTTATCAGTACTATAGGACTTTCAAATGGAATTTCAAATTTTAAAAGTAGATATGTGAAATGTTTCAAACCAAAAGTAAAAGTTGAAACTAAAAGTAAGATAAGATATGCAGTTTACTTAGTTTTAACCATACCATTTTGCTCGTTTTAAGCTGATTAGTTAAAGCATAATCTGTTCAATGTTTTTTTTAGAACATAAGATGTTTATTGTTTATTCATTTCCGTATTCTCAATTCAAATTGTATTTGTTTGTACTACTATTAATATAATATATGTGCAATCTACCTAGTCTTCTTAATGAAAAAATATTTACCACCTTATTTGACTTATAATAATAATAATAAAAGGTGAGTCACTTGGCATGTTAAAATCCAAAGGAGTATGTAAACCTATGCACATATTTAGTGTTAGCGCATGGATTATGTAATCAAAGTTCAATTTGAAAATTTATATGAAAAAGGCACTATTCTTTTTTTTTGGATATATGATTGTATAAGTATTTATATTAATTGTTAATAGAAATGTCTTAAAAAATTTTGTTTAAGTTTTTAATGTGTTTTTTAATATTATAGGGAGGGAAATAAAGAGAAGAATAGGTTATATTTTATTTTTTAAAAAAAGACATTCTACATCGATTATGAAATAAACAATGTAGAAAGTAACTATACAACATCGATTATAGGAAAAACCAATGTGGAAAAAGAAATTTCTATATCGCTTTTAACCGAAACTGATGTTCTAACTACTATACAACATTGGTTTTGGAAAAATCAATGTAGAAGGTGCCATTTCTACATCGATTTTTTCAGAATCGATGTTGTTTTGAACCTTACAGCATTAGTATTTACGCAAACTATTGTTGTCAGTTATACGACAACATCAATTTTTTTAAAATCAATGTTGATTTTTGCATATTATATATATTTTTTGTTTATTTCTTATCATACGACATCAATTTTCTTAACATCGATTTTTTCAAAATCGATATTAACATTGATATTTTTAATGTCGATAATTTCAACATCGATTCAAAATCGATGTTAAAAGCTTATTTTCTAGTAGTACAACGTCGTAGAAACACATTTTTGTAATAGTATAAATTGTTTCATTATATTTAGTTTAATGAATATGTACACTAATTAAATTAAAAGTTAAAAAGGGGTGATTTTATAAAATATGAATGATTATGGTAGTTGGATAGCAACTTGGATGACAAAAATGGGTGAAAATGGTTGCAAAATACAAGTTTAAATATTAATTTTAGTTAAGTATTTTATATTATTGTTAAATTTTATAACTATATCCCATTAACAAATAATTGAAAAAAAATTGTTTATAGGTGAATGATAGAACACGAATGCGGCTTGACTTGGATTTGGCTTTGAAGACTCATAACATGAATTGTAAAAAATTGATTGAAAGGTCACTTGAACAACTAAGTTTTGAGCTGGCATAACACTTGAGTAAATTATGATAGTGCTTTTTGATGATATTTTTGTCTAAAAAACATTTTATTAGATGTAGTATTTTAATTTTCTTTAATATTTTAGATATGAATATTTATTTGTTAATGTTTTAACGTCACACTTTGTAGGATTTTCTTATATGATATTTTTACTTTTAATATTTATATCTTTTGGTGTATACATTTTGTTAAATATTTTTACACCTTAAAATTGCTTTAGTAGTGGTTTATCTATTACTTATATCTATTATCTATTATCTATTATCTATCTATTATTACTTATACTAAAAGAACATTTTTTTACCCATGTGTCGCACTCTCCTCCACTCTCAGCTCAAAAATCCGACATGGCACACTCAGAATGCTTCTCAGCTTCTTCCTTCAGCTAGCTTTGCACACTTCTGTTCTCTCAACACACTGCAACTCATTTGAAATTCAAACATTTGAAATTCAAAATTCAGCTTTCTTCTTCCTTTCTCTTCCCACTTCTGTTGCTGCAACAAATTACCTCTCTCTCTCTCACACACACATATTTTTCCTCTTCCTCTTCCCATCTTCACACACAGCTTTCTTCTTCCTTTCGCTTTCCCACTTCTGTGGCATGCTCATAGGAACTCAGCTTATTCCTTCTCCGCGTTCTGCTTCTTCTTGCCTTTCTTTCAAATTTCAAATTTTGAAATTTGAAATCATCTTTCTCTCTTTGTGAGCATGCGCTTGGTCTCTCTCGCTCTCTTTCTCTTTCTTCCTCACTGCACCACCACTGCCTCTGCCTCACTGCCCGTTTCTCTTCCTCTTCACATTTCCCGGCTGAGATAATATACTGCACCAAATCTCTTTCTTCTGTTTTTATCTTTCTCTTCCTCCATCTTCTAACACACACTTTTCCTATCTCTCTTATTCATTCTGCCGGAGAAATCATAATCCATGGTCGTATGTTGTTTTTGGGTTGTGTTTGTGTTCTGTGTTGTTTTCATAAATAGTGTTTGTTGCTGCATGTCAGTTTTGTTAGGAATTATTTATGAATAGGATACGGTGATAGGAATTATTTATGATTTTTGGTTTGTTACTTTCCAAAAAAATTTATTCCAACAAATTAAATTTGTCTCTTGCTGTGAATCCTGATATGTCACAAATTAAATTTACTCTTCCCTCCGCACCTGAATTAAAAATAATGTGTCTCTCTTGCATATTTGCTTCCTTCTATGTTATGATCACTGGGTTGGTTTGATTTCATATAGTACATCATGTGTTTCAAAACTCATTGCTTTTGCAGATGATTGCATCAGAGGATATAGGAAGGCAGATATGGACTTATGGAGAAAGGTATTTAATCAATCAGAGGCCTTTCTATTTTTTGTCTCATTCTTCAATCCCAACTTTTTTTTCTTTTCACTTAAATTGTCCTGATTCTACTTCAATTCATGAAGCATCACTTAAATCATGAGCTGAAATTGTAATATGAGAATTTGTGAGGTGACCCATTTCAGGAAGCCACTGGAGCAGTTTTTAAATGCAGTAGATGGAATCACTTTGAATGATATCACTAAAATTGAACAGAAGATTATTTCATCACCTCTGACTATGGCATCCTATGGGGATGGTAATAATCAATTAATTAGTAGTAATTTAATTCAAGCATTCGGTTTGGTTACTAATACAAAATGCTATTGACATGTCTTTGCCTTGCAGTGTTCAATGTCCCCTATTACAAATCCGTTAGCAGGAAGCTTCATGCAAAATGAAATTGCTTTTTCATTCTCAGCAAGCCAAAATAAATCTCGGAGAGTTTTTATTGCGGATGAGATGAACCTTTTCAGTTTTGTTTTTAGTCATTCCTTTGAAATATAGGTGTATGATCTCACGGCATTTTATTTCTTTTGGTCAAGTAATTAATTTTCTGTATTTCTTATATTAGTTCTTTTCAGGAATAACTTATTTGGTTTCTACTTCTGCAATAAAGAAGAAAAATGTTTTATCTGTTAGAATCCTGTTTATTTCATACTGTGTATGTTGTTTGAAACCTGTTCCTTTGGTTTGAAACATCTATTTGTAGTGGAGAACTTTCTAACCTTTTGGAATTCTACCTCTTTGTAGTGTTGGAACAAAGATTAATGATTGGTGGTAAGTTTTACATTCATGTAATTCCAGTATTAACAATTTAATATAATAACAGTGAATTTCTACTATAATGGCTGGTGGTAAGTCTTACATACTAAATTAATTTGAGCTTCCCTGATCTAATTCTTCTATTGTGCCTCTGCATGGTGCTGGTGCGGCAGCTTGTAGACAACAAGGTTTGCTCTTCTTTTCTATTCCTTGCATTCTGTTTTTACACATTGGTTCAAACAACACATGGTATTGGCAACAGTTAAGTACGAAATTTGTGATGTAACACAAAATCCATAAAGAGGACAAGAAGATTGTGACAGAGGACTCATGTTCTGCAACACCCATTTGAAAGAATCTAGCAAGGAGGAAGTGAATGAAGATACAGAAAGCCGAGAGCACAAGGTGTATCTTTCTATTCTTTTTTTTTCTTCAATATTTATTTTTATTTTATTTTGCTGTTAGAATTTAAAATCAAGACAGTAGAGCTTATATATGCATGTGAATTTTTTATTTCATTTCTGAGGATATTGTGTTTTTTAAGTTTGGTTGGTCTCATTTGTAATATGCAAGCGATGTGTTTGATCAAATGCCTGAATGAACTTTATATTTCTTTATAACAAGCTTCATTTTATTTTTTAATTTTGTGGTTTGGTATTTGACAAATATGAACATATGGACAATCCTTGCTCTGTGATTCATGATTTTGCTTTGTATCTCCTTTGATTTTTTTTAACTTTGTACCAATTGTTGTGATAATGTTATACATGAAAATCACAAAATGCCAAACAAAGAAGCAGCAAATGACTTTTCCACTTTTGATTTTTAAATCATTTGATGGGCATTGACTTCATGTTGACTGAGTTCCAGGAAGCAGCTACCGCGATATCAATCACTGTAACAAGAGGCTTTTCTATCTCATGATGAATTGTGTGATCTATATTACTATTCAAAATAGTTGTTATATATTTCAAGGTTGGAGAACATGTTAAAAAATTTGAGTCTTTGGTTTATCCATTATCATGTAATTTTTTGCGTCTCCACAATTATCATTGAGTATATCATGCTATCAATCTCTAATTTACTAATCAAGACATAGCACAAATTAGAAAATGGCAACAATTGTATCCAATCTGAAGATGCACTGTTATCAATTGGTCTAACTGAAAACTCACTAACTATATATAAACACTTTCTCTGAAGATGCACTGTTGCTGCAGTGCTTTTATCTAATGTTGTGGTGTTTTGTGATAGGATTATATGGTTGATGGGTGCGATAGTACTTCAGAGATTTACTCTATCATCTGACATCGTTAAGGTATGTATGAGTGAATTTTGAGTTTTCATGGCCTGAATTTGAATGAAATGAGTTTGTTTAATTTAACCCGCTTTTGTATCTCCTTTGATTTTCTTGCTTCCTATATCAGAATCTAGCTGTGAAAATTCATCAAAGTAAACCTTTTTCAGCTATTTTTCTACTACAGGTTGGTTGTGTCACTACGACTGGAAGTTTCTTCTGCATTGGTACTCCTTGATTAGGTTTTTATCATATCCATTTTCGTTGATTAGGTTTTTGTCACTCTCATTTTTATACTGTTGGTGTAGGTCATCATTGGAGTCATTTGTGTGGGTGAGTAATCGTGAAGTTTTTGTGGCACTGTTGTTCATCCATATTTGCGTACCGTAACTATAAGAGATGAGTTGTTGTGTTTAAAGTTTCTGCTATCTCAGTTTTATTGGAAAGATTTAGTGATCAGATTTTTCTTTTCCTTGAAAGAGAAACCGTTTTTTAGATTAGAAGCTTCCATTTTTTGAGGATAAACGTTCTATCCTGTTAGAATCTTGTTTATTTTCATACTGTGTTTGTTGTTGAAACTTGAAGACATAGTTTTCATTGTAGCAGTAGTATTCCAAGTAATTTTTTGCAACATTATCATTTTCTTTGTAAGTTTTTTTATAACATGTTCATTTTCTTTGAAAGTTTTTTTCAAACATGTTCTTTTTGTTCAAACACAAACTGAATCATTGCTATATCTATTTAAAGGCTAAACCAGTAGTAGAAACATGTTCCTTTTCTGTCTGTCCATTGTAGCAGTAGTATTCCAAGTAATTTTCTTTATGACAGTTTTTTTAAAACATTATCATTTTCTTTAAAAGTTTTTTTATAACATGTTCATTTTCTTTTAAAGCTTTTTTAAAACATGTTCCTTTTCTTTCAAACACAAACTGAATTGTTGATATATCTATTTAAAGGCTAAACCAGTAGTAGAAGCATAAATCCATTTAAAGGCTAAACCTTTTAACCTTTTGGACACCTGTTTATTTCATGCTTAGTTTTATGTTTGAACCTTGAAGACATAGTTAACAGTCTGAAAGGTGTATTGCAAGTCTTTTTTTTTTTATTACATGTTCCTTTTGGAATCCTATTTATTTGATGCTTGGTTTTTTGTTTGAATCCTGTTCCTTTGGTTTCAAACGTCTATTATTTGTAGTATTCAAACTTTCTAACCTTTTGGAATTCTATCTCTTTGTGGTGTTGGAACAAGGATTTATGGTTGGTGGTAAGTTTTACATTCATGTAATTCCAGTATTAACAATTTAATATAATAACAGTGAATTTCTACTATAATGGCTGGTGGTAAGTCTTACATCCTAAATTAATTTGAGCTTCCCTGATCGAATTCTTCTGTTGTGCCTCTGCATGGTGCTGGTGCGGCAGCTTGTAGACAACAAGGTTTGCTTTTCTTTTCTATTCCTTGCATTCTGTTTTTACACATTGGTTCAAACAACACATGGTATTGGCAACAGTTAAGTACGGAATTTGTGATGTAACATTTGACAGTTTAATCCAATAATGCTATTTTGGAATTCCTATTATTTTTAGAAGGGTGATGGATTAGGTTCTTAGTTTATCTTCTATTCAAAATAGCTTATAATCAAAGAAAGGAATATAGTTATTCATAACTTTTTGTGTGTATTTCTAAAAGTTTTACGAATAATGAAAAACTTACATAAAGACAATTTTCACTACACAAAAGGTTGGTTATTTGAAATGTTGTCTGTGTAAATACTACATTTTTTTATCCTGTTTTTGTTCAATGAAAATGCTCATTCTGAGCTACAGGTTGGGTATTACAGCTATTTATGAAGCATGGCTGAGTTCATTGTGAAGGATGAAGTCAAAAAAGTTGTTACTAATAATCCTGGAATTGCAGCTGGGCTTGTAATAATGCATTTTCATGATTGCTTTATTAGAGTAAGTCATTATTAACTCATTATATGAAGTCATTTGATAATGCCTAGGTATATATATATATTTGTGGAGATTTGGTTAGAAAGTTTGGAAAATGTTATAGGAATCAGGCAAAGAAAGTTTAGCCTTGGTTTTTTTTATCTAACTAAGTATATTATTTTTTCATTGTTAGCCTTGGTTTTTCATCTAACTAAGTATTATATTTTCTTAAGTAAGAGTCTTTATTAGAACAATAATCTAACTAAGTCTTAAAAAGCAGTATATATACTTCATTCTGCGGCCTATAGTAATCTGAATAATATCAAAAAGTTCTCAAAGTAAGAGTCTTTATTAGAATAACTCTTGCCCTCACAATCTTTTTGTTTTTATTTTCTTTGCTCAGCACTAACAACCTTTTTATTGCAGTGACTTTTGTTAAATCCTGTTCCAATGTCACATGTACCTTTCCAATGAGCAGGTACTGGTCTCATGCCTACATCTTTGAACATCAAATTCTCTAGCCAATGTTAGTGCACAATGTTGTTTGCAGACCAACGAATATTGGAGTGCTTGTCATGTATAGCTCATCCTTGATAATTTAGGTGGTTATGCTAGAGGTAATTTTACAAAATTATTGCTCATTAACTAAGTATTAAAATTACTAAACAGTGAATATAAGGAAATCTTGAAATTCAAGGATAGGTTGCATCCTTAATCTCTGTAATATTGTTATGCTATGAATTGTTATATATTAACAATTTTTTTTGTCACAGGTTTCATGTAGATGTCAGCGTATCTCAGTCAGGTGAATATGCAATTTTTACACTGTGTGATCGACAGTGTGTTGCTTTGATTGAAGAAACTGCCACTGATATCAAACAGAAAGTGATTTGATGTTTTTTTTTTCCTATTTCAATGTTATTACATAGATCAGCTTTGTCTTGTGACTAATTTAATTCAAATAATGTTTGCCTTGCAACAATGCTTTTCAGCTACTGGTGAATCTGATCCTAATTTATTATCTTCCATAACACCAGCTAAGTCATTTTTATCAACAATGACAGTCTATTGGAAGACATCCCATTTGAAGATTTATCACAAATCCAACTATCATGTACTAGGTTGAAGAAACAAATCAAAAAGGAGTAGTCATTATTAAGGGTTCTTGAAGACCTCTGTGGGATGTTTTTTTGTTTTTTTGGACCATTGTATTAATAATGTAGAGTTATATTTTGCCAATTATGTTTCATTTTTGTTGTAATACAATTTGATCCAGACATTACTTATGTGTTTAAAACATGGTAGTCATTTGAAGATTACTTCGTCCAATATGTTATGAATAGAAGTTGTTTATGTATGTTTCCCATTTTGTCAGTTATGCTCTAATAGAATGTCATCCAGACATCATTTATTGCTTTGTGCCAGTTTGCTGGAGACCTTATGTAAAGGATCAATTTAGGAACATTGACAACAAATGATACTTTATTGCTATGGATAGCAGGTTGAGGAAACCAAATTTCAGATTTTAATCATTAAAATGTCCTAAGTCCACGTTGTGATATGATATTGGAATAGTGCTGGACTTGATTAATCCGTGTGGTCAATCTAATAAAAATGATATTCACCTCACTAAATCTGTATAAAGTACAAGTTGAACTGTTAATATATCTAATTCATGTTGCGGATGGGAAATTTGGCCACCTAATATAATATATGGCCCGCCAAAACTAAATTAATAAGAAACTGCAGTACAAGGTGGGTTTAAGATGCCTGCATCTATGATAGGACTGTCACGAACAATTAATTTGGTGTGACTAATGAAACAATGAAACAAATAAACAAAAAAGAAAGTTGTCAATCTTTATTACACCTAATGTCAACTCATAACTGAGAGCTATGAGAATGAAATACAACATCCAAATAAAACAATGTATTTCACAAGCAAATTCTGCATTAAAGTCTTCAGATGAAAGACATAGTTTCTGATGGAGTTGTTATTTCTCTACAGCTGTCCACCCAGATACTCACAAGCATTAGGACAAAACTGGTGTATTGAATTTTGCAACATTGACAATACTGCCTGGCCAAATGCAGAGAAGACAAATTAAGGTGTGATGAAGAACAGTGTAAAAATAAGAATGTATGAAAGATAAGAACAGTGTATTGAATCAGATTCAAAACAGTCTTAACTATTAAACTTCATTCATCTCAACTGAAAAGCATTAATAATGGTGAAAATTCAATCTTTGCAACAATGTGTGCTCAGCTTGACCCAAATCAAAAGTAAAGGTAGATACTTAGTTTTTCAATATTATACCTGCTATTCATGCTCATCAATAACTGTTCTATTCAGCAAGATTGAAAAAACTGTTCATGATTTAGTTTAGTTTAACTGGTCACAAGCAATATGTTTGTGGAGGATTGTCAATTATTAACAAAAGGTAAATGCTGTTACAATATGTTTAATACATGTTTCATGTGCTTGACAAAGCCAAAAAACCTTTGAAGCACTCTGTGTGTTACAGAAATTTGCTGAATATTATTGTGAATTTAATCAATTAATAGCTATCTTTTTCATATCACGTATCAGATTTACCCAATGCTCAAAATACTAGATTAACCAAAAAACTTATCCTGTGTAGTGGAAGAAATTACCATGTAGTGGTAACAGGATTAACAAACTATTCCAAATAAGAGGTTTAACATCTCTACACTGATAGCCATAACTTTTATAGAATCATTTTATTATGTACATTGTTGTTATTAATGAAACACTAATGATATAATTACACTCTCCAGGTGCTGTTAATTCATACGAAACAAATTGTAACTACTTACCTAAGCCCAATAACTAATACCATTTGCCAGAACTTTTTTAACCAGAATCTTATATAACTGATACAATTTGCAAAAGGTTCTATTGATACCAAGCAGTTAAATGAAAATTGTAACTGCCTACCTAAGCACAATAACTGAACAGTTTTAAAATGAAACTTGAGTGGCCACAACTTCAATTCGTAAAGGTTTATTGCCATTTACTTCATATCCTTTTACCCAGGCATTTATTGCCATTTACTTCACATCCTTTGGTGGCAAACACAACAATTTCCAAACATCATTTTCTAATTTTCATTGGACAAACATGTTCATTGGACAAAATAAGGAGCAAGTAGTTATTAATTGGACAAAAAACAAACACCATTTTCTAATTTTCATTGGACAAAATATGATGGGGAATAGGCCCAAGTAGGTAAAGGGTAAGGTAAGGTTTATAATTGGATCGGTTTGGATTGGATCGGTTTTCACCAGTCAATCCGAAAACCGATCCAATCCAAT
>CM023952.1:17838715-17876081 GCA_013407115.1 Glycine latifolia | reverse complement strand
GCATAGGTTATAAATTAGTTTCAGTTTAAAAATATATTGTATTAAATAATTTTGTATCATTGATGAATGTTATTAGACACAAAATTAATTATAAGTGAAATTTTTCTACTTATATATGTGTATTTCATCTACGTTTCACATGTTATTTACTTAATTAGTACTTATTTTCGTGTCTTTCTGTCCATTTAAAAATAAAATAATTTTTAAGATAAATTTTCGTCATCGTAAAATTTTTTGAGAATAAAATAAATAAAATATTATTTTACGCTTACGATGATGGGTTTAAAGGAAAAACCGTTATCGTATCATTAAAAATAAAGACGTTTTTAACTTAAAAGCCGTCATCGTATCTATTTTACCAAAAAAATAATTATTATTTGAAGCCTACGATGACGGTTTTCAAGTAGGAAACGTCATCATTTGATGACATACAAAGACGGTCTTGACGCGAAACCGTCATCGTATCTATTTTTGAAAAAAAAATTATTATTTTAACCCTATGATGACGGTTTTGAAGTAGAAAACGTCATGGTAGAATGCTATACGAGGACGGTCTTAGGTGAGAACTGTCATCGTATCTATTTCTGCAAAAAAAAAAAAATTTAATAATTTATTCCTACGATGACGATTTTGAAGTAGAAAACGTCATGGTATCTATGACATATGAAGACGGTTTTGAGGTAGAAACCGTCATCGTATACAATTTTGTAAAAAAAATTAATAATTTAAATATGCATACGGTTTTTATGTAAAAACCGTCATGGTATCATTACATACAAAGACGGTTTTTACATAAAAACAGTCATCGTATATATTTTTTTTAAAAAATAAATATATATATTCAACAATGACGGTTTTGGAAGCGTCATCGAAAGATCCGCTTTTCAATGACATGCGCATCAATTACGGTTCTACAACCGTCATCGTAAGGCTTTTAGAACCGTCATCGTTTGCTTCGCTTGTAGTAGTGTCGGTATTCATATTTTATGTCAAATCATTTTCTTTTGGTGGATGGTAACATGCGTGAATGTCATGCTTCTGATAATGCTAGCCACTTCAGCTTAGATCTATATTTGTTTGGTGTAAAGTTGAAGCAAGGAAACAGGCGTGAATGGGATATATCTGTTATCATTGCCGAAACAGTATATATTTTTATTTATATAAGTTTAATTATCTTTTTATTCTCTATAGTTATAAGTTTAAGGAACTGTGTTTGGCAACTTTTAAGAGGATGAAAGTTAAGGGAAAGTTTCTGTAAGGTAATTAAACCGTTTATATAACAGCAAAGTTTTTATTTACCATGAATGACGCTACAATTGTGATCAGTGATCACGAAACATCCACAAGTGACTTCTAAAATCATGATATACCATGGCTGTGATTTCAATTGCGGATCCTAATTTAAAGCTTTCCATATCAGAACAAGGCCACTGAAATTGGTTTATTATTATTTTTTTTTATCACCATGACATTGGTGTGGAGTATCCATTAGTTTTACTCATGATTAATCTTCATCACAGAAACTAATTGGTTACCTTTGGTGAGGTCTTCCCTCTCAACTACATCATTTCCATCCGCAATACTCAAATTAAAACTTCGCTTAAGAGAATTGAGCCCATAACTATTCGGATCAACTATTTGTTTTTAAATTGATTGACTATAGTGCGTGTTTTGTTTCAACTAATTTTAGAAAATAATCACTTATTTTTGCTACTATCTTCTAACAATTTGGATTCAAGATCCAATTTATATAAGTGTATATGAATTTGGTCATATCCAATCTATATTCACTTAAATGGATTGAGAACAAAGTCTTATACTCGGACTTAGAAACCCACCCCGAATATCAAACCACTTCAACATGAATTGACTCGCTGGGTGAACCTTCGACGCTGGAACGTTGCAGCCGTAATCACTTAACAACAGACAAACTGACCTGGTTACCGATCGGAGCCTTGTGTTGGGAACATGTCGGTGGCTCCAAGTCAGCCAAGGATGCTTGTTATTCCCAACGGAGAGAACAACAACAAGTTCACACACGTTGGCTTGCACCAAAAACCATCGGCCGTCGGTTACATTTTTTTTAATGCCATAACTGTCTTGCAAGCAATGACCAAGCTCGTGAAGCATGCTAGTGTGACTGAGGAATGCCACGCTTGCACAAAGGGCCACACCCACTCGAAGGTCCTTGTCATTTTTTGTGTTATCTCCTCCGTTGAACTGTATCACCGTGAGCAAGAACAACATCGGCGCGTGAGAGTTCCTCGCCATCTTCCCCATTAGCGAAGTGCTGCTCCCTCTGTTTTGCAAACAATAAAACCGAATATGCACAAAAATGAATAGCCCCAAGAGGCCAAGACTCAAACTTTTTTTTAATATTAAAAAAGAAGGATTTTTTTTTCAAAATAAAACTAAAAAATTAACCATGCCAAGAATGTAACAGGCTTCAATGTTTTCAGCTTCGGCACAATGTTTGAGGAAATGCTGAAGAGAGTCGCACCAATTTTTGACTTTGACTGAGAATGTCTTCTGGGAAGGTTTTGCTAACACAAGAGAGTGAAGGCCTAAGGAGTTTAGTCTCTTTGCACTTGTTTAGTTTATAATGTTTTTGCATTTTAGCCTTTCGATGGTGACGAGGTGTGGGACTATGGGGTTTGGATTTGGATTTCAGATCTGATGGGGGAAATGGGTTTGAATTCAGATGTCCACTTAAGATCCATGTATTAGATAATGGATTTTGGATCTTTAAACTAAAATAAGATATGGATGCATTTTAAAAAGTTCAATCCATTAAAGTAATTTAAAACAGATTGAACTAGACTGGAAATCGGATCAGATTACTGTAACATCTCGGGCGCTGACAAGAGCGGGGAGTGATCACCGATGCAATGAGGCACGAACAAGGAGCGACTCCTGGCAAGCTTCCAGCGGGAGGGGTAGATGAATGAATCGAATACACACCCGAACGAGAGGGATCTAGAGACTATGCAAGTATGAGACTGTACAGTTGATGATAACTTAAAAGGAAATAATAGGTACTACCTATACTAACAAGGTGCATCTACTTTTCGGTAGCCCATAACTTAAGAACTCAACAGTTAAGCGTGCTTGACTTGGAGCAATTCTGGGATGGGTGACCTCCTGGGAAGTTTCTCAGGAAGTATGTGAGTGAGGACAAAATACGCTGAAAAGTCTTGTGTTGGTATGTGGGGACAATCATTGATCCTGCAAGTGACTGGGCGTTACAAGTGGTATCAAAGCAGAGTCTCTCTACCAGTACGGTGTGGTGTATGAGACTATACAGTTGAGGATAACTTAAAAGAAAATAATAGGTACTACCTATACCAATAATGTGCATCTAATTTTCGGTAGCCCATAACTTAAGAACTCCAAAAGGAAGTTTCTTAGGAAGTGTATGAGTGAGGACAATTATGATATTGGACTTTTTTGCCTAGACCTAATTAGAAGAGTAGACCAAAGATAAAAAAAAGTAAGTCTCCTATGTGTTTGTAATTAGCCCTTACGGTTCACTGACTTTTAGGACTAATTAGATCTTGTTGACGTTTAATAGATACATTATGAATATTGTATCTGATATATAGGTGTATGCTAATAAACATTCCCAGGATTAGGATGTGTTCATGCAGATTATATGCCATATGTTCTCAATCATGTGGTTTATTTGACTAACTTATTAAAAGGTGGAAGCAAACTAAGACCAAAGTGATTCACTAAGATGCAAACTATAAACCATGTTTCCAAATTTTAAACTACTATTGTGCCACTCTGAGTACCTGTTCTTTTTAGATATAAAAAGTGTCAACTACTCTAATTTGTCCTTTTGAAACTAAAGACTAGTTGGTGAGCCTAACTAGGTTACTAATCAAAGGACACATGGGCAAACAAAGATTTGCAAATACTTTTGAAACTAAAGTTAGTGTTGAGTTTAATGTATATACGCTATGGAGCTATGTATGTTCTTGTAGAAGAATTTCATGTCACATTAGTGCAAACAAAGTCTAAAACAGTGAAATTCATCTTCATGGTGTAAAATGTAATGTTTTTCTTTTAGTCAGAAAATCACTTATGGAGCTTTGAGACTGGCAAGCAATGAAGAACATATCTTCACATCCTAGACAAGTATGGGTGGCTAATAGAGCCAACCCAATCAAAGATAAGTCTAGCATGCTGCACATAAATAGAGAAGCAACTCATGTGATGGAAACAGAAAATGGGACTGTTATTTGGACGACACTAGTAGACTCCAAAAACAAGGATTCTAATCTAATTCTTCACCTCCTAGATTCTGGAAATTTGGTATTATGAGATTAGAAAGATGAAGATCCAGAGAACTACTTGTGGCAAAGCTTTGATCATCCTTCTAATACAATGTTACTGGGTATGAAGCTAGGATGGGACTTAAAGGCCGGTCTTAACCGACATTTATCTGCTTGGAAGAACTGGGATAATCCATCACCAGGAGGCTATACTTTTGGTCTTGCACTTGAAAGATACCCTCAACTAGTTATGTGGAAGGGTTCAACAGTATTCTATAGAGGTGATCCCTGGAATGGTAAGATTCAGTGGTGCCCCAGAATTGAAAAGCAATCCACTTTTTGTGTTCAAGTTTGTTGTTAACAAAGAAGAGGTGTACTACACATACAACCTCAGAAATGAGTTAGTGATTTCAAGCATGATTTTTGATACTGAGTAATATCAATCTACTTTCGAGCAGGAATAGCTCCAAGAGAGAGAAAGGAAACTAAGAGAAGAAAGCTAAAATCCCAGGTACTGAATTTTTATTTTTTATTTTTTACTTTCTTTCATTGATATGTTTCTTACATATAGATGGAAATATCTAAGGCTATCAGAAAGGAAAGTATAGTAATTAATATATAGTTTCTTAATTGTGAAATAGCATAAATGCATATTGTTATTGGTTCTTGGCAGATTAAAACTTCTTATAGTCTTTAACCCACACTAAGTGGGTCTTCACATGCTGAGGCCTCTACTGTTTTGACTCCACGTTCTCACTAGGCCCAGCGTCTTGGTTCTCATTGTTTCCTTCGTTTGAGATATTGGGCCTCATTCTGGTTGTTTAGTCACTAAATATGTTTGGGTCCGTATCAATACCCCCACCTTCAAAGACAACCTTGTCCTCAAGGATTGAAGTGGGATAAGCTGCCTCTAGAATCTCATGGTCTTCCCACGTATCCTTTATTGCTGTGAGACCTTCCTATCGTATCAAAGAGTTGATGGCAAAAACCCCTTGTCGTGTGCAGCGCTCGATGATCTAGAATCGCAGCTGAGGTGATAGGCACTAAGGTACCAGTGACCGAGGGTGATAAGCAATAAGGCCAACTCGCTAGAGAACTCGATTGGGGTCAAAAAAATGTTTGGACAACTAAAACGAGTAGCGTGCGTGAAGCAAGATTTGTCGAAAAGGTTGGAGACGTAACCAGACCCAATCTCCCACCTTAAATTCGTGAGCTTGACCATGTGAATCAACTTGATTTCGCATGTTAATTTGAGTTGCTGTGAGGTTGTCCTTAATAATTTGGAGTTGTGCACACCGCTGAGATAAGGCGCTACCCAAAGTAGCAATGCTAGTAGAACCTTCAACATACGCACGTAAGGATGGAGGAGCGCGGCCATATAAAGAAGCAAAAGGAGAAACGAGGTGTTATACCAATACTCTGCAAGTGGTAAGTACTTCACCCACTTGGAAGGAGTGTCACTGGCGAAGCAGCGTAAGAAATTTCAAGGATTCTATTGGAGACCTCTGTCTATCCATCTGCTTGGGGATGATAGGCACGACTAAGCGTGTGTTGTTCCCTATAGGCGAAAGAGATCACGCAAAAAATGGCTCATAAAAAGGGATCACGGTCCACTACTACGTACAGCACATTCAACGACGGTTCTAAAGCACATACGACGACGATTCTAGAACCGTCTTTGTTGCGCGTGTCATTGAAACGTACTGCTTTTGACGATGGTTCCCAAAAACCGTTTTTGTTTGTATTAAATTTTTTATTTTTATTTTTTTTAAATGGGATACCAAGAGGGTTTTTAGGAACCGTCTTTGTATGTACACATATAAAGACGGTTGTTTCCCAAAAACCGTCTTTGAATGTAATAAATTTTTTTTTAATTAAGTGACATACAAACATGGTTTTCCCCAAGAACTGTCTTTGTTTGTATTATTATTATTGTTTAAAAATTAAGTGGATACAAAGACGGTTTTGAGGAAGAACCTTCTTTGTATGTACACATACAAAGACGGTTTTCCCCTAGAACCATCTTTGTTTGTATTATTAATTTTTTTTTAATTAAGTGACATTCAAAGATGGTTTTTTCCGAAAAACCGTCTTTGTTTGTATTATTAATTTTTTTTATTTTTTTAAATACGTACATATTTTCATTAATACAAATCACAAGCTATTTAAATGACATTTGTTTCCTTAAATAATATCACATTTGCAGAAAAATTAGAGGTATAATTTTTATTCGTTCTAAACACAGTTTGAATTGAAATAACAATTGCCAAAGTAATTATTTATGAACATACCATATTTTCACATTAAGACCCTGAAACAGAGATGAATTTAATAATAAAATCAAACCAAAAAATGTATAAAAGTGCAAAAACACTGGGCAGGAAACTTCAGATAAAAAACAAGCATACTTAAGTCTCTACTCCAACCTAATCTAAAGGCAATACTATTTGTCCCTTTGTAACCAACCTAAGCATCCTTCCGTCTTCTTTGGATGGGTACGTACAATGAATATTCCACAACAAGATTGCTCAAATCATCACCTAAACACACAACAGAGCATTAATAGGTTAGCTAGAAATAATAAAAATAAATCTTCTAAAACCTAACCACACACATTGGTAAGAGATACTGTAATTCATTTATTGGGGATTTATTTTTGGTTAAAAGATAATTGGATAAGATAACAAAAAACTTGAGAATAAGGTATTCCCACCTCCAGAGCTGCCTTCAGTACCCAGCAGATCAAATAGCTTAGATGAACTTGAATCTCGATCACCACTGATATATGAAACAGGTGCAATCAAAGTAAAATCAATAACTGTTGTGGCACGCAAAGTTATTGCCAATGATAGCAGTACTATTCCCCTGACCTCAGAAAGATGCTCACATTTAACAGTGAAAACATTTTTGTAAAAATTGTGCTAAATAATGAGGTAATATATCAAGAAACAATACTCAACAGTTAACCATCATAAACAATCCCTCTATAATTGTTGGTGCCTAGCAATGCCTTGTTTACCCAGCAAAATGACATAGTATAGTATCATGTGAGGAGTGAAAATTCCAACTATACCACAGTTAAAAATGTTGCAGTTCATAAGTAAAAATCACACCTTAGATGGACCCTCGTGTAGGTATGTGCATATGCATGTCTCATGTATATCCATCTTTGTATGTGTATGTCAGTGTGGGGGTACAAGGGCAGACACGCGTGAGATAAATAATTCATACATCACTGTGAATGCTAGCTAGGTAAAACAAAAACTTACCCATAACTAAGTAAATCATAAAGTTAAAAACCATTGCCCACACCAGAACCTGATGGACTCTCTCCTTTCCCACCATAACTGGGGTATGTTTGTAAAGAAGATTTTGGTATACAATCAGCAGTACAACTTTAGTGTCAAGGAACATGGGAAATTAATTAACATTGTAACAACTTCTATTATTACCTGAAGATGGTATCCAGTAATGTGTCTGCCAGTGGTGTAGCAAAAAAGCCAGCAGTGCCTTCTTTTTTGACCACCTGGAAAAGTATAACATTTAAATATACACCTTATAACCTAGCCCCATTTTAAACAACGTGTACAACTTATTTAGACTTATGACATAAGCACTCATGTATGTGTTTCGAAGAGTTTATGAAAATATTAAAATAACTTATATGTCCATAAGTTGTTTTTAGCTTATTTCAATAAGCTCTCCATCATAGCTTATGAAAACAACATATAGCTTATATAAAAATAGTTATAATAAGACCTTAATTAAGTTGTTTGTCCAAACAGACCATAAAACCAAGGAACTGAAAGTGAAATCATGTAATGGACAGGATCAATAAAATAATAATTACATTAGTGCAGAGCTTTCGATAACTTTGACTATTTAACCACCCAGCAGAGAATAAATGATGAGAAGATTGAAGACAATTTTTAAAAATAAATCATAAGAAGTAAGTATAAAGAAAAAAAAAAACCAGCCTGCATATCACTTTCGCAATATTTTAAGACTAAGCCTATCCTTTTGGCAATTATTTTGAGTTGTTCTCTAACTGATAGAGTTCATTTAATAATTCACCCGCTTTTCCAATGCAATCATGCCAAATGAACAAGTTTCATCCATATATAGTATATCTAGATTCAATTACATGAATATTTCGGCTGGCTGCACAAGATAAGTTTAATAATAATAGCTGCAGGATTGAATACCTGCTTTGTATCTCCAAGTACCTCAAGAAATACACAAATCACTAATGAAGAGGTTCACTAGTTATCTCCCAAGAAGAGCTTACATGACAGACAAATTCTCAAAAGAATCAAACATGGACCTTGCAATGTTTGGTGTAAGGAATAAATACAATGAGCACCCATCAAAGAGAATATGTAAGAGCAACCATGAGCACTAGGAAAAGCAGATGTGCAAAGTGACAGAGATTGTACATGCATACCGTATGCTTTTGGGTTACTAATAAAATCCTTATTGGATTTGAAAGCATTGGCTGAAATTAAGACATCTGAACCAAAGCATAGGATATTGGATACACATTGAATATTATAAGGCAACAACAACATTCAATCCAATTTCAATTGAAATTAATGAAATGGTATTTTTGTGGATATTGGATACACATCCTTAGAGTTGTTTCAAAGCACAGGATGAATGGATATGGTCTTCGTTCAATCCAGTTTCTAATGGCATAGGGCTGAAGAGCAAACCTTTGAAAGAAAGCTAGATATTATTAGCTTTGATATCCTTGACCATGCCAACCGTCCAAAACATTGCATCCAAGAACTTTTCTGGAAGCAAATACTTTTGTAAATAAATTTGATATACAACAGAATCCTTGAATAGAGAAACATTCCATCCAAATATTCAAACTGCAAAATGAAAATTAGATATTTATAAATAAAACAGCAATTAAATGACAATGCTTCCTAATTTATTTAACAAAATCCCAACTAGAAAATTGAGAACGCTGTCCAAGAATAAACCAATAACACAAGCAGGCAAGCAACACCCTCCCCTGCCAAAGGTGCAGCCAGGTGTCTCTGTCATAAAATGTCAAAGCATGAGCAATAGAATTGATTCCATTTACCACTTAAGTTATATATCCCTGAATCTTCTTTTTATTCTTTGTGTGTTTAATTTCTAATTCTTTGGAAGATTTCTCTCTTTTCCTCCAAACTAAAAAGATCCAATCCCTTGGTAAATTCTTGAGGATGTTTATATATAGATTGAGGCAAACTCTAGATAATGCAAAATTGTGCAGTAGGCATAGGAGGAGCAGAAAATTGGGAAACAATGCAGGGTGCTTAATGCATTTGGGTTGTGAATGCAGAGTAGTGGAGACAATGGCCATGCTTGTACCAGAGATGCTATCTTATAGTCTTAACTGAGGTTTCAACAATTAACTATATTAGTTTAAATGACTATGATTGTGAAAGTTGAACTTCATTCAACCTGTAAATATGGTTGAAATTATAAGCAGAAATTGCAACAATTTGATCTAAGGCCCTTAAGCATGTTATAAGCCACATAAACCTAATCAGAAATTGCAACAATAGCTTATTATATCTTGCCAATTACCATTAGCATTTTTCAGTTTGAAATTATAAGCAGCACCACACCCACTGTTCAACAAAGGACGATGTAGAGTATAGTAGGAATAACGCCATATATAGAAGATAAGTCATATGTTAATCCAAAATTTAAGCCATAATTCAAATCATATATTATAAACCAAAGCATACCTCAATCTCGAAGTGTAAACTCCAAACATCCAAAATTCAAGCCATAATTCAAATGAAAATAGATCCAAGACAATAAGATAGGGTGCTATAACCCCTATAGCACCGACTAACTACCATAAAGATCAAGAAAAAAAATATTGTTTTGTTCGAATTTGGAGGCAAGCCAAAAAAGAAACCCTCTAGCACAATCTTTTTGCTTCCTTTTCAGACTCGAGTATGGTGAGAATGTCTCCTCTCACAGGCCCTTTCACAATTTCAAATGACGGAGCCAAATAAGAAGCAGTGAAGCGAGAACAATACATGAAAAATAATAATAAATTAGAGTTAGAGAAGAATTATGGAAGCAATAGCAGAATTGGGTATGCAAAGAAATATAAAGAAGTGCAATGAACTGATTAGAAAAAAAATCTCAGCTATAATTTCACAATTCATAGTTTAGAAGAAAAGCAGCTTGATATGGTCAATAGTAGTCATAGGGAAGTCATTTATTCCTGAGGGACACATAAAAGACTACAAATGCAAAGGGAAAAAAAGAGTCAAACCAAAAGGCCACAGATATTATCCTACAGATATATTATGGCTTGCATTGTGAGGAGACAACTGATGTCAGGACATATTTTGAAGAAATCATGTTTAATTCCAATATGATGGCTTGCATTGTCAGAACTTTAATTGCAAGGAAAAAATGAAAGGATGTATGTCAGAAAGAAATCCTAATATCTCTTTGAAATGAAAATATTCATCAAAAGAGCATAGATATTATTTAAATGCACATATAGGATCAATCACTAATACCTTAAGTTTCAGTTTTTCCTTAGACACAATTGTAGGGTAATTGTTTAGAGGCATGTCAACCACTGTGGTTACACCACCTGTTGAAAGTGTTGGAATAGATCAATTTAATGTGCATATAAACCAAACTAAATAAGTTATGCATATTGACAAAAGTTAACATAGACAGGAAAACTATCATTAGAAGAGAGATAAATGATAGAATATCCACTATGTAACATCTGATAAGTCATAACAACATATTGTTTTCTTCGTCCTAAGCTTGAAATCTAGATGCACTTAAGAAGCATGGGAAATAGTTATCAAGATTTCCCTTGAAATATCCAATCAAGTTCCAAGGTATACTACTAATGAAGAAAATGTAGATCAATACAAGAAGAACATCTGGATACCAGCAGCGGTAGGTCTAGTACCAGTATCAAATCCTTCCCACTCAGTTCTTCCTGGCTCATCAAGATGTACGTGCCTGCCAAAGTAAGTAGTTCAAATAATTAGAGGGAGGATGACACACGAAAATCATGTTTAGACATAAAATGAAACAGCTGGAGTTGATAATCAAGTCTTCTTCTAGTCTACAATCCATACTCTCTAATAAATTCTTGCCAAATGTCAAAAACAAACAATAAGAAGATGATTTCCATATCTTACACATCAATCAAGCCAGGCATGATAACAACATCTCCATAATCAATTCTTTTTGCTTAGGCTTCCCCTGGTTAGCATGTCCCTCAACGACAGGTATTATGTCTATAAAAGACAAGCAATATACTAACTTAGATTTCTAATGTTTGTGTCATAATAGATACGTAATCATCAAAGACATGCTCACCTTCTAATTGGAAACAATGGCAGAGGCATTACATAACACTGAGTGGTGATATATTCTTTATTTGAAAATAAAGCTAATAAATTCTTTAAATCACAAACTGAAAGATTAAAGCAACTAATTAAGACTTAAGACAAAAAAGATAACATAACAAATCAACCAGTAATTCAAACAGTGTTTTCTTACCCTAGATCATCAAAGAAAACAAAAAGAACCAAGTCAACCTGTTTCGTGTGCACAATATAGTCAATTACTTCAAGCATGTCAGAAATCCTAGAAGCTACTGGGTTGATAAGGTGAAGGAAGTAATCCCATTCTTCTAGAAAACATGTAACATAACTTATGTCTTCGATGTGAAAGACTGAATTTACATTGTTGGAATTTACAACATTGGCTATAGCTTTAATCACTGAAAGAGCTCCTGGCTGTTTGAGAAACAAGACTAGAGCTGGTCAATACAAAGTACCTAAACCTGACACCACTAAACAAATCCTAGTGGCCTATCCCAATATGCATCTGAAATCTAAATGCTAATATATGTGTAGTAACAGTGTACCTGAATGTAGTGTTCTTCTGAAGCATCAAGAGGAGCCTTGCCCATATCACCAAATGCAATGAATCTGAGCTCATCTGATCCTCCAGCAGGTGGAGTTGAAAATTTGATTTGTTCACTCCAACCAACCCAGCCACTGGATCATAAGCAAAAGGAAAATCAACTTATTTAACGAGTTAAATCTCAATTATTGAAATACTTGGTGCACAAGAACAAATTCTTGAAGTTCATGTATATTAGTAGAATACTAGTATTGCATTAGGTAGCCTACCATCCAAGTTCTTTTCATACTATTTTGACTGAGATTCGGTTTAAATCTTTTTTAGATACATTACTAATGTATCTAAAAATGACTAACTAGATATGTTCTCAAACTACAAGCTCAATTTATTCCATAAAGTTCATACCTTCCATATCTGTAGGAGAAGGTGCTTGAAGGCTTAAGTCCTGTCATAAATGTTGAATGAATGTATCCTGGATCATGCCATTGAAATCCATAGTTTACCACACATGTCATCTCAAGGATAGAAAAAGGGTTTTTTTTTTTAACCTTTTCCTCCTATCAAATTAGATGTAGCAAAGTCTTTGAAAGGGAAATCAAATTAATCAAACATTTTGAGTAGCAGAAGAAAGATGAAAGAGCAATCCATGTATTTTGAATTCAACAAGTATAGGAAGAATTTAGTTAATGACCTTGCTACATTAAAATGAGCTAAGATTGCTGACCATTCATCCCAGTCATCTCCCGTTACATATACCTCTGATACAAATGTTATTTCATCCAAATCCAAGTCCTCACCAAACACACAATCAAGTTTTATTGCAAGAAACCAAAGCAGAAAATCCATACACACACACACACACACACACATATATATATATATATATATATATATTCCTTGACACATGTAATTTATTCATTAAAAGCCTATAACAAAACAGGGTAACAGAGGTGACTAGATCAAGGATTTTAAAATTAATTTGTTGTTGAAAGCTTCAGCTCATATGTGAAACCTTTATCCACAGAAAATATATGCATCGTCCTGAGCAACATTTAAAGCAAATGCCATTATACTCAACTAGTACAGAAAATAGAAAGTGATGATAATGTGAATGATCCAGATAACTGAATTGCAATGTTCTTTAGGTTGTTCCAGCCTTTAGTTTTCACTCAGGACATTTAACAAACATGTTGCATGCCCTGTTATGCTCCGTTAGTCTGTGACATATCAAGGGACACGATCACCTCCTATAGATCAAAATCGTAGACACAAACAAAAATTAAGAACTACTACCAGGGATTGAATCATTAAAAAATTTACTTTAAAACTAAACGAACGCCAACAAATCCTCATATCAACATATTTTGGATTCACGGCATTCATCAGCATACACCTAAAATAGAAACCAGTTTCAACATATTACCAAAATATTATCAAAAATTATTATGCATATATTCAGTTGAACACAATTTTCCAACCAAAGTCAATTGATGATCATCAAACCCACAAACACAAAATAGTCAAATGATTGATCTTTGTAGCTAACTCCTTCCTTGAAAGCACTGAAGCATCCAAACATCAACCATAATAATCAATAAAACTAAAACAATAATATTCTTTCTTCAATCCTAATTTCACAGGAATTTCAGCAAAGTATACTACAGGAGATACAACAAAACCAGCAAGACACTATAAATATTAAAAAAAACATGAGAAAGACAAAAAAAATCTCACCAATCATTTCCTCCTTCATCTTTTCCCTTTTTTCTGCAGCAACGGGCTCTAGCAGCCAAATGATTTTTCTAGCTTGATCATTTGAGGGATCAATTTCTAAGATCTTTTCCATCTCTAAGTACCCAAGCCAAATCCTAACTTCCAAATCAGAAATCCCCACCCCCAAATTTGAAATCCCTAGCCCCCAAATCAGAAATCTCCAATCATGGCGACGTCGGAGGATTTACCGCACTTGTTAGGCTTGACCCCTGCATGTGCGGTGCTATTCTAATGCCAAACGAGGTGCGGGTGAAGGGTGGCACGACAGTTTTGATGTGGGTTCTTAGGTGTTTGGGTTGACGTGGCCTTGTGTTGAAAGGTAGGGGCCATAGGTGGTAGGTGTGGATGTGCTGATCTTGATGATGCGGTGGTGGTGCCTCACATGTCGGTGTTGTCCGGTGGAACCCACCCGACGACATTGAACAGAAAGGCTTCAATCTGCTCAGAGAGCAGGGAGACGGAGATTAGTGACAATGCCTAAGTAGAATGTGAGAGGGCAAGAGTGGTGTGTGCGTGTACGAGAGATAAAAGGAAAAACAAAATTTAAAGACGGTTCTTTAACAAACCGATTTTGTTTTGTGTTGTTATCTTTAAAAATTTTCAAATATTTACAAAAATGCCACCGCCTGCACATACAAAGACGGTTCTTGTATAACCGTCCTTGTTTTGCTGTCGTGAAAAACAGGTTTTGTAGTAGTGGTCACTTACAATCGTCTTAGGCATTCCATGTAAGCGATAGATGTCAGTCAAAAAGATCGAAGCAAGTGTAGCACCATAGGAATGGAATGCACGTAGTTGGTTAAGCGATCAACGATCATCCAAATGACACTTTTTCCTTCAGACAATGGTAAATGAGTAATAAAATCCATTGAAAGCTCTTCCCAAACTTGGTAGGGAATTGGGAGTGGTTGAAGTAACCCACTTTGTTTCTGGGTTGAGTACTTATGTTGTTGGCACACTGTGCAGGTACGAACAAACTCTCAAACTATTTTCTAGTAGTAACTATTCTCATACAAATTATATAAGGTTTAGGGCTAAATCTTGATGGTTGTTTTCTTCATATTTAGCAGATTTGTGCTCGTTGAATTGGAATACATAGCGGTGATTAAACATGGAAAGATTCTTTTGATATCAGGAATTTGATGTATGGTTATGAAAATATGTACTCTTTACACATGAAAACAATAAAGAGTTGGTTTGGAGAAGTTTTTCAATAAGCACTTGTAAGAAAATGAAAAAAAAAAATAAGGAGATACAGTGAGCGAAACTTCCCTCGTAAGTTGAAGTTATCTTATGTACCTCTATTTATGAATGAGTTAAATGAAAGTGCTTTTTAAAAAGTTAAGTATATGAATGGGTAAAATATAAAATATAAAATGAAATGAAATATACATGAAATGTCCAACCAAATAAAATATAAGAGTAAAACATAAGAAAAAAAAATCATAGATAAAAATTCACAGTAAAAGTAAATGAGTTTTTTATGTTAAGATTGATATATTAAAAAAAGTTTAGTATTGTTTTATATCAAATATTTATTAACTAGTTTTACATCTATTTTTATCAAATACTTTTAATTTAATTAATTATTTAATTTATCAACCTTTAACTTTTTCTTAATTAAGTTATCAAATATTTGTTAAGTCAAAAAAAGAGTTGTACTAATATTTTAACTTAACATGCGAGTTCCATTCAGTTTCGTTCTAGAGAAAAGTTTCTTGTCAAAAGTATTTAGTGTGACCATTACCATTCCCCACAAGATAAATGCATTTTTTTTTTATCATTGCAGATATATGTAGATATAGATTAGTAGAAAGAAACTAAAAAATTATAATAATTTTTCATTTAACTGGGACAAAAACTTTCAAATATCATTTTTTTAATTTAAACTTTAAAATTTTGGCTCAGTGGTTCATTTATGTTGGGAATGAGAAGAGTCTTACCTAAATTTAACCAATGAGATTACTCTTGTACAACGAATCTGATAAGCCACTTTTATGAATCAATGTCGTTTTCCATAGTCTAAAAGTACTCACGGAGTTATAGTCTCACAAAGTACCGACTCTACCTCAACATAACTAGTCACATTGCACTCTTCTCAGGTACTACTTCTCTTTGTACAATTTTAGATCATTAATCTCTCTTGCATAAACTTCAAACAGATCAAAGAGTACAAAACTTTTAATGAATATGACAGCAAAATACAACCAAATATTGACCTTTTATCAAGAAGAAAGTGTCAAGTACTAACCCGGCCCCAACAATCATCAAATACTGTCTAATGAATTGCATGGAAAAAAAATATGAATGTAGGAGAAAGAAGTGAAGACATTTATATTATAAACTAAGAATATTAAGGTTTAAAAAGAAATCCAAATACTTGTGAGAATAGAAGACACTCTAGTTACATTAATTTGAACAGCACCATGAGTCACTTAGTGAATATAAGGAGTAAAAGTTTTTATAGAGCTAATAAAAAATAAATTGATAAGCTGTGCAAAAATTGATTTAGATTATTTAGGTGGTGATATGAGATTGAATAACATAACAGCTCAAATCAAAACAAATCAGCAGCAGCAGGTAATTGTAATTAACTGGAGAACATATTACAAAAAGACTACATTATCCAAAATGAAAACAATATGTTCTTGTATCTCCCATCTGCAATGTGAACAACCTATCTTCAAATTGAACTTCCTTGGTAAGAAAATCCACATAATAATGATCATGTTAACACAAATCAAATAGAAAAATAGACATCAGACATTTCTCGAAAGTCATAAAAAAAAGAGAGAAAAATCTGAGATTTGGACATACTGATTTTTGTTATCAAAAATCAAATATAAAGACCTCCGTTAGTAATGTCTGAGCTCCAACATATTTGTTATCCCAGCTGAATTCAGACACCGCCTGACTCCAACCTTGGTTGCCTATGGAGTAACTCGAGTACTTTCTTTCTCTACTCGCCTTATATAGCCAAGAAGCAGCCCATAACAGTTCATCCTTTTTTGTATATAATACGAAATAACGGCCTTAATTAGTATATTAATGATCTATGAAAATATATTTAATTAGGGTTTAAATGTTTAACCAGGAGCAATATCTTTGTCTATTACCTGGTAACCTGAGTACAAGCAATAGAATGGACAAGAACCCGAGTAAGAACCCCTATACTTGTCTGCAAAATCAAACAGCTACAAAACACACATATCGTTATAATATATATAGGTTATTAATAAATTTTGTATTAAATTTCCAAAATACTTAAATTGTTAGGTGGAAGCACATAAATATTTTCTATATATATCTCTAAGATTCACTGTTATCATACGTACAAGAGCTCAATCGGAGTACTTGACGGGAGTTTAATTATAATGAAAGAAAGTGGAAAGCCCCAACTCTAACCAATGGATCATATATATAGAGAGAGAGACAGAGCGAATTGCTCATCATATATGATTCATGAATGAAAAAATCATGCTCCTTAAATTGCTTACTGATTTTGACTTGCTTAATAGCGTGGAGGAATAATTGGCATCTATTTTCTTGAAGATAATTGAAGATAATTGAAGCAGCAGCAGACTCAGCTGCGGCTTCAGTTCCCGGGGAATTAGCATCTATCTTGCACACTGTCCTTGATGTATCCATGTCTTTCGGGCTCTCCCAACAATTATGATCAACGTTCCCATCTCCCACCTATATAAATATCACCAAATACCAACACATGTCATTAATTCTGCACTTTTTTTCTTTTCAATTATTTATCTCACCAAATTGGTTTGTAGTCTTGAGAACATAACCTTCCACTTCTAAAACGGGTTGACTCCTTAATTTTTCTACTCTAGGTTAATCATATAGCCCAATCCAAAATACAACTCCTATCTATAATCAAGCCATTGTACAGTAAAAAAGAATCACGAACTAGTCAAAATTGAAGAATTAGACTGTGATAACCCTAAGTTATGGCATGGGTGGCGCGGATCGCGCGGCAAGTGGCCTGGAAAACCATTTCTCACTGGAATTCCACGCGACCAGCGCCAAGTGTGGCGCTGATGGCGCCATAGGTTAGGGAAGGCATGGCGCGGACAGCGCCATAGGTGGCGCGGTTAGCGCCAGAGGTTCTGGAAGTTGACGCTGGGGGCGTGGGCGTGGCGCTGATGGCGCCACCTAAACCGCCTTTATGGCGCGGTCAGCGCGGGAGCTGGCGCGATCCGCGCCAGAGCTCGGGCAGGCAGTATATAAGAGGGCAGTCGCGTTTTGGAGAGGAGGAACTTCTTCTTCTTCCTTTCTTCAGCCCCAGCCTCCATTTTTGATGTTTCCAAGCTTCCTAGGACCTTGTTTATCAGCCTAAACACTTCCTTGTGACCTAGAAACGTGTTTTAACCGATTGAAAGCTAAAATCCTTCATCAATTCCTTAGATTTAAGCAAAATTTATCCCTCAGAGAAACCTCAGAAACCTGAGTGTTGGCAAGAACCAGAGGCATATAGTGGACGACAGAGCTTAGGAAAGCTGTTCTCTAGCCTTTTGGGTCGCCACTGAGGTAAGAAACATGAGTGTCTTCGGTTGTTTTTGATTTTGAGAAATTCTTGGATTTTGTGAATTATGTTGCTCTGGGGCTAGAATTAGCCCAGAGTTCTGTTGGGAAACTTGTTTAGAATTGCTTAATGATGAAGGAATAGCTTTCAGTTTTTGATTCTGATGACTTTAAATTTTGGCTCTGTGTTATCTGTGTGACCTGTGTAATGGTCACTTGTGATTATCTGTTGAGATGCCAGAGCCTTAGTTATGCTTATTTTTGAGCTTGAGAAAAAGCCTTGTGTGGGCAGATATTGATTAAACCCTAGGATAAGGGATTTCTGATATGTTATGTATTGTGAGTTGTATGCCTGAGGGCTTATTTTGATATGAAATTACTTATGCCTTGATTAGGCATTGATTCTGAGACTGTTGGCGGTGGAAGCCACAGACCTGGGAAGGAATTACGAGCTGAAACCTTACCAGGTAAGTTCAGTGCTTCTTGGGGATGAATTCCCGCTTTGGTTGCACACCACACTCCTGGGGAGTGTTGGTCATGATTCATGATGCATGCATTGGCTATGGCATTACTTGTATTGAGATGTATGCAGTTGAAATTGTTTGAGCTATGATTGAGGCGTTGAGGGTTCTCCGCCTTATGATCTAGGGGCATTGAGGGTTCTCTGCCCATGACTTAAGCGTTGAGGGTTCTCCGCTAGGCATTGAGGGTTCTCTGCCATATGAGTATGGGCGTTGATGAGATCCGCCAGGCGTTGATGAGATCCGCCATGTTTGGATGCTTGATATATTGCTATGAGGGCCAATGGGCCATTTGGTTATGTGATTGCCTTATGTGTGCTTTGTGAATCTGTGGGCCAGGGTGGGAATGATTTCCCGAGAACCCTGAGCTTACTGAGATATGTTATCTCACCCCGTGTGGGGCTTACATGATTTCAGGTGATATTTCTGGAAGAGAAGAGCAGTCTCAGGGCAGGAGGCCCAGTTGAGACTAGGCTAGAAGTTGGATGACTCTTTTGTTTTTATTTTGATGATGAGTTCTGTACTCCCTCATGGAGGGCTGATATTCTTTTGTACCACCACGGTATGTGTGGTGTGGATTATGGACATTGATATGTATATGTACAGAACTCTGCTATATATGTACTTTTGTGACTTTCCCTGAGCATAGTATTGTTTTTGGCATCTGCCTGTACAGTTTGTTTTTAGTCTTTCTGTTAGATGTGGAGAAACTGGATCAGCATGTATTTCAACTGTGATTTTAGTATTGTTATTCCATACATAATAATCAAGAAAAACGTTTCTTCGCTTTCGCTGACGATTATTTTATGATACCTATGCGCTATACTGATATTATTAATGTTAACGCACCGGAGGCCTACGGGGTGTTACATAGACTACAAAATTAATCCCTAAGCGATAGAATTGACAGACCTGATTTCTATAAGGATAAACATATTCAGAAGTGAGTTCAATGTATTTGCACTTCATAATGTCAGCATGTCCACCTTTGAAACTGTACAACGTGCTTCTGTCCTTCTTAGAATTCCTTACACTTGTCAGCTTATGCTGATGCAGACTGGAGCATCTGTCTAGACATTAGCAAGTCTACAACTCGATTTTGTGTATTTCTTGGTGATGCACTTATTTCATGGAAGTCTATGAAGCAAGGTATTGTCTTAAAGTCCTCTACTGAATCTAAATATCGAGCATTATCATAAGTGCGTGAAGTTGTATGGCTCAAGCATTTGCAAGGCATTTTGAAGTTGATATTGGATCAACCATGTTGTTTTGTAACAACAAATCAGCCATCCATTTGGCTTCCTGTAACGACCCGCCTCATCGCTATTGTATCGTTAACTCTTAATCATGTCATTAACATGTTTTAATTAAAATAATACCCCTTTAATTTGATTATGAAAATAGTAGTAAATTTTTTTCGCGAGTACATAGTCATTACCACAAAGCAAAACATGAACACACGAGTATATAATACATTGTAATACAAGTACATATGAAAGCATAAATTAGTGTAATTACAATTATTCATGTCTGAAATGTGTAAGTTTTTCAAAGGAAACAAAGGATCAAGCAATGAAGAGTGAATCATCAAAACACAACTATTAGCTGGGATCTGATTCGTCGTCATCCCGCCAACCCGGCGGCTCAAACCAAAAAGAGGTCATCTTCAAAGTCACCTATTGCTGTTTGTTTACTCACATGAACACGATTTGTGATCATCATAGGTACCAAACCACACGGTACAACAAAGCAAGGGTGAGTATATCATGTATAACAACAAGCAACAGATAACATCAGTTAAGGACAACAATCCAAACATCACAATATCATTACCACAACCAAGCATTCATCAAGCAACTCGCATGAACAGTTATCCAAAAACATTCCACAAGTCAGCTTATAATGCGTAGCATGATGCATGCTCCCGACTCATCTCTCAGCATGCAATGTGGTACCATCCCAGAAATAGTCCATCCCTGTGGTCAGATGATGCAGTAGCTTGTCAGGATCACTCTGTCGTGCACAGGGCGCTCCCCCTAGTGGTGATCAGTCATGGGTGTCAGAAAGAGTTCCAAACAGACGTGGCCCCCCAGTATCCTTGTACCCTACAGCCAATCATCCTATTTTCCGTCATGCAAATGTAGTATGTCACATGGGCACCATCAATGTATGGCCTGGCCAAGAACAAATCCCTTCTAGCTAGGTAATCCGCCATACACCTCCATGTACATACATACTGCCCTAATCACGGGCTGCCCCAACATGGGCTCATCGATGCACTGACTGTGGTCCTTGCAAGGTTAACCACTCGGTCCTGGCATCTTACGTGTCTATACATAGCATATCACCACGGCACCATCAATGTATGACCCGACCAGGAATAATTCCTTCCTGGCTAGGGTAACTCTTTATACATCCCCGTGGGTATCTATGTATATCCACCCGCATTCGATAATCATGGGTACCATCAATGCATGACCTGGCCAGGAACAAATACTTCTAGGCTAGGGTAACTCATCATGCACCCCCCCATGGTATCAATGCACATATCGTCATCTCATAAACTAACCTTCACGGTTCCAACATTACCATATATGTTCATTACATGCACATCAATAGTAACACAACCAACTAAGGACATGGTTTGACAAGGGCGGACAAGGTCAGACCTTCGATTCTATTAAACACCAAGGACAGACCCAACACTATGCAATCGATTAAAATACAGCACTAGAGAAAACAAACGAGCCTAGGGTCACTGACCCGACAGCTCTTAAAGAAAGGAAGGGAGCGAGCTCAACAACTTTTAAGAGAAGAAAATGAACTTGAAAAAGGGGCCCGGTACCTCTAAAGAAAAGAAGCGAGTTCGACACCTCTAAAGAGAAGGAGCGAGCATGAAACCTTTAGATTTTCTAACACACCGAGTAAGGATCCTGGACAAGGGCAGAACTTGGATTTTTATAAAACACCGAAGACAGACTCGTCACTTATGCAATCGATTACATAATCATTTCTAATCAATTAAAACAGCCAGCACTTACTTGATACAATAGGTAAGGCTTGTGATTATATAGTTACCATGAGTCTGCATAAGGTTGTTCGGGTCACGAAGGCCGAGTGATACAAGGTAGGCTTTCTCAAAGAAAAGGAACGAGCTCATCAGAGTAAGGGAACCCGGTAATTCTCAAAGGAAGAACTTGAGCTCAGCAGCTCTAAAGAAACAACCCCGGGTGAGGAACCCGGGATATGACATCTGCCAACAGATGACTACTAAGAGCCGTGTCCTATATATATATATATATATACTACATAATGAGCTCAACCTGGCATACCTAACCCGGTATCCGACACCTCCACAAACACTATTAATAAGGTGATTTGGGAGTTTACAGCATCAAAATTACCAACTTCACACACATACACAGGGAGTTCTCATAACATCAACTCTCCCTGCCAGAACACCATCAAACTCTTCACACAAAACACCAACAAACATAACCATTTCACATCCCATTCGTCAGAAGACATAGTTTTTTTTGGAAAAGTAGCATACAACAGGGACATGTAGATATCTTCATAGTCGGACTCCCTAGCCCCCAACTATGGTATCTAAGATTGTTATTAATATAATAAACTCCCATTACCTAACCAGGAGTTCTTCTCTTACAGACTAGTGGTGCAGAAATACTATCCTTTGAAATGTGAGCTTATCTAAACACAACGCTCCCGTTGAAGTCAAGAAAGCAAGAGCAGGGCTCCGTTCTTCTCGAACTTCACGACAGGTTGTCCAAGACTTCTGCTTCCGTCACGAGGTTCCTCTTGACATTGGGGTTCTGTGGTAGCTACGGTGGTCCTTGGGGTTGAAGGTGACAGAGGGGTTGAGAAAGAGCGATTTCTGGGTGTAGGTAAGTTTAGAGAGAAAAGGAGAGAAGGCGAAAAGAAGAAGAAAGGAAAACACGCTTCCCCAGGGCACTCTGATGCCTATATACACAACTGACAAGACATGTCCACTTTATGTGCACGGTCAACAACCACAGACCATCAAAGTTGACTTAACACATCCATCATCAAACACGTATACCAAGGCAGAATAGTAACAAACAACAATTACAACAATAAATCAAATAATCAAGCAACATAACACACATTAAACGTCCAGCTTAGCAATTAGAGATTCCGGAGTGATACAACTCTCCCATCCTTTTTGAAATTTCGTCCCTGAAATTACCTGATACAAACGAAGCCGGGTAGGCTTCCCGCACATGGTTTTCTAGCTCCCATGTTGCATTTTCTCCAGATTACCTTGATTAAGGGAATTTCTTTTCCTGCTAAATGCTTTGTCCTTCGATCCTCAATCCTCAAAGGCAGTGTTTGATACGTCAGGTTTTCCTTTACTTAGATGTCATCTAACCCCACCACATAAGAAGGATCATAGACGTATTTATGAAGTTGGGACACATAGAATACATTGTGAAGATTAGAAAGGGACGGGGGTAATGCAATTTGATAGGCGACGGGGTCGACTCTTTTGAGAATTTGAAAGGGACCAACAAACTAGGGTGTGAGTTTCCGGGGTTTTAATGCTCAGCCAACCCCGGTCCATAGGGTAACTCTCAAGAATACATGATCCCCAACCTCAAATTCTAGGTCCTTCCTCCTCCTATCATGATAACTCTTTTACCTACTCTGGGTCGTCCTCATCTTATCCCGGATCAACTTGACCTTCTCGGTCATTTGTTGCACCACCTCGAGTCCTAAAACAAGGTTCTCGCCGGGTTCCAACCAACACAAGGGTGTTCTACACCTTTTACCATACAGAGCTTCATAGGGAGCCATGTCAATGGTAGAGTGATAACTATTGTTGTAGGTAAACTCTATCAACGATAGAAAACAATCTCAACTACCATTCTGCTCTAAAACACACACCCTCAAAAGGTCTTCTAGAGACTGAATGTTCCGTTCAGTCTGACCATCAGTTTGAGGGTGATAGGCCGAGCTTAGCCGATGTCGGGATCCTAACACCTTGTTCAAACTCTCCCAAAATCTAGACATAAATCTAGGATCCCAGTCAGATACTATGCTAGATGGCACCCCATGTAACCTGATAATCTCACTAATATATAGGGAGGTCAACTTTTCTAAGGAAAACTGGGTATTGATGGGGATAAAGTGGGTAGACTTAGTCAATTTGTCAACAATAACCCAGATGGAATCTAACCCTGCTCGGGTCCTAGGCAGCCCATAACAAAGTCCATGGATATACTATCCCACTTCCACTGAGGTATCTCTAAGGGTTGCAACTTACCCAATGGTTTCTGGTGTTCTATCTTAGCTTTCTGACAAACTAAGCACGCATACACAAACTCACTAACATCGTTCTTCATGTTTGACCACCAAAACATAGCCTTGAGATCTTGATACATCTTGGTGGCACCGGGGTGGATGCTTAAACTACTTCTATGCCCTTCTTCTAAGATCACCTTCCTAAGCTCGGATACATTGGGAACACAGATTCTATCTTGAAGTCTCAGGACTCCATCTGATCCCACATGGAAACTACTAACACCTCTAGATGTTATGGCTTCTAACTGAGTTTTCAGAAAAGGATCCAACTTCTGGCCTTCTCGGATCTCTCCTAGCAGCCCACTAGTAATCCGCAGAGCTCCTAGCCTCACGCTGTTAGGGGTAAACTCACATACTAGACTAAGGTCTCTAAACTGTTCCAAGAGGTTCAACTCCCTAACCATCAATGCGGACATATGCAGGGACTTCCTGCTCAGCACATCAGCCACTACATTGGCTTAGTCGGGATGATAGCTAAGCTCAAAATCATAATCCTTAAGAAACTCTAACCATCTCCTCTGACGCATGTTTAACTCTTTCTGGCTGAATAGATACTTAAGGCTCTTATGATCATTGAACACCTCAAAATTTGAGCCAAAAAGGTAATGCCTCCATATCTTAAGAGCAAACACTACAGTAGCTAACTGCAAATCATTGGTAGGATAATTCCTTTCATGCGTCTTGAGCTGCCTAGAAGCATATGCCACAACCCGGCCACACTGCATCAATACTCTGCTTAAACCCGTCTTTGCTGTGTCACAAAACAGCTCAAAGGGTTCTTCTAGGTTAGGTAAAACTAACACGGGCGCAGTTGTTAGCTTTTCCTTGAGGGTTTGGAAACTATGCTCACACTGGACGTCCCACATAAACACTTGACCCTTACGAGTCAACTTGGTCAAAGGTAAGGCTAGCTTGGAGAAACCTTCTATGAATCTCTGGTAATACCCCGCTAAGCCCAAAAAAATCCTGATCTCAAACACGAACTTAGGGCTTTCCCACTCAAGAACAGCTTCTACCTTAGAAGGATCTACAACTATACCTCCTTAGGATATCACGTGCCCTAGGAAACTCACCTTCTCCAACCAGAACTCACACTTAGACAACTTAGCATATAGTTGTCGATCCTTAAGGGTTTGCAGCACAACCCTCAAGTGCTCTTCATGCTCCTCTCTGGTCTTAGAATATACCAAGATATCATCTATGAAAACTACCACGAAGCTATCAAGATAAGGGTGAAAAATCCTATTCATATAATCCATAAACACACCAGGAGCACTAGTCACACCGAAGGGCATAACCAAGTACTCGTAATGACCATAGCGGATCCTAAAAGCTGTCTTGGGGATATCCTCGGACTTCACTCGGATCTGATGGTAACCCGACCTAAGGTCTATCTTACTAAACACACAAGCCCCTACCAGCTGATCCATAAGATCATCTATCCTAGGCAAAGGATACTTATTCCTAATCGTCACCTTATTCAGTTGGTGATAGTCTACACATAATCTCATGGTCCCGTCCTTCTTCTTCACTAACAACACTGGTGCTCCCCATGGAGACACACTAGGCCACACAAACTGTTTATCTAACAGCTCTTCCAACTGTCTCCTAAGCTCGACTTACTCTATGGGAGACATTCTATAAGGAGCTACAGATATGGGTTCAGCACCCGGCACCAAATCTATAGAAAAGTCTCTCTCTTTCTCTCTAGTGGTAAATCGGATACGTCCTTAGGAAACACTCCCGGGAACTCTCTAACAACAGGGAGGTCGGCTAGAGAAACATCATTCTCTACTTCCAAGTTTGACAAGATCATGTATACTTGAGCATTTTCTTTCAACAATGACATAACCCGGTTGGCCGAGATAAACATCCCTCTTTCTCTCACATTTGAGTTGCTAAACATGACCGTTTTATCAAAATAGTTCAACAAAACCTGGTTGGAAGATAACCAGTCCATACCCAAAATAACGTCAATCTGGCTAAGAGGCAAACAAATCAGATCAACCCGAAATTCTTTCTCGAAAATTTCCACAAGGCAGTTCAAACACACCTCAGAAGTCAAAATAGACCCACTAGCCGGGGTCTCGACCACAAGCTCATTATTCAAAGAAGACACAGAAAGTTTAAGTTGCTCTACACACTACCGGGATATGAAGGAATGGGTTGCACCGGAATCAAAAAGTACGAGTAAAGGAATCCCGTTTATGAAACATTTACCTTATTAGATCTTTGGAGTTCGAGACTTCGGCAACACTAAGAGTGAAGACTCTTCCCGTGGTCCTCGGTTGTCCGGGTTGGTTCTGCAGGCCTCCACTATTCAGCTCTCTCTTGGGCTGTGGGCAATTCCTTTGGATGTGACCCCTCCCCTTACAGTTATAACAAGTCGGGCCTCCTTGCATGCACTTAGAAGCAACGTGCCCAGACTCACCACACGTGAAGCAAGTGATCCGAGTTGGAAAGGTAGTGGGTTTGCTACCATTACCACCAGGAAATCCCAAAGCAGCTGGTCATTGACTGTTGGAGCGTTGACCATATGGCTTAGGAGGATGGTGTAAGGCTTCCCATGGTTTTGCTGCCCGGTCTTCTTATCCTTCATCGGGCCTATATTCCGGTAATAGGGTCCCTGGAATCCTCATCCCATATCCTGCACATGTTGACCAATACTGGGAACTGACGGACTCCTTGATAGTTTACAGCTTGCTTCACCTCGGGTTGCAAGCCATTCAGAAACATCACGCACTTAGAGCTCTCACCATCCCTTCCCTAGTAATAAGGGAAGTACCTTACCAACTCTTCAAACTTAGCTGCATACTCAGCTACCGTCCTGTTCCATTGCTTGAGTTCCAGGAACTCCATCTCCTTCTTGTTCCTTACATCTTCTGGAAAATACTTCTCTAGAAACACCCCCTTGAAGGTCTCCCACGTCACTACCCGACCTTTCGCCTCAATGCATTAGCGGGTGTTATCCCACCAATATTCAGCTTCTTCTGCCAGGGTGTAGGTGCTAAAGGCGACCTTCTGCTCCTCGGGACATGCCATAACTCGGAAAATCTTCTCAATCTCCCGAATCCAGGTTTGGGCACCATCCGAATTGTACCCTCCATGGAAAGAAGGAGGATTGTTGCGCTGAAAGTGGTCTAACCCCTGGTACTCCACAGCTCCCGTAGCTTTTCCCCTATTCTGATTCCCCATTGCCTGAGCTAAGGCCTAGAGGGCATCAGCTATGGCACAACCATTCCTACCAGCCATCACCTCCTGCGCATAACAAGAAGTGAAAAACTTGGAAGGAATACACACAACAAACACAAAGCTATGCTACACGGACTCCTACTCTTTGTATTCCTGACTGCTTGCCATAATATTCCCTTGCATCGTCATTAATTATATAGATGGCCATTGTTGCGTGATTACGGCAAGTGCACCGATCGTTAACAAGTAATAAAAGTGAGTAAGTGAGTTATCGTCTCCACAGGGATTGGGGTAATTTCCACAGTAAAAGCAATAAGAGTGATTGAAACCAAAGTAGAAAATTAAGCAAACAGAATATTGTTGTTTGATTGATTGGTTGAATGTAAAGACAGAAATAAATAAATTGCAGTAAATTGAGTTGAAATGTACCAATGGAAAATGAATTGTAGTCAGACGCAATCCCCTTTGAGTCCTCCCCCTTTACTTGACTGATTTGTTAATTCGAGTTAATGCATGCATATGATAAATCTCTTCTTTATTCGTGAAACCTAGATAACTAGTGAATCAGCCCTTTAATTTGATCAAGAATCCTAAACCTTTATGAATTCTGACAGATTAAGCATTTAGAGAATATACCATATGGGTTCCTGTTGTGATTGCTCGGAGAATAAGTCTTTTCTATATTAGTTAATCCCTAATTCCTTAGTGAAACAACCCTTTAGACTGAATTGAAAACCTAATTCCTTAGTGAAATCTATCAATTTAAGCATGTAAAGAACATATTATAGATTCCGCACTCACGCATCCCTATTCCTAGGCGAAGAATGAATGTTATTCTTTATCAGTTCAGAAATTAGAATCCCAACGTTCCCATTGCGAATCCTAACCCTATGCACTTAATTGAAGTGATCAATTTCAAATAAGAGTATGAATAAAGAGAAGATAAGAATAAAACAATCAAAACATATATATTTCAATACCAGTCAATTACAGAGGAATTCTCATCAGTTCATGGCCTTCCTACAATCAAGAGTTTAGCCTGCCATAGACCTCAAGAACACCAAAACTGTTGGATGAGTCATGAGTCTTGCACAATTCTTCCTTGGCTTCTTGATTTCCTAGGGTTTTGACTATTCTCTCTCACTCTGTATTTCTGAATGTATATCAATGACGAACCCCTTTAGGTGCTCAGAGGCCTCTTATTTATACTAATATTTAATTAGGGTAAGAAAACCAAAAGATAATCTGAATTTCGAATTTAATCTTTTAAAAACAGAAATAATATCATATCCACGCGACCAGCGCGTGACTCCACGCTAATAGCGTGGATCTTTCGAAAACATGACGCGGATAGCGTGAGTTCCCACGCTGATAGCGTGGATCCTTCGAATCTTCAGGTTGGTTCCAGGCTCCTTCCACGCTAATGGCGCTGATGTCACGCTAATAGCGTGCATTGGTCGTGTCTTTTAGTTTAGCTGCGTCTTCTTGACGCTAATAGCGTGAAACACCACGCTGATAGCGTGGGTTATTCGAATCTGCAGACTTGTTTCCCTGCATCTGGCGCTGATAGCGTGAGTTCCCACGCTGATAGCGTGGGGCTTCAATATTGGTTCCTTTATTTTGCTTGAGTTTTCCTCCTTTTTACCTGTAAAATGCTCAAATGTATTGAAATTAGTTCAAGGTAATTAAATTACTAAACTAGGCTAATTCTATTCTATTTCTTAAATATTTAATTAAAACTTATCCTAAAACTATACTAAAAACTAGATGTGTTTGCAACACATCAGCCATTCTGATAACTCTCAACAAAACATTGAAATTTATGGTATAGCAGTCATAAGAAATACAAATATACTATGAGCACACTAACAAAGACACTCTACACAATTTCAAGCACAAACAAACACAATCCACCACAAAATAACTAGTCACTTCAACACTCAACATTCAACAAACAACACAACATACACAGGGAAACATAGCAAACTCATAACTCACTGACCGAAAGGTTCAACTTGGCTCTGATACCACTAATGTAACGACCCGCTTTGTCGCTACTGTATCATTAACTTTTAATCATGCCATTAACAGGTTTTAATTAACATAAAACCCCTTTAATTTGATTATGAAAACAATAGTAAATTTTTTTCGCGAGTACATAGTCATTACCACGAAGCAAAACACGAACACATGAGTATATAATACATTGTAATACAATTACATATGAAAGCATAATTTAGTGTAATTACAATTATTCATGTCTGAAATGTGTAAGTTTTTCAAAGGAAACAAAGGATCAAGCAACGAAGAGTGAATCATCAAAACACAACTATTAGCTGGGATCTGATCCGTCGTCATCCCGACAACCTGGCGGCCCCAACCAAAAAGAGGTCATCTTCCAAGTCACCTACTGCTGTCTGTCTGCTCACATGAACACGGTTCGTGATCATCACAGATACCAAACCACACGGTACAATAAAGTAAGGGTGAGTTTATCATGTACAACAACAAGCAACAAATAACATCAGTTAAGGACAACAATCCAAACATCACAATATCACTACCACAACCAAGCATTTCATCATGCAACTCGCATGAACACTCATCCAAAAACATTCCACAAGTCAACTTATAATGCCTAGCATGATGCATGCTCCTGAATCATCTCTCAGCATGCAATGTGGTACCATCCCGAAAATAGTCCATCGTTGTGGTCAGATGATGTAGTAGCTTGTCAGGATCACTCTGTCGTGCACAGGCTACTCCCCCCCAGTGGTGATTAGCCATGGGTGTCGGAAGAAGTTCCAAATAGACGTGGCCCCCCAGTATCCCTGTACCCTACAGCCAATCATCATATTTCCATCATGCAAATGTAGTATGTCACATGGGCACCATGAATGTATGGCCCAGCCAGGAACAAATCCCTCCTAGCTAGGTAATCTGCCATACACCCCCATGTACATACACACCGCCCCAATCACGGGCCGCCCCAACCTGGGCTCATCGATGCACTGACTGTGGTCCTTGCAAGGTTAACCACCCGGTCCAAGCATCTCACGTGTCTATAGATAGCATATCACCACGGAACCATCAATGTATGACCCGGCCAGGAATAATTCCTTCCTGGCTAGGGTAACTCTTTATACACCCACGTGGGTATCTATGTATATCCAGCCGCATTCGATAACCATGGGTACCATTAATGCATGACCCGGCCAGGAACAGATACTTCCAGGCTAGGGTAACTCGTCATGCACCCCCATGGTATCAATGCACATATCGTCATCTCATAAACCAACCTTCACAGTTCCAACATTACCATATATGTTCATTGCATGCACCAAGGACAGACCCAACACTATGCAATCGATAACATAAGCTTCGTAATCAATTAAAACATAGCACTAGAGAAAACAAACGAGCTCGGGGTCACTAACCCGGCAGCTCTTAAAGAAAGGAACGAAGCGAGCTCAACAGCTCTCAATAGAAGAAAACGAACCCGAGAAAGGGACCCGGTACCTCTAAAGAAAAGAAGCGAGTTCGACACCTCTAAAGAGAAGGAGCAAGCATGAAACCTTTTGATTTTCTAACACACTGAGTAAGGATCCTGGACAAGGGCAAAACTTGGATTTTTATAAAACATTATGGACTAACTCATCACTTATGCAATCGATTACATACGCATTTGTAATCGATTAAAACAGCCAGCACTTACTTGATACAATAGGTAAGGCTTGTGATTATATAGCTACTATGAGTCTGCATAAGGTTGTCCGGGTCACGAAGGCAAAGTGGTACAAGGTAGGCTTTCTCAAAGAAAAGGAACGAGCTCATCCGAGTAAGGAAACCCGGTAGCTCTCTCAAAGAAAAGGAATGAGTTCATCCAAGTAAAGGAACCCAGTAGCTCTCTCAAAGAAAAGGAACGAGCTCATCCGAGTAAGGGAACACGGTGAAAATGGTATGAATACTTCACACTTAACCAAGAGGGGGGGTGAATTGGTTAGACCTTGGTAAATCAAAAATTCTTTAATTTAAATCAGAGTTTCCAAAAGGATCTTTATCACATTTCAAAAACAAGAAACCTTATTCAATCAATCAACTCAGCCCCTTAGACTTCAATGAATCAAAACTGATTAATCAAAGCACACAATGAATTAAGAAACAATTAATATGAGAATGAAAGATTCAGAAACAACACACAACCAATTTATACTGGTTCACTTCAAACACTATGAAGCTACATCCAGTTTCTTCCACTCAAAACTAGAGTGAAGTTCCACTATTTAATATCTGTTCTTACAAGTAATCACAATGTCTCCCTTTATCAACCCTAGATAAAGTACAACAATCTAAAACACTATTAGATTACAAGAGACTAGAACCTGAGAACACTACTCAGTTCTACCCCTAGAGAACCCCCTTCTCTAGTTGCAAGCAAGAACTCAATTACAATAGAAAATTACAAATCAAATTAACAAAACGAAAATTACACCCAGATTAAGGAAAAAGATAACCTGATGATCCAAGGTATGGAATGCAAATGTGTTTAGGAACATGTTGAATCTTTAAACCATAAGAAATATATCTTTCCTTAATCCTGAAATGGTTGCATGCTTCAAGAATGACTTAATATCTCATGATCAATGCAACAATTTGTATGATTGAATCAAACTCTCATTAAAGATGTTGTAGAAGCTCAGAAGACTCTTCTTGCTCAAAAAAATCGAATGGGTATATGTCACAAGAGTTATTGAACCAGCTGAGCAAGAGTCTTATTTATAACAAAACATTTTAACCACACGTAATCAATTAAACCGCACTCATAATCGATTAAAATGCATTGTGTAATCGATTAAAACTATGTTATAATCGATTAAAATGTTCTTAGCTTTTCTGGGTTGGAATTATGATCAAGATAATCGATTATATCAATTGGTAATCGATTATTACAGTCTAAACATATTTTTCCAAAGCTTGTTTAATCGATTACAATTTCTAGTAATCGATTAAGCCAGTTCAAGTAGATTTTCAAGAAAGCTTAGATAATCGATTACGAACTCTGTAATCAATTAAGGCAGTGCAATGTGAAAAACAGATATAAGCATGTAATCGATTACAGCTTTAAAAGAATCGATTAAACCAGTTCAACTATGCATTTCATTTAAAACACAGCTTAAATAATCGATTAAAACGATATGGTAATCGATTAAAGTGTTCTAAAAAGGTTTTCTAGTTACAACGAAGAACATAATAATCGATTATATGCTTACTGTAATCGATTATTACAGTGAAAAACACTTTTATTGAAAAAACCTTTGAATTGTTTAAAGCACTTGGTTGTTTTGAAAAACTTATTGATTTTAGTTTGCTTATTTAGATGATTATGCAGTGAATGAATGTCATGCACTTGGATCACCATGATAGCTTTTCTCTTACACAAGTTTAACACTTAATATATCTTCAAGTTGGCCTTTGCATGTTTGAAAGCTCAAAACCAATTCTCTTTAAGCAGTTCCCCCTAAGTCCAACACACGGTAACTCTCAAAGGAAGAACTTGAGCTGAGCAGCTCTAAAGAAACAACCTCGGGTGAGGAATCCGGGATATGACATCCGCCAACAGAGGACTACTAAGAGCTGCGTCCTATATATATATATATATATACTACATAATGAGCTCAACCTGGCATACCTAACTCGGTATCCGACACCTCCACAAACACTATTAACAAGGTGATTTGGGAGTTTACAGCATCAAATTACCAACTTCACACACATACACAGGAAGTTCTCATAACATCAACTCTCCCCACCAGAACACCATCAAACGCTTCACAAAAAACACCAACAAACATAACCATTTCACATCCCATTTGTCACAAGACATAGTTTTTCTGGAAAAATAGCATACAGCAGGGACATGCAGATATCTTCATAGTCGGACTCCCTGGCCCCCAACTATGGTATCTAAGATTGTTATTAACAGAATAAACTCCCCTTAGCTAACCAGGAGTTCTTCTCTTACAGACTAGCGGTGTAGAAACACTATCCTCTGAAACGTGAGCTTATTCGAACGCAACGCTCCCACTGAAGTCAAGAAAGCAAGAGCAAGGCTCCGTTCTGCTCGAACTTCATGACGGGTTGTCCAAGACTTTTGCTCTTGTCATGAGGTTCCTCTTGACGTAGGGGTTCTGTGGCAGCTACGGTGGTCCTTGGGGTTGAAAGTGACAGAGGGGTTGAGAAAGAGTGATTTTTGGGTGTGGGTAAGTTTAGAGAGAAAATGAGAGAAGGCGGAAAGAAGAAGAAAGGAAAACATGCTTCCGCTGAGCACTCTGATGCCTATATACACAACTGACAAGACATGTCCACTTTACGTGCACGATTAGCAACCACAGACCAGCAGAGTTGACTTAACACATCTATCATCAAACATGCATACCAAGGCATAATAGTAACAAATAGCAATTACCACAATAAATCAAATAATCAAGCAACATAACACACTTTAAATGTCCAGCTCAGCAATTAGGGATTTCGGGGTGTTACACTTCCAATCCTTCCCATCATGAGATATCAAAACGCATTGACCATATTGCCACTTTATTCGAGAACTTGTTCAGTCAAACATCTTTAAGTTGATTGATGTCAAAACTCAGCATCAAATAGTTGACATATTCACCAAGCATATTCTTACTCCCTCTTTCACCAATTTCATTCGCAAGTCAGGAATCATAGACATTTATTCTCCAACTTGAGGAGGGATATTAGAGAATGTAAAAGTTAGTTGAATATTTTGTTATGTTATTTGAGTATTTTGTTATGTTAGTTAAATTAGTTAGCTGGGGCATGAAGTTAGTTAGTTTGGCCTTGTATATAAGCATCATAAACCATACTTTGTAATTCAATTCCATCAATTCTATTCACTCTATCAGTTTGTTACAGTTTGCAATTAACAATTGTGTTCTTAGTATGCTTATCTTGTAGGTGTGTTTGGATACATGAAACAAAGATAACTACATATGAATCCTCAAATAACTTATATATCTAACATTGGAAGGTATAGCTTAACGTTTTATTGCCTCTAATTCTTATCTTGCATCTAACACTATGATGGAAAGTTCATTAACTGAGTACAATTTGTGATTTCTAAATGAAGAATTTGCTTCAGATGTAACATCTTTTTCTATGTAAAAAGCAGGAATCTTTGGCTTTGGCAACAAAGTCTTTGTGGATTTATCACCATTCAACATTAAAACCACAGATGACATGTTTGGCCTATCTTGTGGTCTTTGTTGCACACATAATAGACCTATCTGTATGCATCTTATGACTTCATAGGCCATGCATTGTTCTCCTAACACACATCCAGTAGTTCTAATGCCCTCTCTTCAGTCCATAATCTCCATGCCTATGACAGTTGGAACGAAATTAGTTAGAGTAAATAACTTTATACTAATTAGACACATAGTCAGATCAGTATGCTTACATATCCAAGAAGTTCCAATGCCCTCTCTTCATTGTTGTGTTATTTGATTGTTTGATAAGTTTGGATTAGTTGAATGATTCTTGTGTAAATTATTCTTTTGCTATTGTTTGGTGTAGATGTCAAGTTATGTGGAGTTTGTTTGAGCTGCGTTGAATTGTGTGATTCTGAGTTTGAAACGAAAATCTGTTTTAGTAAAATACCAATTATGGATTGGTTAACCGTTAGATCTCCTTCAAATTTTAAAGGTCAGTTTCAAACTCACATAAGAAAGTTTTGACCATTGGGATTTTCTAAATAATATCTTAATCGTGAGAAATTAATTTTTCACTAAAGTAGAAAATTCTAGAATTGGGTCAGCTTGCCATGGCGAATTTTGCAGGCATTTTTGCTCGCCTGGGCGAGTCAAGGTGGTGTTAAATACGTATTTCAGACTCCAAATCATGAAAATGGTGATTTTTCTTCCTCCCAACAGCCAACCCACCTCCCCCCATCATCCTCCACCACCTACAGCCACCGGAGACCACCACGAGGCACCGCCGCTTGCCATTGGACCACCGCATGAAGATGAGCACTTTAATTGGAGCAGAATCTTCAAAACTCAACTCGAGGATCCGGTAGAGAACATATCCTCCAATCCTCCTTTCTTGGTTTCCTTGAGGTAATCTTGGTTTCCTTTGTCTTCTTCTAACTAGTTTAAGCCTTTCTTGATATCTATTGTGATTCAGGTACAGTTATTGGCTGTTTCTATACTTCCTTTGAAAACCCTTTGAAAATGAGATGTTGTAAAAGTCTCTTTTGTATGAAACTGATGTCATTTCTGTGATCATTATTGAACCTTGGTCACATTGGTGTGATCGAAATTTCAAAATGATGTCTTTTGATGTGGACTCCCAAAACACCATTTTAGTCTCTTTTTAAATTTGAGTGGGTATTTGATCTCGAATGCTAACATTAGCCTTGTTTTTTAAATCTATACTAAATTATCTTCAAATTGGTATATAGAGCTCTACATTTGGGCCAAAGGACATGAACTTGAGAGATCCCAAAACAACATTTCAAGAAGCTAATAGAGACATAGATAGGTAAGGGGAGTGTATTATTTAGTTATAGTTTTGGTACCATAGTTGGGGGCCAGGGAGTCCAACTATGAAGATAACTTCCTGTCCCTGCTGTGTGCTGATTTTCAAGAAAAACTATGTTTTTAACTAATGGGATGCGATGTATTTATGATTGATGTGTGTTTGTTCTTGTGTGTGCTCGTTTTCAAGAAAAAATTGTGTTTTTAACTAATGGGATGCAATGAATTTGTTATTAATGGATAAAACTGTGAATGATGTTGTTGTTGTAATTGATTGGATTTTTGGGAAAAGTCTTAATTACAGAAGAGACTCTACCAAAAATTTTATAATAGGTTTTCCTATTTAATTATGTAGTAAATTTTTAAATAGGCATAAGAGTGTGTTTTCTATATTTTAGTCCTTCTCTTTAATTTAGAATTTTCCTAAAATACCAGTCTCGTGGTAATATGGATTGTGAATGGATAAGGTGATATTGATGTCATTGATAATGTTGAAATGAGATGCTATTGATTTGTTAGTGATGATTGAATAAGATAATGATGATGTGTTTGATGATGTATAAATGATATAATGATGATGTGGTTTATGATGTTTAAATGAGATGATGATGAATTAGTTGTTGATGTTGAAATGAGATGAATTTAATATGTAAGATGGTGATATTGAAATGTGTGATGTGGATACACATGAATACCATGGGGGGTGACTGATTGGATAACCTTGCGAGGATGGGTTTACGAATTTTAAGCATCCTAAGGGAGAATGAGATTGTTTAAAATTTCAGTCCTTATCTATCCATGGTCAGTGTATTGGTGATGTTGTGTATGTACATGGGGGGTGCATGACCGGATAACCTTGCGAGGGTGGGTTTATGAATTTTAAGCATCCCAAGAAAGAAAGGGATTGTTAAAATTCCAATCCCTATCTATCCATGGTCATTGCATTGATGGTGCCCATGTTCATACTTCATATTTCATGGATGGAAATAGAATAGTGGTAGTAAGTATGGGGTACTAGGGGGAATCACTCTGTTTGGAACTCCCTTGTGACTCAGGGCTGATCACCATGGGGGGAGTGACTAGTGCACGACAGGGTGACCTCGACGAGTTACTACATCATTTTCCTGAGAGAGGTAATTTCCATAAGAATGGTACCATATTGCATGCTGAGTGATGAGTCAGATGCATACATCATTATGAATATGATTGTTTGAGTTGTGGAATGCATTGAATGACTGTTTTT